>SJOL01005488.1:198272-231407 GCA_004794785.1 Opisthorchis felineus
GAGTATAGTGGCTCCGTCCTCAGTGCTACCGTCCGACAACTATCTTTGGTGTTGCACTCACCCCAACCTTGTAACAACACTCTGTAATTTGGAGGTATAAAACGCATTTCAAAACAGATGGTGACATTTTCTAGATTAGTTAGTGAAGTTTACATCAGGATGGAAGCCAAGCTAAGCAGCACAATGTCGTTCGCATACACCAAATCTTTAGGTTCATCCCCAAGAAGAAGCTCAAAGTCAAAGGTAAAGGATGTAGTAAACGTTTCTTCGCCTATGAGATTGAAGAAGTAAGATGGCGTAGAATAGTCCTGATGGACACCGCTTTTGGTGGTGAACTCGGGAGAATACCCCCCTTAGATTTTCACGCGCCCACGGGCTTTGGATTAGAAAGACTGGGGGAGTATGACGAAAATGTCTGGCACATCAGTGGAGTGACTTTGCTACCAAGTGGTGCGACTGACTGAGTTAAACGCTGCCTCTATATTATTAGCGGCCTCCATGTTGTTAGCATTCTATATGTGGCCGTGTTCGAGAGTTTGCCGTTAGGGTCAATGACTCGGACGGAACCCTTCTTGGTTTTGAAGAATGCTAACAAAAACCCGTGTAGGATGAGAGCTGTGAGCAACCTAGAAGCAACAGTGACTACATTGATACCCCGATGATTCTCACGTTCAGATCTGTCCTCTTTTTTGAAGGCGGAAACGATAATATGTATCTGTCGTTCTGCTGGGACTTCATTCGTATTTCAACTGCTCCGTATGAGGTATTCACATTTTGTAGTTCCTGTCCCCATCCATAAACACCGTAGGATAGTCAGACTCGAAAGATTGGTTTCTCTTTAAAAGCGTCGTCTCGCCTTTGACTTCATCTTCCGTCGGACCTGAGCAGCTCACGTCCCGTGATGAAGCTGGTGTTGCACTGATCATTGGGCTTGGCATCTCAGGAGAGATAATTTGTTTTTCGAATTGTTCCACCCACCAAATTAGGCGGTGGAACACGGAGCAGTCTTTTGAGCCATCATTCTGTGTAGCGATTTCGCTGACCGGCGGCCATCTTGGTCCGGTTCGACGGCTAATTTGACAAATAGTTAGGCTATCTCCAAGCACCGCTGCCCTTTCGGTTTCCTTGGCTCTCTTTGGCCTTCCTCTCGATCAGTCTTGTAAATGCGTCATCTGAGAGATCTAGCTGAAGCGTATTGACATTCTCGGCTTGATCCTTAGTATGTATCGCACTGAGATCCAACATCCTCTGGGCTTGAACCTCGTTTGGGAACCAAACAAACGCCGAATTCAAAGTGATTTGATCTTCATTTGGTCAACCGATTTTTTCGCGTTTGCAAATTGCTGGTAGATAGTTTATGAGCTGCTTTTGGCAGACTTCTTTGACGAAAAAATCACGTAAACAGTTAATATCACAGCGGTGAATTGTCTTCTGAACCTCTGGAAAACACATTTTAACCAGGGTGTTATTCGACTCCTTATGAGTGTTCCAAAAGGGACGGCAATCTTAAAGACAAGATCGACATCTACAGTAAATTGATGTATGATCAGTCTGAGTGTTTGACTGGCTATGGTTTATAGGGCGCCAGATGACGCGATGCTCAGGTCTGTGCTGAAATTTTGCGTTTGCGACAAACAAATAGCGACTAACCCATTGTTGCAGGAAGCGATTGCCTTTTCAGCTCTGGGAGCACTTAGACGAAATCTTCCACCAACAGGGCAATCTTCCTTGTCAATTATTCCCAACTGGGCATTCAAATCGCCTGCCAGATTGGTGATTCCATTGCACTTAGCCATCCGCAGGGGTCTAGAAAGTTCTCCATAGAAGCGTCTTTGACGATGTCACTGCTGCAGTTTTTTGGGATGTATTCAGAGATGACGAAAACAGATCAGGTTTGTGGACGGTGGTTGCAGAATCTGACAGATGCGGCCAACATGACTGCACACAGCCGGCCCTTCATTAGAATCCGGTCAAGCAGATTGTCCTTAGTACTCGGGCTCGACGCAACACCACTAAGGCCACGGGGATCCTCTTCTGGATCAGGTGACATACGGAAACTAAACCTCGAATAAGCTGAGTTGTGTTTAGGCGTGTTGAGATGCATCCCCGTAGTGGGCTCTTGTATGCGTGTTTGGGGAACACAGCACACATCGATTTCAAAAGAGGAAAGAATATCAGAAACGGAGGTCTGTTAACCTAACTGACAGAGGGTACAGACATTAAAGGCTGCTACGTTGAACAGATTCCTTGGTGTTGGAAGTGCAAGTTCAGGTTTTCTTCTTCTAGACAGCGGGCCAAATTCATAGAGATGGGGTTGTATTCGAATGGGTAGTAATTAGAATTTGGGCCGATAGACCAAAGACAGAAGCCTCTGTTCCTAAGCTGCATTGGCAGATGTTACTTTCCATTTGCGCAGACCCAAAAACAAGGTTTGTTCGAGGTGCACCAGCATGAGCCTTTGACTCAAAGTGCTGGTCGACAAGCTAGTGGATTTGGGCTTTGTTCCATAGCTCTGTCAGTAGGCTTTGATTCAACAGTCTAAGCCACAAGGCAGTTGATGTTAGGGTTTTCTTGGGAGATCCCGTCCGGAGCCAGGGACTGAATCTAAACCCACTTCTTTAGTGAAGGCTTGCCAAGCCCGAGGGCCTGACTGTCTGGCTTCTGGTGTGACTACGTACAGTAGGTGCACTTTGTGCAACATATATCGGCTATAAAAGTGGTTCGACGTTTTGAATAGTGCACCGGTGGTGATCACTAGTTGCACGATCGGACTGTGCAGTTTTAGGAGCGACCTCTTCTAACCATCCTTCCCCGAAGTAAGGAAGCATCACCGCCACTATAAATGTGAAAATCCTGTTCGCCTAAGGAAAACACTTCACTGTATTGAGATTTCTATCGTAGATGACAGCACAACCCTACCACCAGACCGTCTCGTGTTACGACAATCCGTATAACCGATTCTTGCTACTGTTCACCTGGTTGTTTCTTTTTGATCTTCCTTATATGGTTGAGGAACGATGTAACAGGTAATGTAGCCCACTGGGTCACTGTGCCACTCAAGCCCGATCACCACGTCAAGATGGCAGCTGTTGGTCGGGGCTCTGGAAACATTTGCATTCAAACCGAGATGCTTCTGAGGCAGATGATGTGATTATTTACTGCAATTCTGTCTCCAACTGAGCGAATGAAGTACAGTCATCCGATAAAGGCAACGGCATACGGAGCTTTGACTTGTGCAGCTTTGTTTTTAACAGGATGCATTTTGAGTTGAACAAGTGACCGCCTCAACAGTAGTGGGTCGGTATACCCTGCTTGGAATCATGAGACACTTCCGCGTAAACTCTAATCATATAAGGACTGAAGACTTAGAGCCATAGAGCAGCTTTTCTCCACTCCTATCCTAATTTCGAACTTACCAGAGGAAGTTCCGAAGGTGCATACTCGGGCCGTCCTACCGGAGTAAAGGGACCTGATAATTTTGACAGGCTTTTCGAGACACTCAAACTTTTAAAGAGCGACCAATAGCACCTCTCTGTCCACAGAGTAGAAACCTTTCGTGATTTCTACGCAGAGCATATAGTAGTTCGTTCAGTTCACGGAATTTTTCTTCAGCTGAGGCGCTGCAAAAATAGTCTATCGTGCTGTGTCCACTTCAGACTCCACATTGCTCTTCAGTCACACTTTCTTCCCAAATGCCAGTGCTTGGGTGTTTCAGTTAGATATACGTGCTAGGACCTTGCCTGCACTGCGAAGAAGGGTGGCTTCTCGATACTTGTAGTTTTCAGTCCAATTCTCTTATACCTAAACTGTGGTATCATTGTGGCGTCCTTGAAACCTCCTGGATCATTTTCGTTTTCTCAGACTATGAAAAGCAAGTGAAAAATCTTGTCTTCTAGTAGGTGAAATACGCTCATTTTCATACTGATTTAGTGATAACGGGATAATCAACTGAACCTTAACGGAGTTTTCTGTTTATGGATCTCTCTTAAAGTAAGCACATTTTGTGTATCAGTAGAACATAAGGGTGACATCAACTTGGGGACTGTGAGTAATCCGTCCCCAGATTTGAGTATGCAAGAAATAGTCCTAATGCATGTTGAAGTTAGATATCAAGACAACACTAACAACTCCAACGCAGTAAAGGATACACTACATGAACCGTTCAACAAGAGAATACTCTGAGGAAAACAAATATTTTAATTGGTCTTAAAGGTATACTCAACTGAATATCAACCGAATCTATCGCTTATGACGATCTTCAAGTGATTATGCTGCACAAAGGCACCATCATCCATCGGTTGGACCGAAATTCTTATGCTACAACACTACTGGTTAGTGAAACCAGTGGTGGACTGTCGAAAAGTTATCACCGACCTTATAATTGGCTTTGTAGCGACAGATATACTCTGAAGTATTGGATATCGCTCCAGCTGAAACACGAGGTGGCACGCGTGCAGCACACTCAGCTGAATGTGGCTATAAACCAGAGGATCAGCTGGGACCCATTTTGGATAGCCCGTTAACACCAGATTAATTTTCAAAGGAATGTATGACTGCATGTACGTACAATCTGTTATTCAAGTGGAAAAGAAAACTAAAGGGAATTGGAGCAATATGCCTACATGCTCAGCCCTAAGAATGGTTGAACTAGTGGTGGGCTGTCGAGAAGTTTTCAGTAGTGTAGTGTTGTACTGTTGTTGTTGTGGCGTGTTCGCCGTCCAAGTCGGAGACGCTGTCTTGGGCTTCACGGATATGTGACCTATATTTACATAGATGACTATACACGCTAACAGTAGAAAACACCCTTATGTGCAATTTATTCAACTCTCAACTGGCCTGTGCTTCTCACGTTTATCACAACCTTTGTTTCTGCTGAATATACCACCCGCTGCCGTGATTCAGCGTTGTAGACCGCGTGGTAGCGACGTCAAACCGTCATAGACAATGGTTCTGAGTGAAAACATTCAGGGTCACATGGGTTTCCGTTGTGTTTCACCGTGTGCGTCACATCCTACTGGGTCAGCAACAAATTAAAAGTCCAGAAGTTGAGATGAACTTTCGGAATCCTGATTGAAGACTTTGGACTTGGAAACTATCTAATTACTTGGACAGGACAGTCGCAACAGTATAAATAGAACTGGTAATCATCTAAGGAGGACTGGCTATAAGATATCGGGCAAAACAATGAGGAAACGGAGAATAACCCAATAATTTACGAACCAATTCAGAATAATCTCTTTATAAGGAGCAGTAATAGTTTGGAGAAAACTCAAAAACCAATCAGGAGTAATCTGGCATTTTCTGTGGCAAACATAAACTATTTTGGGAAGACAGTGAACGGTTCACTAGTTGTACGCATGAATAAAGTACTTTTAGTGGTCTGCAATCCGCGTGAGCTTATGGTAGGTAACTTTAAAAAAGAATAATTCTAGATAGTACTATAGCGTTTCGCTTTCTTGACCGTTATCAACACAGATTCGGATTCACATTGATTGTCCCGAACACAGATCACACAATGAGAGCGCAGACAAAAGTTTCTCGATGGCGGACACTGAGTTCAAGATGGATTCGTTTGATGATGTAAAGCAGAAATTGGTTAAACAACAAGATAAGCATTGTAACGCCGGTACTTTTTTCGATTAAACGGTGTGCTTCAGAGGTGAAACGGGCCACAGCGTACAGCACTTATAGCCCTACGAATTTAGGTGCGTTCTTCATAACCACATGTGATTGTTTTTGTTGTGGATATCGGTTAGGCCTCCAGTAATACTGTCGGGAACATCTTCGCACGCAATAATTCGCAAACGGAAGACGTGGCATATCGAGATGAACTTTCCGGAAATCCGCTTTTCTTAGTCGAACAAGCTGATCGTGTCATTTGTGCACAGGATACACTCGTCAAGTTATCCACAGATTTATGAAGTCGATAGCAGACGCTGACAAGATCCTCACATCAAAAATCACAACCTTTAAAGCACGATGAAATCTGCCGGCAGCTCAATAAACCTTTTTTCAGTGTTTAAACGGATTGCCTGACCGTTAGCTAGCTCTATCTGAAAATGATATATTTTAGGATCAAAACGAGGGCTACTCTAAAGAGTATTGTCAACTACATAAAAGACGAGTACTCGTCACCTAACTAGGAAAGTTATATGAAAGTCAAATAATTTATTGTATCCGTTTAAAGATGGCCAGAATCCTTCTCAAGGTGAACAACGTTCAGTCTTGCGTTAGCTTTTAGCGACAGTTTGCTGACGTAATGTTTGCTGAATTTGCTGGAGTTTTCAAAGGCACTATCACATTAGGGATAACCTGCTGACCTGTATGGAATCTATTATGATAAAGTGGGCAGTAGCTGAATATACCGTCAAGCTGCTCGACCATGCAGAGTTCCTGACCGCTTTCACCGGCTTCTGACCTTGTAGTGTGCATAGAAACTTCACTATGCAAACGACTGTATACGACTTTTTTTCTTGTAGACACCACCAATTCATTAAAAAACGACTGCATTCGATTGGGCCCTTCACCTGTCCACCAGTGACCAACTTCCAAAAGTGAACACCTATGCATTCAGCTGACCTCTACGCAGGAGGCTTCTACAACTTTCCCGTCTGATGTCCATACTGTTGATCATCCGTTCAAAAACAAACTTCAGAATCCGCGAACAAAATTGTAACCCCCGCTTAGTGATTTTCAGATCTCAAGCGACAATTAATAATTACAAAGCACCAGGAATCCGTGTTCTCCCCTGCCAATATTTCACAGTTTGGATCATAACTAAGCGAATTCTACGACTTTATGCGCTTCTGCTTTCAAGTCTAACAGCAGACCGTGATACTTGTTTCTCGAAAATCATTTTATGGTGGTGTTAGGAGATTAAGTAATGTTCAGTAGAGATTACATCTTGTCATTGAAGCTAGTCTATGATGATTCCTTTGTTGGGAATCACCAACATCACCAAATCTCCTCACATTGCCATGAATCAAAACGCGGCTTGCGGGGACGATAACTTCACAAGATGAGTGAAACTTCGCTCTGAGAAGTCATTGCAATACATGACCAAGTGATGTAATTTCCCTGATTGAAGGATGAGTGGCACTATGTCCTGTCTAAGTGAGAGGTAATAACTGGTTATTAAACGGTCATGTGTTCAAACACCGGTCGTAAGATCGCGGGTTCGAATCTCTCTGGAGTTTTGCTATGTGCGCACTGCTGGTCATTCCCAATGGGAATGAAAAAAAACTGTAGAGTGTTTCTAGGCTTTTCAGCATAGATCAGCTTTGCTGACAGGACAAAATCTTTATTGAACAAATTATTTTACTCGTTCACGGGCCCATTCATTACTAGAAAAGTGGTTATTTTGGGTCGATCCTCTCATATTTCTCCTGTGGTACAAGTCGGATGTGTTCCGACAACTCTAATGTCTCAAGCCAAAGAAAACCTCTAACCACATCATTAGCCACACTCGTCCTCTTCTGAACTTGAATAATGGGCGCCAGTGCTGTAAGAAACTGCATTTGGCTACATGTAACTTCGGAGTATTGTGGTACCCTCTGAGGTGAACACTTTCGTTAAGCGACCATTTTCAAACGGTCTCCTCCAGCAGTGGCGATAAAAGTGCATGTCATACTTTTAGCCAGCATGAAAAAATACGAAAGGAATAAACCAAGTAGTGGATGAAATTTCAAGTTCGACAAACCACATAGTATTGTTTTTTCTAGTGCTACCGGTAAGCTGTGAAGACGTGGCTCCTATAAAACAATGACTACTGGTTGTGTGTGATTTTGGGACCTTCACTAAAGATTTCTCCCTGTAAGTGAAATCAGTTAATACTGAAAAGCCGAGAAGCGCTGTATGGCTGGTTAATCCTTATTGGTAGTCATCATCAGTGCGCGTCTCCAGGGAGTTTCAAACCCGCGACCTCCCGTCCATGAGTTGGAAACACAACCGTTCCGTCACGAGCAGCTCTTTGTTTAAACTACATTAGTCCTGCAATCGAGCGACAATAGGCCTCATTGAGAAGCATTCAAACTGGTTGAAGGGACTGAGTTTTTCGAAAACTGTGCAGACTGTTGGCCACTTAACGGACGAAAATAACAGTGGGTGTAATACTCCAAAAAGCACCTAAAAAGTGAGGATATACATCATTTGAGCAATACTCTTTCCAGTTTGAGCCAGTGATTGCAAACAGACGCATGCGTTCACTATTTTCACAAGTATGCTCTTTCTACTTGCTTTTTGTGTGATGCTGCAAATCCCCATTCTCCACACACGCGTACCCGCATGCATACATGCATAAAAAACATCATCAAGCGGAGCAAACTGTCTCACAGAAAGGGGAGCGACTGACATAAGCCGTCTTCAGTGTATTCTGCAATCAAGCGACAAGTCATCTGGGGGTATTTAAGAGCTTTTATCAGATCTCAACGCACTAGCTTCTTAAGATGAGTATGACTGCTCCAGACGTACGCTGATTTTACGAACGGTAAAGTGGAACCCGTAAAGGCAATGAGCTCAAGCAACAAGTAGCACTTTCATGCTGCCTAGCTGTATGCAAAGAGGAATCATGAGGCAAAATACTTTTGTGAGGACGGTGGGTTTTTTGTCCCAATAGAATCATCTCATTGACTGGGGCTCATTTAGTCGAACCTAATAATATACCCCTTCACTTTCATATAATACAATAACTGCTACTCGGCTTCACGAGTGAACACGCATAAACAGGCTACAACTGTAAGACCCTCACTACAGCTTTGTGGCAGTTGTAGTCAACTCGACCGTTTTTGTTGCATTTGTCCTAGACGCAGGACTTTGTAATGTGTACCAAATCAGCACATTTCCGGAGCTCGGGTACTTTCTCCCCTATCTTGAAGAGTCTTGCTCCCAGAATTAAACTATACTGGAACCTCAGTGCTAGAAAAAGTTCCCTCTTCAAGGTGCTTCCTCTTCCTTCACGTGGAGTAAGGACTAACGTGTCTTCAAAGTAATTTGCGTGTGGGTGTATTTCACCAAACACTTTATCTTATTGTAGTCACAGTCAAAGGCCCCATTCCCAAACGTTCAGAGGCCATCACTACCAACCTTATCATGGTCAACGCGACCACTGTAGGCCATTTTCTCATTATCCCTATCGTTCATACATGGTTATTAGTGACATTCCTCGAACACAAAAATCATCGTCATAATCACTGATATTGTTACCCTTACATTATTACCCAAAGGATTATTGTTACTGCCACTTTTTTCTTTACACTATTCACAGGCAAATCAAAATTAAAACCAGCAAAGCTGACATGGTATACCGTCACAGTAGCACTTTAAAAAATTACCCTATCAACATGTGTTCTTAGTGGTCCATCAGAGCTCGAAATAGTCTGGTAGTTATTAGTAATATGTCTAAACATTGGTGGCTCGGGTGGGTTTATTGGCTGTTGATCAGGTGGCAGTTTGCCGAGATTGGTAATTGACTTGCAAACGTTTCATATGCGAGGAAACATCGTAAGACACCAACCTAACCGCGAACGGCCCATGTCTCCTCGCACGATAACGAAACGTTTGCAAAGCAGTGCCAAGCTCTGCGAACAGATCAACTGCCAACTGATCAACAGCCAAGTTCAACGGTTAAGTTACGAAACTAATGACCGTGGCTGAAACCTAAACATGGATACACGACTGCTCCAGCCTAGACTTGAATAACCTAGCCTCGAGTTGCACGGCAGCTATGCGCAGGAAGGGTGCCCCAGCTTAGTTAAAAGTTGGTTTGCCGCTTGAATGCGGAACGTTGTGGAGTAGAACAATGACCACGTCTTAGGAGAATGACTAGAAATACGCGGACTTTCCCAAAAGTGCATCCAAAAAACAACCACACTTCGAATAATCACACTATCAGCGTTTCTCAACGATCAGGATGTGCCACACCTACCTCATTTCCGACGATGAGGTCGTCGGTACTTCCCACAGTTTACACAACTGTCATTGTGTTCTACTGATGAATGTTGCTGTCGATTACCACAACTCTTGCGTAAACGGAGAGCCATTTTTTACAGCAAGGAGCAGGAGTCGTTAGCGACAGCCTGGTCGTTTAAGATTTATTGATCGCCAAATGTTTTACTACGCTATGACTCATCTAACTTGGTAGCTACTTTGAAAGCAACACGTTCAAAGCCATACAAATACAGTCACTTCCACCCAAGGCTAATCCGGGTGGACGTCACCAATGAAAGAACGGTGAAATATGAAATTCTCACTTGAAGGAACGAGCTATTGCCCTTGTAAACACTAAAGTCCATCAGACCAGTGAAGTTTATAAGGACCGATAGTATATAATGGTTATAATATACACTTTGAAGGATCTCATAGAGGTAGATTCAGAGAACAACGGCTGCGACTATGTTCAAGCTATCTAACTCCTCGAGTAAACTTGACTTATCAGGCAGCCTATTCGAACGTCATCATTTTGGATCCCTGGAAACGTTCTCAAGAGACTTGCCACAATACAGTCTCTGTTAAGGAAGTCTTTTCCACTGCCCTTTCAGGTGAGAATGCGGTTTTCGGGGGGCATAGCCTTGGTTTTCCACCTGGAGAGAATTGTCTAAACCCTTACTCGAAAGCAACAACCGTGAAAAGAACTCCTGCGGGCTGGATGAATACGGTTATCCTAAGGACCAAGGGCGGTGTAGATCCACCGATCGCGACAAGAATCATGTATCCTCGTGTTCTCACTTCGTTGTGCAAATGCTAGAGTGCACATCAAAAAAACCGGATGCGACTGTGGACGACACACCGGGTAGACAGTCTGGCTACCTCAAGAAATCGTTCGAACTAAATGGACACATATGATGATACCTCATTCCTCAGAAAAGACAGACTATCCTAATCCCGAGGCAGTGCTGCCAACTTGGCAGGCATTGACACTCACATCATGGTGATCGTTTCATGCGAGCCGCTGAAATGCTGAGTGATTGCAGCCAGGGAGCAACGAAGACTACTGCCAGTCGATGGTCAAACTACCAAACTCATATATTAGTGAGCACGAAATGCCACTTACAGCAACGGTCTAGTAGACAACTGGAGCCTTTTAGGGTCACTTTTGTCTTGGGTAACCGGTTGGGTAACTGGCTGCCTCCTGCAGAAGAATCCAAAAACTGTAATCTTGTCCGTCTTGTCTAATTCTTACCTGACTCGATAGAATATCAAAGTTGGCGGTTGCAAAACAGTGCTTAATCTCTTAGTTCCGAGCGACTGCAACAGCAGTGGTGACGTCGTTCGAAAGCCCGAAATCAGTCTTCCTCTTCAAGGCAATCTTGGCTTGGAAGAAATGGGTCGGTTCTGTCCTTACATAGCAAATCCTTTGTGTTTTTGGAATCGGGATTGGTTTCACTATTTTGGAACTGGCTTCTGACCGCTGTTCCTGTGTGGTCACCATGCATTCTGGCACAGCAGTTCGTCGTAAGTATTTACAAAGAACATTTTTAAGTCATTAAGAATTTAGGAAGTCCTGAAAATGATACATCATTGATCTTTCCACCCTTCTGGAGCACACAACCTTTTGGCGGAAGGACACTTCAGGGGAACAGGATTGTTGGCCCCTCCTTATAGATGACAAACTCGATAGCCGATAAATAATGCTTTTTTGGATTTGTATTGGGAATAGCCCCTCGTTCAGAACCCTTCTTGAAGAATTACTGTAACAGACTTTTGTCAAAACCTATGAGGTCTATGACCACGTATTGTTAAGGTAAAGATGGCGAACTTCGAACCAGAACATCAAGCGATCGAGTCCTTTTGCACCCACCTAGTGAGCCTCAGTAGGAACGAAACGCACTGTAAACATACAGCTGGTCAATTAGTACATAGAAAGTTCCAAAAACCGCTTTTGAGGTGTTTGGTTAAACGCCTTATGTAGTGGTGCGCTAAAGAATCGAACTAACCACAACTCTTGTGAGCTACAGACAGTCAGTACAACGAGTAACCCTCAATGGTTACTAATATGTCCATCTCAGTGTGAGGAGTCTCATTGGAACTAGTCAGGTGAGTCCTCATTGTACGAAATAACGACAATTTCTATGGGTGAATTTGTGTTAACTTAATATGGCCATGTTAGTTCCACCCTGTGACAAACAGATGCAGGCCAGTGAGGCTGAGCGTTTCCTAACCAGAGGTTGACACATTTACCCTGTCGCAACCAAGTGAAACGCTTGGGGATTATACTGTTTTTAGATGAGGCTGTTTATCTTCCATTTTTTCAAGATTAGGTGCAGTTGGGTCTATATGCTTTGCACGTGTAGGCTGACACAGACGTTGGTCAATTGATAGCTTCTCCGGGATGCAGTATAGCCCACCGAAAAACAGTCAACTCCTCCGCTATTCTCGGTGTTCCTTTTTCAGCGAATGTTCGCGACCGAATAAACTGACACATAAATGGTGTATATAGGCTTTCAAAGTAAAAAAAATGGTGATCAATAATCAGAATCAAATAGCGCCATACATGGGTGATTGTATGCGGAGAAATCTGTGAACAATAACGATGTGCTACTCGTCCCACACTTTTTACACGTAAACCCGAGTGATGTGAGCGACAGTGCAGGATTCCAACAAACTGCTCGTTCAATGGTTTTTCAGTGGACAAAAGTTGTTGAAATGTTACTGTAACTGACAGACGTCGGATGACCAGTCACTACGATCGAAAGACACATTTTCGGCTGTCCAGTTATGAGACACACAGGTTCTAGGCAGGTATCACATGCTAGTTTAACGGTACAGGCTCTGTGCAGGTCTTGATCCACTATCTTTAAAAACTCGGATGCTCACACTAGGAGTATAGAGCACTTATTAGTTCCAAAATGTCTTTCTTAATTGCGACTATAATACTTTCTGGGATAAAAGTGTCGAGTTAGTGTCTCATTCTCTCATGATCTTTCCTCCTACGAAATCCACCATCGTTTTCTCAATTATGCTATGGCGTATTATACCTGCTTAGCGTGTCGCATGCAATTTCAAACGACTTCTTTGTTTCTGCCCAGCTATGAGGCAGAAAGTGCAATGTGACGCAACACACAACCGGACCCTGAACGTATTCGTTTTTTGCTTCAGCAGATGGCAATTGATTTCAGTATGATAACAAAGATGTCACCTACCTTGACGGTAATAGCGCAGCTAGAGGCATACTAAACTTACGGCAGTGTCTGTTTCTTTCATTGCAAACAGAATTGGATGAACGTTTGTCTGAACAGTTAAGTCCATCGAAAATACTAATAAGATGAACAAGCTAGGGAATGCCAGTGAATCATGATAAGATGGTTATGGAAAGTACGTTCTTGCTCCAAACTAGTTGAATTTACCTCACAATTTGGAAGAAGTACACATCATCCAAGCAGAACATAACCGCGAATGGATGCGCCCTAGAGTGTATATCAAGTTCACACATCAGTGCGTTAAGTTCCTGATGCATGCAAGTGCTTCACTGATCAAAGTATGATGGAATGTATGTCGTTTAAGTTGTTGAACGATCCATGAGCCTGTAGTGTGCCTAAGCAATTTTCGGACAAACTCACTCAGTAAGGTCTCTGTGAGGTAAGGAATTTTGCCACGGCACCTTCGAAAAAACAACAGTTTGAGTGCCGCTTCCTTGAGTAGAGAAGCATTGTTTTGATTAGAGGGAGATCCGTTCAAAAGGCTTGGATTATGCTGAAGAGAACAGTATCAATAGTACTGTGACAATATACGGTACCACTGATGATATCTCCTCGAAAGGTGACCAAACGTTTGCAAGGCAGTCACAAACTCAGCGAAAAGACCAACCTAATCAACTCCCAACGAATGAATCCTAGCTACGAAGATTCTAGCACACTGCAAGTGTGTTAATTGTTTATGACACTTGTAATGTCAATTCAGAGCGCATGTAGTGATGAAAAACGCTCATCAGTATAAAAGCCGAAATGTGTATAAAGGTGGAGGAACACGAGTCAGTGGATCAATTGGACTACCACAGAATCAAAGCAGGTCTTGAAGCCAGAACCGACTGTAGCTCATAATTCCTCATCATGTCTATTTGTATAGAATCATGAACTTTCCAGCTGAAATAGGATGGAAGCTTCTGACCTTCTCAACATCAGGATGCTGATTCCACTGATCCAGCAGATGAATAGTAGTGGGCGCAACCGAACTGAACAAAAAGCCTTGTTTGTCGATGGTATCCACGTCTCCGTTAAGCTTGACAAATGAAATCAAGTATATAGTGCCTGTTTCAGTTTGCCGTAAAGCAAACGTTTCTGTTGCATTAGTTCAAGCGAAAACAAATATCCAATTGCACTCAAGCTTTGTTTTTCAGTCACTATTCTGATTGTTGATTTATGAAACTGTTTTAGAGGGGCTACTTAGCAAGTGGAGAGGGTTTGAACAGTTTCCAGAGAAGACACGTGAGGTAAGTTTCCGCACAGCTTTTGGAGGGCTTCTTCAGAAACGAAGCTTAGCATCCAAAGAGGCAGATCGGCGAAATGATTAGATTCCTTTATAAACCAGCACCTGTTGACAGAATCTCAGTCATGCTATTCAGGGATTAGATGGGCGAAACGAGACTGGTCAGTTTCTCAAATTAAAATCATACTGTAGAGCTTTCAATGCCAAGCTAGATTTCTCATTATTTCTGGCCATTAAACGTGCCTTTATAAACTTATAGTTCAGAATTAAGTTTCCATGTTCGCCGAAGACTATAGATGCCACTTGATCTACAAGAACGGTCCCATGTGTTGCACGCAGGCAAATAGCGTACACGTTTCCACCATAAATGAACGTATATTGTGGTCGAACAAGTGATTATACTAATGATGGTAATTCGTAGTGAATATTGAATCTGAATGGTGTTTGTTTTCCTGGTCGCAGCTATGCTAAACCTGAAAGGCTCAGGAAATCTACTGCATTCTGGGTCAGTTTTGTATTGATCAGTGGACCATAATTTGAGCAATTCAGCCTAGTCATCTTAGTACGAAGTGGTGCATTTTGATTTGGATCGGCAACTTGCTGGTAATCTTAACTGTAGGGTATCAGTGAAGGTTTTCATTGAACCTGATTTAGGTGTATTTCGTTAATATAGATGTCTTGGCTAAGTAGATAGAGAAGTGAATGAAATGACTTTCCCTCCGAACGGCATACTTAAACTCAAAGCTCGATTTTAAGTCTGCTCTTCAAAACTTCTATCCGTTTAACTAGGAACAATCAGTCTACTTGTACACGTATACGTACAGGGTCATGCTGGTACGTCGGTATGCCTTATTTACACGTATGAAAACTAGCTGCCTATCCGGAGAATTCAATATTTATGAAGTTAAAGTTGTCATAGAGCCATGACATTTTTCAAAATTCCAACAAACATTAGAATTTTTGTCAGGCTAACGCGAAAGCTGTTGGAAATGGCAGATATTAGCCATCCTTCCAGATAGATAAAAACGCTATTAAAAAAATATTTCGGCATTTCCTTGCAGGTGCTACGTTTAGCTGGGGATAACAACTAGTGGGCTTGAAAAAAAGACGCTAAATGACCTCACAAACTGTGAGTCAATTGTTATTCTTTCTATCGTTGATCAAAGTTAATTTCTTTCCAGTTAGTGCTTGCGTGAGTATTTAACACATTGGCAGAATATTTTGAAGTGGACAAGGTCGCAAACCATCTACTCCTAAATATTGGAGCGATGATTAGAAAGGTCTTGCTTGGCGACAATCTGCCGTATAGCCGAGTTCCCTGACAATCCAATTTCCTGACTCTTCTAGCAATCTGTTATTCAACTCTTTGTGACTGACAGAACGAATAGCTGCTCTGCTGTTTGATCATATATTTGCTCCTTTCAGAACAGCGCAGTTTAACTGCAGAATCTGAGACAACAGCGTATGAAAAAAGGAGCACTGATTACCAATGGAGTCAAACCAGCGGGGTGGCTTTCAGCCATTTCAGTAAGGTCGCGCCGAAAGCTGTCTGCTACATGGTGTTCATAAGCCCTTCAGAAAACCTTGTTGGCATTTTCTTGACGAGGAGTCAGCTGGGATTCAGCTAAGTCTCCCGTTATAAGTAACTTAGTTCATCAATGAGTGCAGTTCGTTTACTGGTGTACTTCAAGATAATACAAGGCTCGTAGGCTCGACATTTCTTGTGAGTACTAATGGCTTTACATTTTATCAGTTCAGTTTCTTCCATTCATAGAGAAATACAGTTAAGGGGCATACAACTGACGTTCAAATTAGTGAGGTTTGAGCTGATCGGTTGAAGCATACACGTACAAAATGACATACATCAAAATGGCAAGTTGTCAGGTGCCAGAATAGGGCGACAGACTTTTGGCCAAGAGGTCATGTGAATCACACAGCTTGAGAGCGTTCCAAATTCTCACACGAATGTTCAACACACCTGCATATGTGCATTACAATAGTCGCCTCGTTGTTCACATCTGTCAGCTAATCACTTCTCTGCTTAGTGCAACATAACGTTCCACATTTGAGTTAATGAACAAAGCAATAGTCAACCATTCCTCTCCCAAATAAATTTACCATCCCAACCAGCTGGTTAACAATAGTGCAAGGTTTTGTGCCCGAACACTGAAAACCAATACAAAGAGATGTAATAGCAACCGTTCCAGAGCAGAATCCGTCTGCGGACAAATCGGAAATCCCGGCAAGGTATATCAGCTTTAATAACGGGTTTTTATGAAAAGTACGCAGACGTAAAACTATACCGATTACATAAGGGTAGTGACATACTGACTGCTTGCGTGTTCTGCTGTTTGGTCTTTTCCTGAATGTCACACCTAAATGTATGCACTATTGGATACGGATTAGTGAACTATGTATGGTAACAACCATTACAGGATGGACTGAGAGGACTGCCCACCTGGCAGGTGCAATGCACTGCTGTCATTGAAAAGATAAAAAACTCATCCGCATAGTCCCCAAAGCATAGTGAGTTGAAATTCAGTGAACCTTTCCATATTCATTGATACTTCTGTCATGAATCCAGTTTAGCGAAACAGAAATGAGCTGGGCCGTTTAGTTTTGACAACAGTTCAGCAAAACACGATTTATTGCGGAATGCAGTCAATCTACATGAATGGAATCGTCAAACGTGAAAATTAGTGCATTGTGACATGCAGTTCGTTTAAGATGAATTCGCTTCGGGAACCCAGTTGGTAGGAGGAACTAGGAGAATAACATAACCGAGAAGTGAATTCACGAATTTTATTCAGAATCCGTGTTTTTCAACCCTTGGGCAATATTCAGACATGGTTAGATTTCAGACCATAGGTTTCACACCCATTAGGACACGAGATAGAAAAAGCTCAATTCACGTGCACTTCCATGGCATATAACTTGCACTTTGTCAAATGAAACATCGCTGAGCCTTTAGATTTGAGGTTCATGTGGGAATAAAAATAGTCCGTCGAATCAGAATAAAACAGCACGTATTACTTTCCTGACTAACAAATGTTTTTCTGTGACATTTAAACGAATACTGATACATTTGTCTTTGCGTGCAAAAACCGCGCAAAACTTTGTGAATTCCATTGGAAATCCATGAGGAATAAATGGAGAATTACCAGGGTTTTCCCCCTCACAGAGTGTTTATCTACCTGTTATTTGCTTCGTAAACTGAATCGTATGTAGAAATCTGACGGAGAAAGATTAGCTGGCCTTGAGTTTCAGGAATTCATTAACACCAAAAACTAGATTGTATGGTTGTACAATAAGCAACCCCGTAATAAAGCTTCAAACTATTTCCACTACAGTTACGGGAACTTCCAACCAGATGAGGTGAAAATGTACAGTATAGTAGCAGCCTTATTATAAGCTCACCTGGGTCAAGTTCACTACCTTCTTCAAGATGCTTCTCCGAAGGATAACTGCAAACTACAGTGGAAATAAAAACCTACACAAACACCCTGCAACAGAACTGTTCTAGAGCACAACATTCGTAATCTTTGCCCAGAACATTGCATATTTATCGGTGAATTAGCATTGACAATATTCATCCATCTGCCACACCTTCCGAAAAGCTTCACCACTGCCTATGACCTAATGGGTTTTGGTATATTGGCATTAGTGAATGTCTTGAGCAGTGCAGGGCCCACCCTAATTATCATACTGTTAATTTTTATTGTTGGTATTTTTAGTAACTCAAAAAATGAGCTCGCAGTGTCTTTTGTCCAGCTAAAAACAAGTTCACTTCACAGTCTTGTTAGTAGGCGATCCAGAGTCCATTCAAAGTGCTTGCGTTTGCTGAACAACCCTGCGGCAGTCGGGCTAGTGTATTTTTCTTTTATAAAACTCAATCTAGAGCTTTATGACGTGACAGAAAGTCGTTGTGAAGCCACCAAATATTCACTTTGACAAAATAATCCAAACGTACGGAAATCCAAAGGTTAAGAAATGTAAGTGCCTGCATTTGGAAGCCCACAGAGAGGCACATTAAAACAACCAGCTAGAATTTTATGCCGAATATACTATTTGGGCATTTGTCCTGTAAAGAACATGAATATTAGTTACAAAAGCGTGTGTGCCTGTAACTGCCACTTACTTTAAAAAATTACTCATCAAATCCTTTGAGACGTACACAACTAAACCACGAAAAATACAAATAATACAAAGTAGCCTTTTTGACTATATCGCTTAGATCGTCTACATTGTGGCAGTATACTTACACGTAGTAAATACCACTGCACCTAATACTGCCGTGGAAAACGCAAGAATAAGACTGGTCGAGATATACACTTTGCGATTGTAGGTAATGAAATGTCGGGACAAAGCCTATTTCCTCAGAGCACCAGTGTGCCAACCCGACCCACATAAAGAATTTTTATACAAATAACACTGCGCATCAATTTCATTGAGATTTCTTGGCCTGTACAAGTGACACATTTTGGTTCCTTACAGTACAAATCGGAATAGAAAGTGTCGAACGTGTTGAGTTTAGCTATTGGTTGCTTGAAACTGAAATTATGCCAGTTGCCTCAGAATGTTCCTATGCGTCACTTTTAGTAATTGGCCTATTCGTGGAGTCTGGAAACTGATTTGCAAACATTTCTTCACCATTCAAGGAGACATAAGAATTCGCCGCTGAGTGTGTTTACTTCTCTTGGGCTAGGGTTCATAAATTTTGACAAGGAGAAGATCACATCTCTGATTTTATTAGCTAGGGATGCTGACTGACTGCTTATTGATCTGTTCTAGATCGCTATTACGTTGTGGTTTTTATTTCCTTCCTTCCAATATTTTTGTCGTTTCACTAGTTTTCACTTTATAAACTGATTACTCTCCCCCATAGTAGCGGTACGTCGTGGTTTTGGAATCCTTTAATTTCATGGGTAGCTCTCCTAGCTTAAAGCTATCATCCTGTCGTGATGGTCGGGCTTCTGTGCTGCAGTGATCTTGCGGACTATATTGGCTGGAACTTAGTTCCTAAAGGTTCAACCATGCCAAGAAAGCCAACAGGGAGCAGCTGGACGAAGAACAATGAATCCCCTTACTGCGAGGAATCGTATAACAAGGGGGTCTGGAGTTAAAATTGTACCATCCACTGCGATGAGTACAAAGGCAGTAAGGCGTTTCCCCCAAGAGACCAGCATGTACATATTTATGGAAGCAGCGATGCTCCCTTCCCCCGAGGAAGGGCGGATTAGAAAACGTCGACCGTAAAAACCGCACTCCCAGATCGCCCAGTGGTTCAGCGTGACCACCGGCGCATTATTCAATGCGGTCGAAATATCCTTAAAATGAAAGAGTCCGGTGCTGCTCAGAAGGCGCCTGCTGTGCTCAGTCGCATTGGGAGTGAGACAGTAATGTCTTGCTTCCAGCGTCCTCGAACAAGGCTGACTCCATGCAGCCAAGTGGGTCAGACTATTGAGTCATTGGCTCCGGGAAGGTTCCCCCAAGAAAACCCTAACAAATGCGGTCTCGCGGTTCACACTTTTGGGTCAGAAGTTCAATGTGGGGCACCTCAGCCAAACCCATTCTTCGGTTTGGGCAACGAGATGCCATTCGACCATGCAGTTCTTCGCTCACCGGCCTTCCCCAACACCACCCCACCAACCATCGAACAATGCAGCGCAATCAACCCATCTGCCAACCTCCTAGCCACTATTCCGTGTCTAAACCTTCGCCCAGAAAAATTAACCAAAATAATCACTTAATAACCTGAAGAGATCTGATCCATGTTGCAGCCTTTAATGTCCGTACCCTAAGTCAAATTGGGCAACAGACATCTCCTGCTGAAACCCTGCTTTCCCTATCTATAAATGTATGTTGTGCCTCCGAAACACGCATACAGACGCCATTTTGGTAGTCCATCTAGAGTCTTTTAAGGTGAGATCAGATATTCCACATTTCACTCTTCAAGTATCCGGTAGTCCTGAAGCAGTTCAGGTCGATGCGGTAAGCGATGTTCATTTGTCATATCAGCAGACAGACAGCAGTTCAGAGACTGAGAAGGAGGGGTTTTATGAAGACCTGTCATGACTACTTTGGTCAGCAAGAGGGACGGATATTGTAATCCTAGCAGATGATATGAATGCCAAAGTTGGCCGACTAAGTCCGGAAGAAGCACAGTTAGGTAGTCGATTTGGAGTCGATGCTGAGCGTAGGGATAATGGGGAACGACTGCTTCAGTTGTGTGCTGATCATTGTCTGTTCTTGGCTAGTGCTAACTTCCAACACAAACGCTCCCATCGAATTAATTGGATGCTACCAACCGCAAGAGTCACGGACTCAGTTGAAACATGTGGCTATCAGTTACCGATGGGGAGCGTCAGTTAAAGATTGTCGTTTTTTCTGGGGCACGCAACTTGACTCTGATCATGCCATTGTGCAAGCCCGGTTATCAGTTTGCTTTCCATCAGCATTACATATGCCAAAGTAGAGCAGTTCCATTATTCAACTTCGACAAGCTTCAGCAGCTCAGGAGTATTTAGCTGACCAGGCTAGAAAGCTACTGGAAACGCAGTCATATGGATGACGAAGATTTCCTGGAGGTTGAATGGAAGCGAGTGAAAGAGACTGTGCTCTCAGCTATCAGAACTGTTTGTCCAAGCCATCTGACTCGACTAAATGAACACCGAATCAGCAGATATTATTGCTACCAGAAAGACCGTACCACCAATGAGCAACTGTGATGGCGCACGCAGATCCCTCAGAAACTGGATAATCAGGAGCTTGAAGAATGACAGAGGACGCTAGTGGATTTGGAAGGCCCAGGAGATGGAGAAGGCTTTCGCTGCAGGCAACAACCGCGCCCTATTTCAGCTTATTCGGTCAACCGGTCAAATGAAAACAAGTGCCAGCGAAACGATATGCGAGAGAGGTTGAACGGCAATTCACTCACAAAATCGTCGTCCTGAGCGATGGGCCGAGCATTTCAAAGAACAGTTCAGCTAGTATCCTTAAACACAACCGCTGAGAAAACCCAGCGGGCCTGAATGGAACATCGACACCAGCCCGTCGTCAACAACAGAAATCCAGCGTGAAATATCACTCCTTCAACGCAACAAAGCACTTGGTCGGGATGGTCTTCACCCCGCACTCTTCAGAGATTGAGGTCCTGGTAAACAATCTGATGATCATAATGCAGAATATTTGGAACAAATACAGAATACCAATCAGAGGGAGTCCCTCAACCATCATCCTAGGGCGCAAGGACGTCCATGCGAAAACCATCGTGACACCAGCCTAGTATCCGTCGCATCTAAAGTGCTCTCTAACATTATTTTGCGCAGGTTGATCGAGTACCGGGAGAGACAGATTCATGAGAATCAAGCTGGGTTTTGCCCTGGCTGAGGATGCATCGACCATATCTTTACCTTGAAACCAGTTGTTGAACAGCGTCACTCTTTGAAACGGCAGCTTACGACACTGCCGATCGTCAGAAACTCTGGCGGTTTCTGGTGATCAAGGGTATCCCTTCCAAATTTATATTCGTGATGAGGGCGCTATATGCGAACTCCTGTGGGTGCATACGAGGATACGGCAAAGTTTCACCTGAGTGCACCGCGTCCAGTGGCGTAAGACAAGGATGCCCTCTCTTACCTTTCCTCTTCAGCTAAATTTTAGCTGTGCCGCTTGAAGTTTCCCTGCCTGTCTCTGAAACCTCGGGGGTCGAAATGCTCAAGGAAGGTTCGCTCACAGACATTGTGTATGCCGATGATATTGCTCTCCTTTGTTCAGATCCTTAAAAAATGCAGACGATTTAGAATAATCTGGACAATTCTGCCGCACGGTTTGGCATGTGCTTCACATCTGCAAAGTGTAGAGTGCTGCTACAAGACTGGGTGGGATCAAACCCAAACCTCATGCTTGCAGGTGAGCCAATCGACGTGGCAGATTAGTTTTTCCGGAGCAGTTTTATAAGTTCCAGTGGACTGGCTGGAGATGAGATTACTTCTCGAATCGGGAAGGCCAGGGCAGTCTTTGCCGACCTCCGGCACCTATGGGGCCGACGTGACGTCAGTTTGTCTGTCAAGGGCAGAGTTTACACTGCGAGCAGTGTAAACTGCTTTATGGATCAGAGACGTCGCCTTTAAGCACAGGGGACATACGAAAGGTGCCATTGTTCGACCATCGGTGCCTCCAAATCATTTGTCGGGTCTGGTGGGAAAACCGGATTAGTAATGCTGAGGTACGCCAGATGGTCTCAGGAAGAAGGAACTCTCCCGTGTTAGATGATCTACTCACACTCCATAGGTTACGCTGGTTAGGACATGTAATCCGCATGTCAGAAAACCGTCTGCCGCGCCGAGCTGTTCCCGACCACTACTGTGCTGAGTGAAAGCGGCCGAGAGGTGGACAGTGTATAACCTGGCAACAAAGTATGAAAAACCAAACCAGTAAACTAAGTTGGTCGACAGCTGCCGCCTCTCTGGATGGGGACTCCGGGACTCAACAAACCAACGATTGACAGAAATGGCCGAATCGCTCAATCGATGGCGCTCATGCATCAAAGCTATCACCTTCAACGCGTAGCTACCCAGTTCCCGAACTAATCAGATTTGCCATCGCCTCCAAGGCTTGGTAGCATGTCCCACACTCTCCTACTTCCTGGTGATCGAAACTGTATCAGCTGCAACCATTGTGCCTATGGTACACGGTTTATAGCTGATAAATTTAAACGATTGAATTGATCTTTAGCTCTGCTATACCCTACATTCTTATTGGTCCGTCTGACCTATCCGGTGCGTTGTGGCATGGAAGCGCTCGGTCCGATTGGTCGATTTGTGCCGCACACTGCATATTCTAAACCGTCCATTTGAAAACATTTTTCCCTTTTTGGTTGCTGAAAATACTCTCCCTTTGAACTCAGAGTACGTCCTCGAGACTGCTCGATGAGGTTAAGCAGTTCTCAAATGTCCTGTTTCCCAAGAGCTCCATCCGCTACTCCGTGTTTCTCTAGTTTTTCAGAGAAAGCTGTTTTGGTGGATCAGGGTCAACCGATGTGAAGAGCGAGCAAATTTGCCATTGCCGGTTTGTGTACCAATAAAGGTGTATTTGAAGCATAATACCAACAGGACAAACGCCAAAATCGAGTTCCTTATAAATCGGGATCACATTGGACCTTCTCTTTAGCAACTCTATAACTCTGTGCATTGTTGTTAACCTTAGTAAATGTTGATCTTCTTAGTTAATAATTGTCGATTGTTCGATTGCACCCAACCCAGGATGCTGTGCAGCCTCCGAATGTACAGTACTACATATAGGTTAGGTGGTGCATCAGTTCAAAGTTGCGTTCGGGCACATGCATTACTGAGTAAAGAGGCCTTATTAGTCGTATCCACTGGCAATTATTCGAATTTATGCTGGACGGAGCCGATGGGCACTGGATGTGCTATCCTTAAGTTTGTCAGTGAACGACTGTTCACAAAAGGCAACCTGAAAGAACAATAAAAGGCTTGAGTAGTATTTAAGTTACACAAGCCCCATCGACTCAATTCAACAGCGTAATCGACAAAGGCATCAGGATATCCGAGCTCAGCTCTGTTATTTTTCATGAAACGTACAGGTTCATTGCTGAAGTGCTCTGCATTCCAAATGACGGTCAACCTTGAAGGTACAATTCACATGACTGCTTGACTCACGTTTTCGCGGGGGAAATTATGCCATCCAATGCCACTTTGACAGCTGGTTGTTCGCCTTCGCTTTCTGGCTGTGTGTGCGACCCACCGAAAGCTCCCAACAGTCCGGCTGGCGAACTTGGGTCGCTTTGGCCAAATGTGCCTGTCTGTCCGTAGTCGTTACTCAGGCACCACATCGCTCGATTCAGTTCGGGTGATCTGTCTGCGTCACATTCTTGTGACGGGCTGACGGGCGGTGCATCTTGGTGCATGTTGACCGTGTTGCACCTTTTTGCTGTTGCGTCCGGCCGGACGCCAAAATGATCAGCACCCAAACGAGAGGCCGTTCGAAAGAAAAACTGAGGGCAGTGAGGTTTGGCGGCCGGATGAAGAACGAAATTGACATTGTTCATTACTCGGCCGTCCTCGCATTCGCAATGAGACTGGTGAGCAAAATCTCTGAGCAATTTTGTATTGTCTATGGATTCTACGTTAAAGCTGTCCTGATGTGGCATGCCCAAAGGAAGAGAATTAGGCAACCTTAATACTATCTACGAAAAGCCAAACAGAGCATCATGCTACACACACCGATTCCGGAAAAACGTGCAGGTATCCAGCTGCTCACAGCCTGCGTGTTGGTTCATGCTACTGCTTCAGTACAATAAATATTTATCACAGGAATTTATCTGGCGCTTTATACTGACTGCCACTCATTTTTCTGCAGCTGGAACATGTATCGGCAATCACATTCTTATGACTCGAGTTTTGGTTGATAAAGCTTTTTTCAGTGGTGCAAAGTAAGTTTGTCTCTGCTAGAAACAACCTTTAAAACGGAACACTGTAAGGACGGCTATTTCTGGTCGGCCATTTGAGCCGTTTTTTAATTCTGAAATCTCACTCAGAGGAGTCCTATCAGGTCAGACCATGTTGGGGCGCTGCCTTCAGGTGTTGTCCAGAGGAAAATTTTAGTCGAAAGTCTCATCTGCCCCCCCCCCCCTCAAAATGAATAGTGCCGATCGTACAACATAGAAGTTGTGTAATTTAGACTTTCTGATGATGATTTACATTATGCGGAAATTCCTACGTAGTATTTAGTGTTTTATAGGTTATCACGATCGTCATATCCTAATCGAAATAGAAACAGTATAGCGTTCCTATACCGTACCTCGCCTCATAGGTTTCCACTGTAATTCGTTTTGTCTCTGTCTATCAATGCAGTCGGTGGATATGTTCCGAGTGATGTGAAAATGAATTAGGTGTTGAGATGAAGTTTACCGTCTGGTTTTATGCTGAACCATACAGGATTTTACTGATTATAGCATATCGCTTCCTCCGTTAACCACCCGAAGTTAGAATCACATGTAATAGGTGTTCGACAGTAGGTAGGGAAACACATTGTCTTAAATGAACTAGGTGTTTTGGATCTTTTGTTCTCTGTGACACACTTCGCTGACAGTCTGTTTGTTGGACTTTAATGTATTCTGAAGCCGTAGTCTGTTGCTACAGTAACTTTAGTGCTAAGGCGCTGTCACACTCAGTCTCACTCTTCACCCGGTTGATTGGATTAATAGCTAAGGACCAGTTGGAACCTTCCTGAGCGGATAACAAAAGGAACTGATATCTTCATCTAGTTACGGAGCTATAAACAGGAATGTCACGACCTAAGGACTGCGAGATTACAGCGTATCACCTAACCTGTAATTAGCAAATGATGGAGCAATGCTGAAACCATGCACTGCTTGCTACCAGTTTCAGTCGACAAATTTACAATTCACGGGCTGTCAATCTCAGGATAATACAATCCAAATCAATTCGAATGACAATCGGCTTTCATAATAAGCCCTCCAAGTAGGCCTTCCACATTTGTCCGAAAATGAGGCCACTTCTGAAGGTCAGTACGGACACAGAAAAACTAAATGCCTCCTCTATTGCTAATAAATTCGCGTTAAAATTGAACACTGTCTGGATGAAAAATTTATTTTGGGTGAGGCAGACATTCTTAACGCAGATTTGATCCCTACATGGCTGACAAGATTGACAGGCCCTTTGGCACACCATCGAGGCTATAGATGATGGCACTAACACAGGGAGTTGTAATTCGCTAATAACATGCCTACCTTTTCCAAGTGGCATATATTTTGAATGCTATTACTTAAAAGAGTACAACATAGCCTAGTGCATCCTTCTGATTCAGTTGAATGGTGAAATGGGATTTACCCACTTGGGAGCTAAAAAACAGTCCGTTCTTTCTTGGTTGCAAAATAGAGTGGAGGAAAATAACTACATTGGATAGAAAACGTACCATTGTCAATAAAATTGGGAAACATACCTTCTGTCGCGATGGTATTCCGTAAAATAATCATTTTCAGGCATGTTAGAAAGATGGAGATCTGAGTTTAATTCTTACAAATGATGACCAGGCTGGTGGTGGTATTAAAGCCGACTGGTTACGAGGAAGATCTTCACATCGAACAAGTACTTCCCTCACGTCATTCGTAGACCTTTCTGTCTGCAATAATAATCATGCAACTGGTGTTCAGTTAGTTGTCGATTCAATTTACGGTAGAATAGGTCACTAATGAACAGCTGATCGTGCATTCAAAGACACCAATCATCTCAACTTCGGTTGTACTGCCAGTAACCTAACAATCACAGTGTAAATAATAATATGAATAAGAATAAGAATAATAGCCGCCCAGCTGTGGCGTCATTTTGGTGCCCAGCTGCCATGCCACCCGAAAGAACCACGAGGGCTGAGATACCGTCAGGCTGCCAAAGCCTAGACAGGAGCAGTCGAGATACCCAGGTAGGGTACAAACTATTGACCTTCCGGTCGGTAAGTTTGCGCTTTAGCCACTGAGCTATCTCGAGCTCAGTGTAGTTTTACTGGAGGCAAGTTATTTGTGAGGCTTACGTCTTCAAAGGGAGCCAACGAACTGGCCCGTAAAGAAAACGCCATTTTTGAGAAGCTTGCCGCATATCCCATCTTTGCGGCAGCGTATAGAGTCGCACTCACGAAAGCTAGTTTGATTACTTTGTGATTTGAAAAGTGTCTTTCGACAGTGTTCTTCAGTGGAAAAATGATCATTGGGCTAACGAAATATCCCACCTATCTGGTTTAAGAAATTTCCAGTTTTCAATTACGCCCTACGTTAGTATGCTGTCCTTGCATATCCATGATTCCCATTTACTATATAATGATAGTCAATTGTATTCATCCAGGTTACCATCTAACAAAACTCTGTCATGGACCACATGGCATGGCTGTATAACAACGAAAACGGTGGCAGCCACTAGGACCTAGATGAGTATTTGTTTACCATGTCGTTTCCTCCCATTACTCAGCTCTGTTTTCTTCAACCTGTATCTCCTCTGCGAAACAGTCCACTGAATGTTGTTCTGCGCGTTTCTCAGGCTAAATTATTTGCTGAGTCAAGTCAGGTTGAGTCAAGAAGAGTACACTGCTGTGACGGGTAAGTGTGCTTATGAAAGTCGGTTTAAAAGGAAGCTCCGACAGTGAACTTGGTTTGATGCCATACGACACCTCATTTAGAGTGTTTCCCAGGGTGGGGATAAATCAAACATCTGTGGAAACAAAAAGCTTATCTGTTTGTTTCAGGATGGTGGCATATCAGTTAGAGGCTTACCCTGTCCCCAAGGTTGTCTCCCCAATTGAGAAGTTTCATCTTGGGTGGTTTATCCGACTGATGAATAGCGTCATCCTCAAGCGTATACATACAGACCAGTTCACCACTGAGTTACACTTTTATAGGAGGGGTTGAAGCGACATCTAGCCACTTATCTCATTGAATCTCCTTGTTTCAGTACCGAACCAAACATTTCACTTCTATTCGCTTGAATACCTTATTAAGAAATATTTCACTGTTCAAAATAGATGGAAGAGAGCCTTCCATCAACACCCGAGAAGTCAAAAGATACCAACAAGGCCAAAGACCATCCGTAAGCTATGGAGGAAAAGGAAAGAATGCTGACCCTCTTTATCAAATTTAGCATTTTCGCCGTCTGAAAAAGTCCGCCTACACGTCTTAGGACTTCTTGGTCATAGACGACGGAGTAGTTCTGGTGCAAGAAACGTGGCCCCATACTGATTTTGACAGGGTAATATTTGCACTAGAATATATCTATCTGTCTGATTCAGTCTCGTAGCAGAGATACTGCCGACCACACGAGCATAAAAAGAAAATGGTGCTGTCGTTGAGGTACTCGCTTCAAATCATCACCAGTGTGCATCGGTTGTCTAGTCATAGACTACAAACCTTGGCTTCTCAGCAGATGAAGTTTGGTCCTAAATGGAAACATATACGTTCTTTCCATCAATCCTGTGACATTCGAAGGATTTGAATGTTTTTCCACCGCTATCGTAGTTCGGAGGAAACATTATACCAAGCTCATAGAAATGGTTGGATGAAAGAGACATTTCAAGAGGATGGCGTTGACTTGTAGAGGAGGTGATCACGTTTAGTTTCTTAGGAAGCGGGTGATAAGGAACACTTTGTCGAGGAACAATCAAAGGAAGCTAATGTGAGAACTTTGAAACTGGCCAAAATGATCGCTATGGATGAAAAGTTCTGTGAAAAAGGCACAACAGGGCCTCGGCAACACCTTCCCGTTATACTGTCAAGATTACTCATGCTAGGGTGCTATAACATAATACTTTGACAAATCACGTGGGTAGTAGTACATTTAGTGGCAAAGTAAAGAAACTTTGGAATGGCACTGAGGTTCCGTTGTTCCTGGCAAAAGCATTGAAAGGAACTCCCTTTTATAGCATCGGAATTCAGTTCCAGCCACCAAACTTGCAAATCTCAAGCATCCCCTTACTGAGGTGCAGTCGGAGGTGCATGCCTTGGTACGCATGCACGGGACGATCATGAATTATGTAGCCAAAGCAGTTTTTGTAACCTGAATCTTGTGATAGCATTGCGCTCGGCGTTTACTGCACCTGAATTAAAGCTGGCAACTAATAACATTGACAGATTCAATGCTTGTAGACAGCGAAAAGATTCCTCTTAGTTTCAACTGATATTCCTTCCGGCAAGTCAGGTCAAATAGCGCTGATAGACCGAAGAACCTTCTACCGCTGTATCCACGGCGGGTGCGCACCTTACGAAACTCTGGGCTCACAAATTTCCGGTTATCAGTTTAAAGCTGAATCATTCGGATATGAGTGGCCGCTCGGCAGCTTGAGATTTCGTCATTCGCAGAACCCGGATCACATGACGTGGGATGCATGACTGAAGGATGAATATGGCAAATTCCTTTCTAAGTGTGTCAGTCAGCTATCAACCGGAAGGTTGCGGTTTCCTATGTAGGGGTTTCGCGAGATGAGCACCGCTAGTGATTCCCATTAGGAAATAAACATGTGTTCAGTGATCCCCGGTCTTCCAGCATGAACTGGTCGCATTTTCTGAATAAAACCTTAAGTGAAAGTCGATGTCGCCTACTAGATGGAATAGTCGAAGCAGGAAATGGGTAATTAATGCATGGGATAGTTTATAAAATCGATACGTGACGTGCATCTGACTGACAGAGCCCTTATAGTGGCTTGAGCACAAAGCGCAGCCAATTTCTATTTTTGCTCAATTGCTGTTCTCCAACATTCAATTTAAAAAGTAAGGATGAACGATAGGTTGTTTCACACTCTTCCCAAACATAATTGGGCAATTATATGCAACCTGCATATAAAAACCACTCAATGGACAAGCCGTCGGGTAAGCATGATGTGTTTGTCGAATGATCCCACTTCCTTCCGATACCAACGAATTTCGGATTTTCTATACAGAACACATAGTTGCACATCGTCCTTATGAAGACGAACTCTTGAGTTTCGGCGAAGCGTCGATCAATACAACCAAGTCAGCGCAACTATCCACAGGAAACGACAATCCGCAGTACCAAAATAATATAACGGATAAAAACCAGACCTACTTGGAACATTTATTTTGGGTGCATTAATTCACGCGTATTTGCATAACAGTGCGGAATCTTTTCAGGCCAGCACCGTTAAAATAAATGAACTACGGTTGATGCTGGGATGAATTGGTGTTATTTTTGCGTTTCCCTTGAGTAAAATTATTCCGCTGCATCTCATTTCACAGCCATATGGTTGTCCAATCGTAAAAACTGCCCTGAACCAGCAAAATTTTGTAGATTATAGTTGATCGGATTCCTTTCGATAGCTGGTGGGCTGTAAATCAGGAATTACTTTTGTCAACCGACAAATCAACCGAAATGAGATCATTTTGAATCCAGTCGGATGGTCATTATTCCGTTTTGTTCAATCCATTGACGGGGGCTCCAATTTGACCGTATTTCCCGATTGTATTTTTTTTAAAATATTCACAACGGGTCATCTCATATTTTATTTAAGCTGAATCGTCTTTTATGACGTCGATTTCAAGATCATGGTACTCTTCTACAGCACTGTTTAGTCAAAACAAGTTGTTCAAATACATTCGATTGAATAAGAAATACCGTACTGGCTGGATTGTTGCAAATGCTCAGAAAGGATGTGAGAATCTCCAGTAATGTCTTCGCCATCAGAAGGGGCAGCACACTTGTCTGACCTGTTGTCCCGGATACAGTACAGTAATAATGGATTTGTAGTGTCCCCGGAAAGTTAATTACAATCAGATTTAAACGAGTGTGCCATCCAACTCGAGGGCTTCCATTTTTTTTCAGTGTTGATTGTCTTGTCAGCTCTCGTCATTGGGGAAGTGATATCGTGATGTATGTGAAGAGAGATTGGTGTTGGTTCACACCTACCCGATAAGAATGTTCCGTGAAATTCATCACAAATTCATCATCACTTTTTGCTTCTCCCTTTAAGTGACTGCCAATCGGTTGTCCTTACAAACTTGTATTTTGCATCCAGTACTCGCTTCTAGAAATATCCGATTTTTCCTACTTCTATTCTCTTGTCATTAAAACTCATATGAGTTGGTCTTTTTGTGTACTAGCCTGTAACTCAAACAGGTCTGACTGTCTTTACCTGACTTCCTTGGGCTTAAACTATCTCGGGAATCTCCCCACAAAACTAAAGGCTTAACTGGACTACGTGTTTGTAGACAATATCATTATATCCACGGCTCACCGACGCGTTCCATTTGTCTCCTCTGGCGACAGTATTCTGAGCCACTATCCGAAAGTATACCCCGAGACAAACTATAGGGCGAATATACGGGGAACTTCACACAATCTGAAAAGAAGGTTCCGTATACCAGATGGCATCATACTATTTAGAAGTATGCCTTCGATCATTGATTTTCCCACTTTTTATAACTTTGATCTTCCAACATATTTCCACCATCCGACTGACTATCTCAAATTTGTGCGTGCTCAACACAAACTGGCAAAGTAGCTAGCAGGCATATTGAAATTAGTTTGTGACTCTGTGTCCAGCAACACACTCGGGATAGCCTGCACTTGGTGGAAGGACTATGAAACTTAAATATTGGATATCAGTTCATTGTTTACCAGTGCGCTGCTCCAAAAAACTTTCGGCTACATTTGTGACTCTAATAATCATACATCTTTACACATAGATATTCTGTTTATGGAATACACGGAATAATATTGCCTTCAGATTTCAAGTTACCCTAATGCGGTTGCAGTAGGAAGCCCAACAGTAGGGTCTAGTGGTTATCTCCAGGTGCCCATTAAGAAAACCATGCAGACATGAAGGCTGGAGGGCGACAGCAGTGTCCCCAGACTTTGCATTCTAGCCTATATATCATTCAAAAGGGACGACATCACTCAGATAATACAGTGCCATCTGACAGCCGCGGTGCAGAGGACGGACTACACAACCACAAGGCAGCTAGTGTTCTATTGCCGACAGTGAGTTCCATTATCACCACCCGCCAAAACCAACATCATCTGCTGATTCACATGTGGGTACCCGGCCACCTACCTAGGCAGAACGGAGCGGTAATCACGACTGAGGATGGGACATGTGCCATTGAGGTCACGAAGACACGTGGACTAATCACACGCACCAACATAACATCAAAGACAAACAGGATCAAGGCCTATACTTTGACCTTTTCAATTACCCATCATCTGACTGAGAGTAAGCACTGAATCTATCCATCGACCGTATTCGGTATTAGGTTGGGCATAACAAACAGCAGAGTTCTGAAATTGTTGAGGCTGTTGCTATTTGCAAACGAAAGCAGGAACAGCTTTTCGTTTGGTGGGCATTTTCGTGGTAAACTGCTAAGCAAGTCTTGATATTTTTTGCATTTTTAACGTTATATTGTTGTAAACTGTAGCACGCACCTGAGAGATGCAGCAAATAAAGGCCACAGTATTCGAACATCTTCAAATATCTCAACTTTCGGTTTGACAGATGCTGCCCTGCAGAGACCGTTCACACATGGTCATCTTCACTACTACTCGAGCAACTTTGAGAGCTCAGAGGACACGTGTAAGTAACCATCCTGGAAGTAAGCCCCATTAACATCTATGAGAATGTGGATCTCAAAAACAAGACCTGTGGTGAAATCTGGTGGGCCCAGAAGTAGCCATGAGGTGACGAAGCAAAGCTGTGTTCTTCTGGCCTCAATCTCAACAAACTTAACAGGGAATGTCTAGGACAGCCGAAGAAGTAGCGCACTCAGTGAGTGTGCTGACATCCTCAAAGAACTACTGCCAGTTTTGTTTACTAGGTGTCTTTCCGATGGAAAGACTGTTAGCGACTGATTAGGACATCCACGAGTTACGAAGCAGGGGCAACAAGGTTTAGAACGACCGCTTGTAGCTTTGTTTTTCTGGAACAGTCTAATGCAGTGCTGGTAAATCGAGTGCAAGCTAACTTGTTCAACCAAAGCTTACACCGTTTGGTTTATCTTCAGTCGCACTCAACATTAGACGCTGTTTCGCACCTAGACCGGTCCGCCACCTCAGCGCTGGATGTTGTAAGCCGTTGCTTATTGGCTGCAATGATGCTTTTCATAGCGCAGACAGAGGACATTCATTAGGGCAGCAGGTGAACGAAGCTTAGCCAAACTAACTGAAGACTGGCGAAATACACTCATTT
>SJOL01005488.1:242661-263569 GCA_004794785.1 Opisthorchis felineus
CTTTGGACAATAAACTGCCGGGTTCGTTCTTTACACCCGCCAGGTAGGTCTGCTTCTCAATTTCTGACAACCTGATGCAGTACTTTAACCCCCCTACTCTAAGTATGTGGCGATAAAGCTCAATTCTTTTGAATTTTGATACTCCCCCGTTAACAACAAGTTAGTATACAACTGATTGTCTAAGTCCACTTATTTAGTTTGTGGTGTTCCGTTGCGAAATAAGATTAATAGAAACTCGGGGACTATGTCCATTTGATGAGTCTCAAGAATGGTGAAACCAGTAATGAACCATGCACAGTGTTCGTTGACCATGTGGGTGGTAGGACTCATCAGATTCTCTACTGGAAAATTGTTGTTTGTACAATGCTGGCAGTTTCTTTCCATAAAAATAATTTCATCCATCAGCAACGATGGTGACCATTTTATAGCTTCGAGCCAGCTCCCAGAAGAATGCTCCACAAGTCCAGGATTGAAAAACAGTGAATCAAAATTTCGCCGGTTAAATGAGGTTCTGTAATTTAGCCTATGCTGGATGTGTGCCATTTTCCTTGAGATACAGGACAGAATTTATCTGATGACGTGGTTCGGTTTCATTTGTAATGATAACAGTGATTTTCCGCAAGTCGGATCCAACCTGCAGGTCATCGTTTTATGACCCATCGCTGTAGACCACGGCGATAGCTACTGGCATTAAAAAAACCGTCTTTTTTATTACCCTTGGGATGCCATTATCGTCAATCAACCGAACGTGTTAAGCTCAACCGGCGTATCCAAAACAATCGGAAATGATAGCTGCATCGCCTCAGTTCTGATTGTCTTATTATTGTCATCAGCAAACCCTGAGAAATTCAGTTAAACGTGGATGCATAGACGGATTTCCCTCATTTGTGCTTATCTACTGAATGGTCGTGTGTGAATGTGGATTGATAACTTGTCAGATGTTGGCCAAAAATGTGTTTTCACCAGAGTCGTCCAAAACTGTCGGTTAGTTGTTGCACTAAGCAGACGTTTATTGTAACGTTTCTAAATTGTTTGGAATTTGTATATTCAACAGTACATAAACCTGGCATACTTAATATGGTATTTTCAAGCCAAGTGGTAGTAAGCATCAGGGTCGAAATTGGCCACAGCCGTTTATATTGGTAGTACACTGTCATTTTTGACCTTGAGGTTTTGCTTAAGTGAAGCTTCCCTCTAAGGAGAGGATACTTACTAGCTGATGGGCCTGTGAGGCGTAGCGGATATAGCTATGCGTTACAGATCTTTTCTGATGAAAAGTCATGTAGTATATTTTATCTTAGCCTTGGGATTCCAAGGAAATTGGTAGTATGTTTGCGGTCAGAAATAACCGCAAACTCATCCTTGTGGTGAAGCACCGCCTTCTATGACATTCGAACTGCCATGTTGTCCCAAACTCATCACACTGATCAGGTAAGCTCATCTCCACCCGTAATCGCTACGGATCACACTAACCACAGGTGGTACTGGCAAAGCGGATGATCATAGAAATGATCGATTAGGTATACCTGGGTAATTATTGAATGGCTCATAAACCCCAGAGTGATGCTTTATTGAGGCAGTTTCAGGGAGAAATCAGGGAAGTTAGGAATTCATCTAAAATTTGCCGGTTTCACCAGCAAATAGAATACAATAACAGTCGTAGTTAACTGGATTTGTGGATTAGAAAGCATATGGAAACACTTGAATATGGCATTTTCCTCATATGATAAGTGGGATAAAAGCAAGTGCGGATGTGGGGACATCAAGCATTTGTGCAACGGTTCCAACAATCAGTCAAATGGGTTGTGATAATCAACAAGATGGGGTATTGGCTAGGACATTGGCTAGGGTAATAGATGGCGTAAGCCAGTGACTGTGCTGCAGTGTATGGATAGGAAGCTCCATGTTGTCTGATCGGCTGACCGGGTTCGGTGTATGACTAAAAACTGCTCAAAAATTTCGATCCCTGGAACTCTAATCACGTGCAGCCTTTCGCTGAAATAGGCAGACGGACAGACAAACATAATTTATCACTTAGCCTTGCACTCATTCCCCCTTCTTCTCCGCTCCGACGACAAAGCACTCAATTGCGACCGTTTGCTTGGGAAAGCACAAAGGGAAGAGCATAATCAGAGGAAGTCGCTTGCATCGCTAGTTGTTATAAAATGGACAGCAGCGGTCATCTGAACACCCCAGAAGATAGCTGTCTGTGCTTAAAATGGGTACGTTTGTACTTACGTTGTGGTCGTCACACCAGAATGCAAATCACATACCCTGGGGATGCGGTGATATGTAAGCTGGGTAAGCAAGACTATTCAGGCTAACTTTTCATACCACGATAAATGAGTACAGCTCTAGCCTGCGAAAACTGAGCACAAACGTTCGGCACGCAACAGTTTATCAAAGGTATTTTTTCTGTTTACTCCAAGAAAGGAGTAAAACACTGATAATATATTCAGGCATCAACGTCTACCTTTTCTTGATTGCAAGGAGTCAGTCAATAAAATACTGACGATTGAAGCATAAATAATTTTAACGAAACCATTTTGATGAGCATGATGTAACCAAACATTGGATAATGTAGTAGGTCACCGATGCATACCATACCGTTCAAAAGTCACCTTAAGGTCTACATTCGTGCAGTGATACTGTCTAACTGAGTGAATAGGACTGATCAGTGGGTTTGATGTGTGGACTTTCCGTCGATTGCCTGACTGAAGTATTACACGCTATAACAGTTCGTATTCAACCGAAGGAATTATAACTTCAAAGTTAGGCATACACAATCCAGGAAGAGGAATAATAACTTCAAAAACAAGAACCTCGATCACACCGCTTTCACATGGTCAAATGATTAGTTCTCATTGTAAAAAAGACATTGGGATGGGATACCAATGTTCCTTTTCCAAGTGTGGTATCATAAGACATCCACACGAAAGTAGGCAAGCCAGTGGGGCCATAACCCAGCACATGAGAGGACAATCACACCAGTAGAACTTCACCAACTCAATGCGGCTGAATGATATTCAAGCGTGGGCCGTGACAGGGGGATGTTTACCAGACGGATATCCTAGAAGGACAAAAGGAGACTACTCACAAGGTTGCTGAAAACTCTTCGACAGGCCACGACCGGTTTCGCCCTTCTTGGGGCTCATCAGGTAGGCGCAGTCCCGAGTTTCCGTCAACCTTATGTTCTACTTGAACCCAAATTGGACTGATTGCGACAAATACACTCATTTGCAAATCAATTTGGTTTTCACGGGAGACAAGTGAATCTCGTTTATGGTGAGGCGATCTTTGTGCAGCACATTCAGTTGAAGAACATCATAAACGAGAGATTCACTTGAGTCTCCCGTGAAAACCAACTTGAGTTGCAAATGAGTGTATTTGTCGCAAAGTATGTGCTCGCTTGTTCAAGCGATGACGCGGACTCTGCGAAGCCCAAAGTAGATCACTCTCGGATGGATATCTTTAATTGTCCAAATATTGAGGAGCAATGACCAATCTATTGAGCTTAAAAGGCACCAAGTTCATTGCATTAGGTCTCTTGGGCTCAGACCTTTCAATCACAGCTAATGTTCTAGTTCTGTAGTACGTTATAAGGCGGAAAGAATTGGAATGGGTTTTAACGAGGTTTGAAGTGAATGTTGCGGAAAATCCGTATAGGTAAAAAGGAAGTCACGTGAATCATCTGCAGTTTGTACCTCACTAGTCTCCAAAATTATTCTAAGCCACAACCATCCAGTTAGTAGTTGAACGCAGCTGTGGTCAGGAGTGGCTGATAGGCAACGCGATCGCCTTACGCTTCGTCTGGACACAGAACCTATGGTTCTGTATCACTTAACCCCTGTTGAACCGTTCACAGAATTTCAGTTAGGAGGCCCGTGCGACCTGTGAGGTTTTTCAGCAGATGTATCATTGTTCGGAGTTGGTGGAAAGATTTGGAGGTTTTGGCTGCCTATGGTAAAGGGAACTTTTTCTTAAAAGTCGAGAATCACTGCACAGCTGTATCATCTTTGTCGGCAAGCGTTTTATTAGCTACGTCCACTTATTTAGTACATTTCTAATGTGCTGATGCTGGGTTCCTAAATGGGGCTTAAAAGTACGAGGCTTCTTTATAGAGACCAATTATTTTCTCGAAAGCCTGATTCAGTTTCAAGGAGGGGCATTTTAGTGCCAGTGAAAATATTTCGACATTTTCAATAGCATTCCAACTGGACCATGAGGCGACTTTTGTGAAGAACATTCAATCCGAGAGTATCATATTTAAGACCTTCAACTGATATTCAGCCGAGTTTCCCGTTAACACCAAGTTAGTTTGCAACTGTGAGTATACCTCCTTGCTTTCAAATGGATGTTCAACTAGAAAGTGAGTTTATAGAAAACTCAGAGAGCTCTAAGAAAGAAAGAATAAGTGGTGAGCTACCGTAGAGTTTTTACCAACTTTAGGGGTAATGTTGTGTCAAGGGTTGAGCATTGTGCATTAACCGACGCTCTACCAAATACAGCACGTGACTAGTTCCAGGCAGTTCGTGTTTGTTTCCAATGAACTCTCAGTTGGGTGTTTATTAGGTGGTCCGTCAGGCTGCAGAACACTCCAGGTCCACCAGCCCTACCAGTTTCACACAGTCATATTAAAATTAATATTTGTATGGTGAGTTGTGCCCTGGATTTGTGCAACTCACCCCTATGCATCTCCAGGCTTTAGCGTGAATTGTACACGATGAACACAATCACCATCAAATATTTTTCATCACTTCGTTTCGGTAAACAGATTAGTTTCAACAAAATGTCGTTCCACATTAAAAGTGATGTACCTATTAAACGGCTCAACATGATGCGTACTGTTGAAAAGAGTTTATGCGATAGAAAAAGCCCCTCCGATTGATCTTCGGACCAATCAACGGCAACGAACAGAAATTACATATATAGTTGGACGATTTCTTCACGGGTACATATGTGACAAATACGGGAAGGAGGAACAAGGGTCACTTGGTCAGAGCTGACTAAGTTACGTATTATTCCGATAAGTTTGTTGGCTTGCGAGCCAACTCAAGTTCAAAACCTGTACTCAAAAGAAAGTTTTACAACCTTTGAAATTGAGTTAGTTCACAAGAGATTCCTTTCCACAGACATGATGTGGTTCATTTGACTCTTGTTATTCCGTTTCTCTTTTACACAGGTACCGTGAATTTGCCTAAGTCTACAAGTGATTTTTGTTGAGTAGCGTATAAATTTATGAACGATTAACCGAGTGGACCAGGCACGGATAACCAAACTTCTTCGCTACCCGTCATTCTCATCGTGAATTTCACGGGTTCCTCCATTCACATAGGTCAACCCAATGAAGACCAGACAGCAGACGCAATACTCTATAACATTATGTGCTAATCGTTGGGGTGAACTGCACCAAAAATAAACAGTTGGGAACAGCATGTTAAGCCATCTCATTTCAACTAAGTAGTATTTACTTTTATAAAAATACCTGTTCATTGCCTTGTACAGTTTGACTGATGAAGAAGGACAAATTCTCTGCATTAGTTTATATCTAAAAATTTGAAAAGGGAACTTAGTAAGTCTGTGTAAATGTGATTACTTCAGACAGTTGGTCACTTTAGGACATGTTGCGGCCGAGCATTGCTCTAGACTGGAGTCTAGCGTGTTCCACCTAAACGCCATGCAAAATCAGAATCGCTACTTTTTCCGCAAAGCTTGGCTTAATTTAGGCTTTGCTGGTTGGACTTGAACCGAAATCAACATTTCAGTGGCGCGGTTGGATCATGTCACCGCCTGGAATACGCATGAGCCTTGAGGTCATGTGTTCTAGAGATCAGCTCCAGCAAACGCCTTGAATATGGTGTGAAATCCCTGAATTACTGGATTGCATACTGAACGGGAACTTCACGTGACAAATTAACCTGTTTGATTTAAGTAATATAACGAAGATCGGCACCATGAAGCGTGGCGAGTTAAAACGAAGGAAAGGGGCTAACTTGTATCCCACCGTTAACTTGCTATTTGTGGTTTGGGGCTAGTGCAGGATCGACATCGAATGACAAAGGTACCGACTACAGAGCGAAGCACAAGTTACTGTTTTGACATTCAATGAGACATTTTCACGTGAGCATCTTTCTGTTTTACCGCATATAAACTCTTGTCAGAATAATGATCAATGGTTAATACTCAAAAGAATATGAAGCGGCTCATCTTGGACTATTTAGAGCAACTAATCTGGAGAAATTCAACACACGTGGCAGCAGTTTTGGACCTTACTATCAATCTGATGATGTCCGGTCGAAGTAGGTCTGTCTGCCTCTCAAAAGTATGATAATGATCACACAGAGTAAGTGTTGCGTCTGTGTTAGCAGTGAATTCCTTCGTGCTGCGTATTTTATCAACCTTTGAGTCCCGCCACACAAAATGACTAGGCTATGGACAGACTGGTTGTCTGCAAAAATTCCAACAAAAACACAGGCGTTTGTTATAGATAAGTCCAGGAATCCTCAGACGTGACATTAGTTGTTACGTGAATTCGAGTCACAAGAAATTTTATGGGATGAAGCCTTCTTTTGTGTTGTCGTCCACCACAATAAAGTGACTAAAGCAGTCTGATTGGGCTTGTAGTGGCATGTAGTAACCAAGATGAACGGTGGCTCGATGGACAGGGTAGGGAATATGAGGCCTTGGACCAAAAAGAAATCTTGAGGGTGGCGTGCAAGCTCCGGCCCTCTTGGCTGAAAATACTTCCCCACGATCGGCCAAGCGTCGCAATCGGAATTTAATAGACAGTTCCTGATAAAATTCTGCCTCATCCCGTCGCCAACGCAAATTCAGTTAGTCTGTTTGAGGAGAGAACTTACTTTGTGATACACTCTTCTATATATCATTTTCGAAGTTCGACAAACTCAGTGCTCAACGACCATACTGGGATGTGGCGAATAACCAAACAACCGACTGGTTCACGTGCATTGTTAAGAAACTACCATCTAAGAAACGCCTCGGCGAAGGATTAGTTTTCGACAATCCTCAGTTTTGTCCGTGTCAACAGAGCATTCCCCGTTTTACAAAAAGCTGATCAGGTTTGGCTATTCGATTTTTTTGCAATACGCCAATCATACACAATCACACGCACAATCTTTCGATGGGACCTGCTCAACTCCCGCACAGACGATGTCACCTCGATGAAACATTTGCAATCCAAGCTTAATGAACAGTCCAACAACCAAAATGAAGAACTGTACACAGTCACTAGTACATTAAAATATTATGATGTCCCTCTTCAGCAAATGAACCAACTGTTCGTATCTCTCTGTTCTGGCTTGGTGATGTGCGAAATCCTGACTTGCGACAACAGTAAAATGACCGCGTGAAACGGTTATCGGAGGAATCACAAATTGTATTGTAGAGTTACCAAACGAGTTTGGTTCACCACACTGGAATCGAGCACACCAAAAGTAAACTTCGGCAAGAAAATAGTTGATTGGTCCACAGATTTGGCGACCCCATTTTGAACGTCAGCCACGTCATTGAGTCTTAATTTTTGCTTGGCACTTAGACAAACCGCTATGAGTGTTGAGAAGGAAGATGGGATGAGGAAAGTGTAATTGCTCTCTGAAGAACAGTAGAAAAACTAACACCATTCGGATTGCGGGTATGGAGTGAGGTATGCAGGTACTTTGTGAACACTGAATAGTGAGCTGGGGCGAACATCTTCCAGGGTACAATTAGTGGACCGCAAGGACAGACAACATAACGCGCCAACTCATACAGACGGAATAGGGGATTGGATTGGTTTTTCAACTGTTCCTTTTCTTCAGATGGAACGTGGGTGATAGTCAGGTAGGATGTAGCAGACTCGCTTAATGAACGAAAGTATCCAACCCTCCGGTGTTTGACCAGCCATTTCACTCACGGCGGATACCAAGAACCCAGACCCAAATGACCACGAATCACCCCTTAATCTGTAGAAAATTCCCGCGGAAAACGTTGGAGGACGCAGCGTAGCGAACAAAGCCTGTTTACTGTGACTGGTCACCGGCTAAAATATCGCAATTTATATGACATATCGGAATAGGATCTAATCCACAATATACGAAGGGGGCTAGAGATCACAAGTTCAGTGTGCCACAATAGTCACATTGTTGTCAGGAGCACCCGGAGTAAGTGGTCGGCACAGTTTCAAAGTTCATAGGAGTTTCGACAAATATACTCATTTGCATATCAACTGGGTTTTCACGGGAGACTCAACTGAATCTCTCCTTTATGATAGCCTTCAACTGAATGTGCTGCACACAGGCCGCCCCGTGTTTCATTTGGCACGATATTCGAGATATCGCGTTATATTGTTGTTATATGTAGTACTACATATTATGAAGTCAACCTGGCTTTTGTGCACGAAAAGGATCAAAGGGAATATCGATATATACACACCAAAATTTGTCCGGGGCCATACGGTCACTTTATTCTTAGCCTAAGTATGTAGTGAATTGTAGCTAAGACGACGTCCGACGGTACCCACATCTCTAGGGGCAAGCCATGGTTACTGCACCTAGGTTACAAGACAAAACAGGTATGAAAATGCGAGACAACAACAATGACTGACTCATCCTCACATGACCTCGGCGGTGCATGAGGTTTATTCACGAAAACGATGTGCCATTAGACGAAGTAAACTGTGCATGCAGGACAGGCATTAGTTGCTAGCCGGTGGAAATAGAAGGCACGCTATATGAGTCGGGTATCATAGTGGGATACGTGGGGCCTCTCATCAGTAAACGTAATAAAAATCACAATGTTTATACATTAACTTTCACTTATCTTGCCTGTGGCATTCTTGCTACACAGAATCCTAATTTGGATGCGGTCGGTCAAAAAAAAAACTAGGCTTGCTGAAATGAACTGCAGTATACTCTCGCCATACCTTCATTAATGCGTGACGTCCACTGTGGGCTCACGCGGACCTTTCTTCTAGTTTCTCTGACGTCATGCCGCCACTTTATCTGTATCAGTCCTCCACCGTCCAAATTAGATTCATTTCAGAGCAGGATCTAGTGGGCGTTATCTCCAAGGTTTTGTCACGACAGGGGCGCTTTCACCGTCAATCATGCTGTAAGTACCATCGTACTTTGTTGCGGCCTCAGTCAACAGTTGCTACTTTGCAATGAAAATTTAGCGGTTCACCGACTGATCAGTCACTGATGAATCGATCTACTGCATGCACTTGTTTCATCACGACTGGTGAAAGATATTCTTTGAACCTGAACAGAACTTGAAAGAAATGTGCGAATGAGTAGATATTCGAGACCAGTTTGTAACAAATATACAATTTATAGTATTTAAAAACACTGATTACTGTAGTAATCAGTGATTACGGTAGTAATGCATCTTCGGCTTCTGGCTTAGTTGCTACTTCCTGTTTGCGTGGATACATAAGATGATGGCCAAATATATTCCCTAACTGAATTCAACAACTTCAACCTTTTCTGCCTCCGCAAAGGCGTGTTTTGGTTTCACAGAAATTGTCCAACACTACAGACTGTAACCAAACTATGTGGACCTGTGCGAAACTCCATGATTGTGTGGGATAATGGGAGTTCAAAGTCCACCAATAACTGCTATCGGCATAGTTCTCCAGACTGCCTAGAAGGCTCACAGTATAATGCACGGTAAAACGACCTCACAGTTATTTTTCATTAGTTTGGCTGCGCCTAGTATTGGAAAGCTCGCCTAGTAGCAATTCGTTGGTAAGTTCACACTACTCCCCTAACTAAACAAAGGCCACTGACAGAGTACTGCAACAATCCACAGTTCTCACATGTACTACCAATACTTCCATATATGGAGTAATGTAACCGGACACTTATTTGTTTGTATTTTACATGAGGCTTATCGAAAAAACCCGTTAAGGGCTTTTTCAAAGCCAGATATTACCGTCGTTTACTGTCACATGTTCGGGGAGAACGCAGCAGATGTTCTAACCGGGGTGATCTCTACACAACTATTCCCAACATAATTCACGACACCCTAGATGCTATGCTATATTGGGGTAAGTTATTGAAATAGCATGAGAAGAGTCTAAAGAGGAACATTCTGTCATTTCGCCTTTGGTGATGAGTCCTACTGTATTTTATCACTGGATTCATTATCCGACAGAGTGACGTATTAAAAATATGTTCTTCGTTCTAACTAAGTTGTTCACTGATAGATTCTGTCTGGAAGGTCGTGTACCAACTATGTTGGACGGCGCACCTCGTAGATTTAGAAATGAGGAACAACCAAAGGTGGTTTTATTCCCTTCTTCCCTCCAGGTAACTTCTATTATATCGAATAGTCTTGTTATTGCAATTCGAAATTTTTGTTCCTCACGTCTTGGTATACAGTTTCCCCTTAAAGTACTTGCTTATTTTATAGACTTATTACACTACTCATTACACTACTCAGCCCACGAACGATTTAGCCCTTCTTGGGGCTCATCAGGTAGGCACAGTCCCCGAGTTTCCGCCAACCATACGTTCTACTTGAACCCAAATTGGACTGATTTCGACAAATACACTCATTTGCATATCAATTGGGTTTTCACGAGAGACTCAACTGAAATTCTCGTTTGTGCTATTCTTCAACTGAATGTGCTGCACAAAGGTCGCCTCATGTTTCAGTTGGTACGATATTCGAGATATCACAGCATGTTTTCATAAAGGAAACTACTAACAAGGTTGCCGAAAACTCTTCGACAGCGCCTACCTGATGAGCCCCAAGAATGGCGAAACCGGCCGTGGGCTATGAAAGAGTTTTCAGCAACCTTGTGAGTAGTTTCCTTTAGGAAAATATGCCGTTATATCTCCAAAAGCGTACCAAATGAAACATGAGGCAGAATTTGTGCAGCAGGTTCAGCTGAAGATTATCACAAATGGGAGATTCAGTCCAATTTCCCGTTAACAACAAAGTAATTTTCAGATGAGCATTTATCAATAACTTGTTTCCAGGGCTGGCCAGCGTTCTGACGAATTAGTGTGACTGCCACTGTCACGTGTCCTCCGTCATTCTGGCTGATGCAGTGAGAGGTCAACTGGCCAGAAGAACGCTCGTCGTGACCAGAGAGCTGCCGGTCATTCGAAATTGGTGCACAACTCTATTATGGCTGTTGGGTAGGCAAAATTATCACTTTCAAGTGTGCTACTCCGTCTGTTGGGTACCTTTTTCAATAAGCGTCAAAGGGAATACTTTTCCTACTAGCGCATAAATAATACTCGTATGGGACAAAATGGCAAAACACCAGCCCAGTGTGACTAGGAATAACGTGAGAATTCCGACCAGGAACACTGCCTACTTGAGTACATTCTAGGAGAACTACAAAAGTGAGCCATTAACCATAGGTTATTGAGCCATAAAGAGTGAATTATTGTGGTCAAATCAACTGAGAAAAGTTTGCAACTCATTAAGAATTCATCGCCTCATAAAAGTTTGAAAGAAAACCGTTAAACTTATTCCTGGGTAACATTCCGCTTTTGGCACAAAACCGTCATCAGGCCAAGTTCGCTGAGCTTTACCGCAGACCAAGAACTAAGTGGCAATATATTCCACTAATAGCTATCTAAATAAACAGTTTTAACCACTTCCAATACGATTTCAATCTATGTGGTTTCAACGGTTTGGTTAACTGTTGTGACAACAGTGAGTCACCATACATTCAGACAGTAGGAAATGACTTTTCTTCCAACTTCCCGTTATCTTGCTATACTGTTGTCCTGATCTTTCTAGGATTTTTAAGAGGTTGTTAATAGGCTGGTGATGTAGTGCTCAGCTACAGGTGTGACACTCATGAGGACTACGGTAAGCTGCAGGCCGGTCTTTGCGGTTGATCTCAGGAGTCTAACCTCGCACTCACTACTCTGAATGCTCAGAACATAGGATTATCCAAAGCACCCCCATTTACACACAAAGTTGGTGTTGACTGGAGGCTCAGCTGAATCCTATAGAGGAAAATGTTGCTAGCTCAGGTAGCGTAGATGGTCGTTGGCTTGTTCGCTGAGCTGGGCAATTTGATTGCAAACGTTTCATCACTAATCGAGATGACATCATCAGTGCGTTGTTGCCATCAACTGAGTCCAGCTGCATTTCCCGTTTTGGATGGTTCGCTTCAAGTGAGTGTGTGGCACCAGGCTGCTTGTGGTCTAAACGTAAAACGATGCTCATAAGTATTCTTCGAGTTCTCTCTCTAATTTTGGGTCCAAGTAGAACATAAGGCTGACGAAACTCTGGGAATGTACCTACCTGATGATTCCCAAAAAGGGCGAAACTGGTCGTGGACTTTTGAGGAGTTTCCAGCAACCCTATGAGTAGTGCGTTACGCCTAGACAACAATATACTGTGATATATCGAACATGAGGCGGCATGGTGCAGCACGTTCGGTTGAAGCAGATCATCATAAACGAGAGATTCAGCTGGATTCATCTGAGTCCCGTCAGTTTCGAATACATATGCAAATGAGTGTATTTGTCGAAACCTGTCGAAACTGGGTTAGAGTAGAACACAGGGTTGGCAGATTCTCGGGCTGTGAGCCTTACTCATGAGCCTGGAGAAGAGCGGAACTGGTCGTTGGTTGTCGAAGTGTTTTCAGCAGCTAATGTGTTCCACATTTAAGTCCAGTTACCTTCAAAAGATTCCATGCATAGCTGAAGTCAATGTCTCACAGAAACAGTCTGTGAATTCCCTTTGTCAGTTATTCAAGCGAGAGTGTGCTAAATGCCTAATAATTATTTCAGCAGTGTGGCATATTCGCATACATGGTTGCTCTTTCAATGGCCCAGTTTATCTATGTGCATGGACTCGTGTTTTCTGTATTGAAAGTTTCGGTTTTCTACGATCAAACATTTAATTCATCGCATTGTAAATCGGCTATCTTTGCGCTTGTCGGTCCCAGCATCAGGGTGCAGTAATTCTTAATTTTCAGCACATTTTTCTGCAGGAAATATAATAAGCGGGATTGTAGGTTTCATGAGTGTTTTTGTGCTCATTCGGCTTCCAAAGTATTGAAATCGTGGTAAAATCCGCAAAACATTAGCAAGCTATTCCCACAACACTAAGGAAGCGTTTGTGTTCCGTAGGCACCAGGTCGTAATAGAGAGAGGATCAATGCGAGGAGGAAGGGCGTACTGCATTCTGGTGAACGTCTTCCTGAAGTACACCAAGAACGAGAACTGGCCAGTTGAAAATTATAACAAATAAACAGTGAGACAAACTAATGATAGTAACAATCATAATGAGAGCCATCATGACAATAACCAATTGCGTTTTCAGTTGTCCACATATTTGTTAGGCGTTAATCTCAGGGAGCCATGTAACTATCATTCCAGATTTTATCGACAAATCCTTCTGAGTTCATTCAAGTCAGAAAGCTGATCAGCATCCACGAAGAGAATAGTAAGGAACATTGAATTGGAAACCTGCTCCCTATATATTCGGCACTTTTGAAGTTGGTTAGTCTAGTCTACAGCCCACTACCAGTTCCGCAGTTTTGGGACTTATCACTACTCTCCCACTTTCCAGCAACCCCACCCGTTCTCACCTGTTTACTGCTTCGCGTAATAAAATGGTAGACAGTTCACCTAGTGGACAGACAGTAACTTTATGATACCTCACACAGTAGTAGGGGTAAGTGAACAACTAGGCAATAAAAGCTGGATTTGCAATGGAGCCCGTGAAAGGTGATGAAAGTTCAGATAAAAGGGGCTTGATGGTGCATTATTCACTTATGAACGCTTCCAGTTTTGATCGGCTCAAACGAACGAGTCGTCCAATTCGCTTTGCCGCATTTTGTTGATGGAATGTCAGACAGCCAAAAGTCAGCAAATTAACAAACAACTGTCACTTCCAGCGTGGTTTTCTTGACTGGAGGTTCCGCTGCGGAAACCGCAGATTCTTACTCATGAGTAATACATATATGCATGTTATGTGCATGGGACATACAACAGATAACTCTTCACAAAAACTAACTAGTTCAACCTGCTTCAGCAAGCAAGCAGAAAGTGAGAAATTAATTCCACAATGGACTCCAACCAGATGGCTACGTTCTATCCTGCATGACAGCTCAAGGAAACGAACCAATGATTCCTGTGTTTCTTCTGGTTTGTGCACTAGCGCAGGTTACTTTTTATTTTTCACAAAGACAGTGTTGGAGTGAGTGGAGTGCGACAGTAAAGAAAGCGAGATTTTAACTGGGAATTAAATGGTCCAGCCAATAGGATCGTGAAGTACAGTCCTGATGAGATCTTATAAATCGTCAGCTGACCCATATCTTATACTTGTGTATAATAGTTACTGGATGGAGAGATAGATGGACTCAGGGAAATCCCAAGTCAGACATGACGCTACTCGTGTGCATTATAAATTCCTTCAGCTAATGCACCAGCTAAGGAAAACCACTGGTTGTAATTTCGAGGTTATACGAATAGGGTGAACCTCAGACAGGACGAAACGTGTGTAAGCTGGTTCGGAAATATTATCCGTCCGTCCAAAGTGCAATAAAAATTACCTTCATCCTCATATTATTATATTATATTATTCCATATTATTAAGTTGAATTAGTGTTTCCTTCAAATTCGAATCATTACCTGCCATCGAATCCATCAGGATGGAACTTACCCCAACAAAACTTTGAAGGTGCTTCTTTCGCCAGCCTATCAATCACACCATTAAACTTTAGTGATCTTCTCTGTCTACAAAACTAGTGAGTCTGTGGAATTTTTTCACGCTTAACTGACAAGGATCTCATGAACACACACCAGTCACACAGTTATGTGAGGTAAACTTCATCCACGACATTCCCACAATGGAAACTTTATCCGAACCTTTGGTGTTCACACGCACGGACGTTTTATATGCGTGCCTTTATGTACCTTGGTAGCTAAGTTATGTTCGGACGACTGGGGCACTGTGACTTTCAGTTTGTTGCTTTTCTCTTTGCATATCAACTCCTTTTTGATCGCTACAGCTCCGTCTCTGGCCAACCAGAGTCAATTCCGCAAACTGGTATGCTCTGTGACACAATTAGTTCAGTAAAGCAAGCGGTGTAAGTGACTCAATCTTGGTCAACGTTCGGAAATGAGGCTTGCACCACGCGAAACAAAAGACACGAAGGTAGCTGAATATAAACGAGTTGTCACACAATGTGGCACTGAGGACTCTACAAAATCCTCCCAATATTGACATAAACGGTATCTGAATTTCTCAAAGGAGCTGGTGGATGAAAACATGAGGTAACATCTGTAGTTCCTGTCATCTTCAGTGTATTACGCTGTAAGTGATGAGTATGACTGGGAATCGCCAGTGACCTCTAGCATGACGACTGTGTCTTCTCAGGCCCTAACTTTGCATTCTGTTACCCCATGGAAGTACGAAGACATGCAATCTATGCACCAGCATCATGCTCTTGGTGCAACAGTTGTTTAGGTTATTTTTCGACTTTAAACCGCTAGAATTTTTACTTTTGGGTTTTTTCAACACTTTTTACATCTTCTACTTGTGACCAAGTATTGCTCGCTTTTCACATGCTTGGGTGATATTATGGTAGGTCGGTAACTAGAACACGGGAGAAGCCTTGATTTTGAAAGCTTAGTTCAATCCTTTCAGTCCTGGGACATGAAAACAAGATTTTAGGAGTGTAACTTTTTCTAAGGAATGTGTCAGTCCAAAATGACCCCCTTTTTGTCATTATTTTCATCAGCTAGGCCACTTTAGTGTTCGGTTCAGCCGAGCATTCTACGCAATGGGGTCAGTGTACATGATGTGGGAAATATTTTTAGGAGGTTCAAGTTGTCCAGAGCAAAGAAGGTTCCATTTAGAAAGTCAGTGCTCCAAAAGTCATTTGACTATCGAATAATGATTTAGGATCAAATTAACGAATGAAAAAAAATAACCGTTCACCACCTTTTCGGTGTCTAGTTGCCGTGCCACGCAGAGGGAACACGATGGCTGAGGTTGCCTAAGCCTAGACAGAAGCAGTCGAAATGTCAGGGTTGAGTTCGAATCACTAATCCGTAAGTTTGCGCCTTAGACACTGAGGTACCTCTACGTCAATGTCCAATTCGACCTGTATGCCCTTTGCAACGTACACCAACAGTTAGGCTTCAAAATCCAATGTATCAAACGGTGGTGGACAAGCACTATACACATTAGTACAAGGACCCAGAATGCATCACTAGGCATAAAGACAAAAAACACTATCATTCCCCCATAATGAGGAAATCCTTGTTGATAGAGTTTCGCCTGCTTGTTTACTGAATCTCGTCAACTGAAGACTCTTTACAGAGACAGTTTTTCATACTGTTAAGTAAAATGTTTTGAACTATTGGACGCCTCAAATATAGGGGCTGTAGATTAGAGTATGAATGTCCGTTAATGAGTGGCAGGCCGATTGAATAAACTAATGCTTGTCTTTCGGATCATAATGATGCTCAATGAACAAATATCATTGTAACGCATGACATTACTGCTACTGTCCAATTTCTGGGCAAGTTTTGGTGATTCGGTTGACCTTGATTACTGGGCTTCCGTTCATGAGGATTCCCCCCTTTTTCTGCCTACGGAAATTGTCGTGATGCAGCTTGCCTTCAGAGAACCGATTCCACGATGATTTCACTGCGTGCTCACCACAAGTAGTTTTAGGTACACTCAGAAGGCTTTCACAACCTGGTAGCTCCACATAACGATGCTCTCACGTAGCAGGGCTCATACGTTACACATTCTCATGGCTGGCAACGCATGGATCAGGGCAACTTATGTGCATGCAGTATCTGTTCAATGCAAAACGCAATTAATTGCGTCTTGCCTACTGGGCGACCCATGATACACCATATAAAACACTTATGCATAGTCGACTGCTTGATTTACTCTTTTACAAGGGAAACTGAGGTATCAAAGAAAGCTGGGATAGAACTCACTCTTACCGATACCGAATGATCTATGAAAGTACCGATTACGAGTATCAGTAAATGTCCTTACTCTTACGCTGTATTTCTGGATCACATTTCCTTACTTTTCCGAGGGTATTGCATACGAAGTAGACTTTAGTAAATCGCACCTGGCTTACCTTTCTGGAGCGATGTTCCACTAGGTAACAATCATTTGAGTATCATCTTCAACAATGCAATATAAATGGTCATAATATGTCATTAAAAGAGACGCCGATGTGGTAAAGTCGAGATATTGGTTACTATCCATTCTCCGAAATTACCATCAGACATCAATTATGTGTGTACTGCTCATGGAGAGGAAACATGCGTCGAGGCGTGGAACTTCGGCCCTGCTGAACCGGCAGACGGAATTTGCAGTGCAATTTTGTGTGAAACACGTAACAGACGAGCGATTCACTTAAACCTCGATTAGATCTCCAGTCTGCACCAATTTGTATGCAAATGAGTGATTTTTTGCGACGATGTTGCGTGAATAAACAAAAAGCGTGATATCAGACCTATTCAGAGGATGAATTTTTGATCAACATGGGTAACAAAACAACGATCCGAATAGCTCACACATCCAACTAATTGGTAAAGTGATGGTGAACCCCCATCTCTCCTCCATTACCTCGCAACACGCGAGGAATGCACTTTCTGTCAGCTGAGGCAGAGTCACAAAGTCATCATCAACTCGCACATGCAGAAGACCGGTTTCTTCCAGGGAAAATCATCTCCATCCACACATGCACTGAACGCATCGACTGACGGATGGGCCTTCACCTAGTCAAGTGGTGTCTTTCCATACATGCACGCCTCTGAGTGCCTACAATGTAGGGGCCAGATGATACCAAATCGACCAATTAGTTCAACAACCACCGTGAAACTTGAACCAGGGCCCAGCTGTTGTTTTCCGCTGGTGGGTCATTCGTTGCCCATTTGATACCGACTAAAGCTGTGACCTGCAACAAAACAGTTGTTGTGAGTTTGCCTAGTTGTTGCCTTTCCGCAAATCAGGTAACCACCTCTCAGTAGCTGCACGTTTCCACTTAGACTGTCGCAAATTTGAGTGGGTGTATTGGGAAGAGGCATATCATAATGATAGTCAGAAGCTCCTTAGAAATCAGCTTATCGGTGGTCAGAGGTTTTTACTTATTGGGGGTGTACTAAAGTGGAGTTTTCCTGTAACAGAAAATGTCTTACCTGCAGAGTGGGGTGGTGCACATCACTTAGTTACTTATGTAGAGACTGCTGCATCACATTTGAACATACGGGGTGATAGTTTTGCGCACAAGTAGCTGAGGGGGCGATGGGACTAGCAAGTTCGAGAACCACTGGTCCAGCCGTGCCCATCGATCGAGATCCAGAATAAGAATGTCGGAATCAGCTGAACGACCATGGCATTATGGAATAAAAGACAGTTTTGTGAGATTCATCGGACTGGGGGAAATTATGGCATAAGGATAGGATAGACTTTTTACACCGCGAAAAATTCGTTATTTAAATTTACTGTCTGCAAGGCCACATGTAACTAATTCCGGTTTCCTTATGCCGAAGAAAACACGTGTTGAGGAACAGCAGTTGGTCATATTTACGTGTAGGCGGAGTGTCTGTGGTCGTACCATGTGCATCCTTGATGCACATTGGTAGACTTGGTTTGTACTATTATCTCTTGCGACCCTTCTGCTTCACTTCTGATTCGGGATATTTGAAGCAGCACATTCCCTTCGGTAACTGGAACATAACAGCTTAAAGATGGACGCTCGCTTATGAAAGCAAGCCTTTCCTATTGGTTCCCCAGTATCAAATGGTCAATAGCAAATGAGATGTTATTTGATACTGCGATTGCATGATTGTTGATTGTTGCAAAAGGCAACAGTCAACCTCACGGACTGAAAAGGCATCACCGTGTGATGAAGTTTAGTTCGCTACGGAAGCCTGACGGCTGTCTAATAGTTGTTTCCGAACGCACTTGTTCGGCCCAGTCTATCTGCAGCAATGGTCTTTGAATGGAAGCGGCAGTGGACCGCAGAATAGTGATTGATCTGGTGTCGACAAGTTTCTGCAGATAGAAAGAATAGGAAAACTTCGACCGCTAATGAGCATTGGACGCTGGTTAAAACACTGCTCTGTGACACCTAATCCTTTGGCTTCATCCATATCAACACGTGAACTGCCGATCGCAGTGTGATCTGGCACAAACAAAATCATCCCGGTTGATGGAAGGATGGAAAGCAGTCATGGTCCTCAAGTCCACTTTAAAACCTGCAGCCCATCGCGTTATATTTTCCTTGTCAATTTACGCTGGAGACCTCGAGTTGCTATCACAGGATGACCTCTGTCGACAGTCTATTGGTTGAAAAATTCCACACAGTGGCAAGTGAGCAGGCGAGAACTTCGCAACCTACGCATTACTGGATGATGTGATATGTTGTGCATTTCCTGCAGGGTGGTACAAAATCCTCACTCCCCCTTCCCGATAGAAGTGATTTGTATGTAATTAGTGTTTACTGTTCCGTACCATCTCAGAGTCCTATAAATCAGGGTACAATGAGTGATTAAACACCCAAACACTCAAAGTATACATACCGACACCGGCAAATATTACACCATTTCATTCCCCCGTGATTTTTTTCTGAAAAGAGGGTATTTGGACAGAATTCAGGCATTTAATCACCATGATCTTTGGAATATTGCTTTCCTCGGAACTAGTAATCAAGGTCCTCAAAGGAGGAATACCTTCCGTGCCTTCATGTACACTGATCCTAGCATATGAAAAATTCCGCTGATTCGATCAGTGAAAACCCAACCGGGCCAATAGACAGAACGATAGGACCAGTTAATCGGCCGAATTATTACAGTTTACACCAGAAATCACATTCATAAAATGATATCGCGATACTGAAAGCACCACGATGGGCTCCGAAATCAAACTTTTTTTTCCCGAGAATACCATATCTCATTTAGTGAATGTTCATATCAACTAAGCAGACTGTAACCAAAGCTATACATAGGCACAAGCAGAAGATGCGAAAGGTACTGAAAGGATTTAAAAACCACACAGTACCATCAAATCTACAATTAAAAAGTCGAGTATTCTGCTGACTTGCACGTAGCTGTTCCCTCAGTGTGAGCCACACGTGATAACTATTCCAATTTGTCTCTTCTACGAAAGGTCCTTTTAAAGGAGATCAGCCACACGTTTCAGCGACAACCAAACGATGTTCATATTGAACACATGATTTATGAGAAATATATCATGCTTGTTTATATTTTATATAATGATCTCCGTGGTTGAACTGCCAAATATATGATTTTTCACGAAATTTCACTACTTGAAGAGTGTACTGTAGGACTTTTCACTTGGTTTTGATAGCAATCTCCTATTAGTCATCCTTCATTGTTTCATCTGTTTTTTCTTCTGTTTAATTGGTCGTCATCAAGGAAGTGAAATCCTCATCAAGCGAATGAAATTAACGACGATCATGCAGTAGAAACAAAATCCTTGATGAGCCACTTTTGGTATGTTGGGCGGTTGTCACACGAACGTGAACGGACAACAAGAGGAACGGCTTCTACCTATAAACATATATACCTATGGGATTCACAGCCGATGTTATAAATTGGATGAAACTAGCCTAAATTGTCGATGTTTTCCACCTTTGGATTATCGGAATGATGGGGTTCTGTTTATATTGAAGACAGAGCCTACTGGTTAACTGGACTGAAAGCGAAGCCACAAGTTATGGTGTGGGTTTGATCAGGAACTATTTGTCTGGTTAATGAATGATTTATCCGAATGGTTTGTCTTTTAAGGAGTGGATCAAGATCGCACGGTATCGTAAGGCTAGAAGAAGGCAGAGTTATCCATTTTACGTTTACTGATGCGATTTGAAAACGCGTGAACTGAGGCGAACACGATCTATGAATAAACCTACGAATGCATATGCATTATTCTC
>SJOL01005488.1:269682-295713 GCA_004794785.1 Opisthorchis felineus
CTGAGTTACGCCATATGGTCTTAGGAAGAATAAACTCTCCCGCGATAGATGAACTACTAACCCTTCATAGGTTACACTTTTTAGGACATGTATTCCGCATGCCAGAAGACCTTCTGCCTCACAGAGCTCTTTTTGTCCAGCCCTGTACTGAGTGGAATCGACTGAGAGGTGGACAGTGTATGACCTGGCTACGAAGTACGAAAACACTAACCGGTAAACTTTTTCGGGTCGGCAACTGCTGCCTCCCTGGATGGGGACCCCGAGACTCATCGCACCAATGGTTAATAACATTGACAGAAATGGCCTAATCGCGCAGTCGTTGGCGCTCTTGCATCAAAGCTATCGCCTTCAATGCGTAGCTACCCAGTTCCCGAACTAACTAGATGTGTCATCCCCTCCAAGGCTTGGCTGTATGTCCCACACTCTCCCGTTTTCCGGTGATCGAAACTGTAGCAGCTGGAAACAATGTGCCTATGATACACGGTTTATAGCTGATAAATTGAACTGAATTGACTGCAACAGCTATACGCGTAGCTTCTCCGCCTCAGTTGGCGGTAGTTTCTGAATCACAGATTCAACGCTAGGGATTATTTCTTCCGCCCTTATTACCCTTTGGTTACTGCGAAATTCAAGCTCTTATCTAACAGACAACACTCTTCCTCACTTAGCGGTCTGTTTGATGAATTGATCACGCTACAATAGCTTAGTCATGGGCTCAATAGAGTTCTGAGTTTTAGAAAATAACTTTTCGAACTTACGGATTTGTCCCTCTTTGCAGTGTTGCCCTTGGATGGCTTTCACTTCTGTCTCTTTGGTTTGGAAAAACTGGAAGTTTGTGGCCGAACAATGGTTTCGATAAATTTTACTAAACTGGACACGGCATCCGCTACATCGCATTAGAGTGAAAAATTTTGAGATGACCTCAACCGAAAGACCGGCTCTAAGGACATACCTAGTAGTTATAAAAGGTGGAATCGATGAATTGTTTGTCTGGTAGACCTATCAAGGTCGTCACTACTGGGTGGGAACAAGTCTTGAACGCAAATGTTTCCAAAACCATCCCCCCATCAGAACATTTCATGACCTTTATCCTTGTTTTGTTTTAGTAGGAGATTCTAGTGTGCATGCATTTCAGCGTTTAGTATTTGGCAGTGGTTTACCGAAAGTGCATCTTGCGTGACCAAGTGTGGTCAAGTTCGACCACGCTGTGCACCTTAGTCAGGCCAGCGACTCTAAAGCTTAAAAACAAAGAACTTAATTTGGCACTGTATCTCGGCTGTCCAAACCGATGATATCAAGGCATTCCCTAAGTTGTGAGTCGCCATTGGGACCCCTATACCCAATGGCCTAATGACCTACCAAAAGGCAGGCCTTGGTTGTCACTCGCGATTGTCACGCAGTTGCATGCGAATGCTCACAAGGCTTGTAAGCACATTTTTTATCAATCATTAGGTTTTCGTCTACAGTATTTTTGGACGGGTCAGTGTGACTCAGTTGACCAGATCAACTGTAGAACTGCACTGAGATGGTCGCAGTGGCACTTCACACCATCCTGGTACCGCTTTTTGTAACAAGGCGTTCTGTTTGTATCCATCTTCCGTATGATTCTGACGCATTGTTCTCACTGCGAATGGTGACTGTCGATGTGCTCAAACAGTGGGGACTCCAAGGACGCAACATGGTACCATTCCACGCAGTGGTCGAAGGTCAGCTATGACAATCACGCAGTGACAGTGTAGTCAATTTAAGCAGACTGCTTCTATGCTGTAATTAGTTGGGCTGAGAATGATTCACGTTAGGAATGTGCAAAATCAGGACGTTGAATTTTAGATTCCTGAAGTCGTCAAGGAAATGAGACAAAACTAAATTAGAGGAAAACAATATAATCTTCTTCAGTCATCAAATTTCTAATGTGGATACATCGGTATAGCTCGTGTATGAGACAAAGTCTACGTTCGTTGCGCTCCTCCAGATAGAGGTAGCCTGCGCACCAACCCAAGTTCCGAAGCTAAGATATCTCCGTGGCTAGCAAATCTTTCAGTTTACCATATCTTTAATGACCACTTTGTTAATCCTAAAATAGCGCACCTTTTCTTCTCGGATGGCCAAATGTTGCGTCCGAAAAGAGGCTGTCAGACATCCTATGCTAATCTCACGCTTGTGCCCATCGGGATGACGTAAGACCACCTCACGAATCAGCTGATGGACCATGGTGCCTGCGTATCCCTGTATCCTCCAGCTAGTGCAAAGCATTGGACGCAGACCCATGAGACGCCGCAGTCTGATTGTCCCAATGTCCTGCGTCCTCCAATCTCTATGAATGGCGCCATGCTGGCATACGCCTAGGTACACTGTTTTGCTGTATCAATGGCTACACTAGCTGGCTATTTCACTTTACTGTTCTATTGGATCGGTCGTTTAGTTGCTGCCAAATCGGACAGCTCACCGTTACTCATTTGTTCCCTGGTTTGGGACATGTGGTTTGGCTCTTGGCCGGTCTAGCGGTACGCGCTGGTGACGCGGGCTGTTCGGATCGGATTCAAAGTGATCGTCAGATGTCGATGGATTGAGAAACACAAAGCCTCATTCATCGTCCGGCTGATGCCAATGTACCGGCCTACTCTATTGATTTGCCGTAACACCACCGACAGCACAAAAAGCCTCAATTATTGTTGCACTGTTAATAACAGTGGACCAATTATAACTGTGTCGGGGTTCCTTTTCTTCTGAAGGCCCCGCATAACTTCGCCTCATCTAGCCAGCGCACACCTCGGGGAAACACTGTTAGACTGGTCGTAGTCAATCCACACGTCGCAATAGGGTGAATAATCGACCGATCAGATTGTCTAGTAAAATAAGGAAATCGGTGTGCTTCTATCGGAAGTGTAAGTCAACTAAGCTAAGTGACATTGTTAGTTTGTGCAGGTTCAAACCAAGTGTCCAACAGGCGAGTAAGTGTGAATCGGACACCTAATCACCAACGAATTGACCGATGGGGTGAATCAGTAGAATAAAAACTGTTGCATCCAAATCGCAGAGGCAAAATAATCTTTGTGACAGTAATAAAGTAAGGACTGTCGCAGATTTTATAAATGTTCCCCTTTCATTTATACCTGAAGATCCGAAGAGGTTTCACCTTGTCCATTACCACACCTGTGTGTACGAGTGGATTAGTCACCCCACAGATCCAAACGAGCTGTTACGACGAAACAAATGTGAATCATCCGAATAAACTGACACTTCTAAGCTCCTGTTTTGACGAATTTTGTCAGCATCTTGGAAAACATATTTCTTATGTTTGGACCGGCTTAAAATTATTTGACGTTTAAAGTTGCAGTGCAAATTTTAGTGCTATGAAGCCTGAGTTCGATTCTCGGAGAGTCGAAAATGTATGGTTCAAACAAGTGAGAAATTACCATGCTGACCTGTGTGGACTAAACCTACTGGTCTAACTAACACCTGTGGCATGGTCGACAAGTCCTCGACGTTTCGCAACCGAATGAACTGGTCCATACAGGAGGACCATCATGGCATGACCGAGGTCGGCTTGAGAGCGCAGCAAGTGACCGCTCGCTTTCATTTCTCCATCAGCTAGATCATTTCGATGACTGGTAACCAAAACTGTGAGCATCTTACATTTCATGGCCTAGGTAAATGTAGTACCGATTTCAACCATAGTACTGTGTTTTTCCTTTCGAGCTACTCAGAACAGACATCGAAGAGCGTTAGATAGCAAGTCATGTCAAGTGGACTGCGACAGAACGTTATCGAATTCGCCTAAGCCTGCGACGACCGTCTGTGCGTTCGAGGGGAAACATTTGCTCGGCCATTTATCTTGAAAACAAAGAACAGAATAATCATGCAGTGACACGGGTCAGGTAGCTCAGCAAAAATTTTCCAAGGCAAAACCTGAGCTTATGGATGTTTACTGCGATCCACACCAGTTCACATCATGCCAGTAAATATAAGTATTGGGAGAGCGAACAGCACGCTCAGCTGGACGTCAGTCGGCTAATGATCGGTGTGACAGCGTAAAATCAGGACATTTACCAACCTCTTTGGTCTGGAATTTCGAGTATGAGAACGTATCAGTGTCTAATATGATTTGAGGGGGTTACCCCTGAAGTGGACGTTGCATCTGGGCTGAGACGGTCCGAAGGCGGTGTAATTCGTCATCTTTATTCACCAACTGTTTCGCCTCACGATCATTACATTCAGCAAAGTCACAAGTTAGTGAGCTGACCCAACAGTGGGTAAGACAGGATTCCTGAGTGATTTTCAGTCAAGCTGTGACTGAGGAGGAACGTAACTCCGGCGCGATTGTTTTACTACGCCCTCAGAAACGTCCTCAGGAACCTAATATAAGGACCGATTGGAAGAACCCAGATAACCTGCGGCGTCAAACCCATGCGATAGCTTGACGGGGCCTTCATTGCTGATAATCTGCTTAAATACGAAGAATGGCTCACCAGGCCAATGAAGATGGAACAAAAATCGGAACAAGGTGTGGCGCTACCTGGCGGAGATTAACGGACAGCCGATTGCTGGAGGGAAGTTTGGGAGACGGACGCTGTGCTTGCGGGGAGGCACACTATTCGGAAGCGTGTCCGCAGTGACACAGAGGTAGAGGAAATGATTATCTGGATCAAAAGTGCTTCAAAGGTAACACTTTCAGCAGCCTGCTTGCCTTATGCCGTCACCCATACTAACCGTACTTTCATATTAAATTGCCCTTGAACTTGGGCAAACGATTTTGCCTGCTGAATTCCTCGTTATAGGATCGCCTCCTTTATACCCGTCATCCATCACAGAGACCACATGATTTATGGTGTAATATTGTGCCAACGGCTGTACCTGGGCTGTGCTTGTATCAGGGGTGTGCCGATTTTCTCACTTTACCAGTCAGTTGGCGTTGAGACTAATTGATCTGCTGAAACAAATGGCTTGCTACTGACCGATATAACAGTGCGCACCAACGGACACGATGGCTTTCCCTGTAGTTGTCTGTTGTTGTCTGTTGTTGTTGTCTGTTGTTGTCTTTGGAGCAAAAGTCAGTGTTACATTGTCATAACTTTGACAATGATTAGTGATTTCATGCATGATAAATCGAATCGGTGTAAGCTGGTGATAATCGGGTGATGAGTAGGCATCGGCAGTCGGCGCTAGCGATCAATGAAAAATGAACCGAATCAGTGCATCTCCATGATGAATGTCTGTCTCCAAGACGTCACGTGGAGAAAGATAGGAGGCAAAGAGATGTTCATTATTCATCTAAATGAAGCTATAGCCACATATCAGCTGGTCGAACAGTGGTACGGATATTCCTGGGTTAATGCGTGGGTAAACTTAACCATTGAACTTTTTGTTTCACTATAATGCTCAAACTAGGCTTCCAGCCTGTTAACAGCAAGGGTCCCTTGAAACTGATGCAGTAGTGGAGGTGAAGGAGGCCTTTCACAGGAACATTCCCTTTCTTTCCAAGTTACTGCGGTGACGATGAGCAGTCCACTGTATCGTAAAACAGCCAAACCTAAGGCCAGTAAAAAGGTACTTTTCTGAAGTCTAGAACTTCACCACCGTGGCGAACATCCATGTAATCACGAATCTGGTAGAAAAAATTAGTACCAGTTATCACACTTAGCAAATGCCAACGAACGATATCGTAAAAGGTCATAAGCTGTAAGATATTGTTTATCTTTTGGGAGAGTCATAAGTACTAGCATTCATTGTTGAAGTTATGTAAAACCAACATAGTTGATACAATGCTTTGTTGACTATCGATCCTGCTCTAAGACCATCCTTGGACAACATTATCTTTCCCGGGAAGCATATGGTGACTTTAAAAGGATCGTGTAATTTACGGTAGACCTGTGACTCGTCGCTGAATTTGACAAATATGTAGGTTTGGTAACATTAGTCAGGTACCTCAATGGAGGTCAATGTGTCGGGCAAGGAGCTAACTGGAGAAAAACGACTGCCCAAGTGAGTGAGTTGATCTGTTAAAGACTGAAGGTACTACTATTTGTGGGGTTTGGGCCACCCGCTGTACAAGCTGCAGCACTTACTACTGTTTGCTAAACTGCCTGCTTGAATCCCTACGAGGCATCTCCAAAGAGTCCTGATTAACAAATCTAGGTGTACTATTTTGGCATAACTCTCGTCGTACAAACTTCATCACCATCCGAATATGCTCAAATTTTAGGTTTTTACTCTAATGTGTCGATCAACTGATGCTTCGTTGAAGCGTAAGATGACTCAAATCCCATACGCACGTAAATGGGCACACCGAGCGTCACAGCCTTGTGTGGGCATAAGGTTTCACGCTCAATCATGCTCTGTCATCCAGATAGAAAAAATTGGACCACTGGGTTAAAATGGAGTCAAAATGGGGTCGGTATTGGGGAGGCGTGAGCCAGTGACGTCATTCACTGGGGCTTGCTTCCCATTTCGCCATACCGGTGGGCTACCAAGTCAAGCCAGGGTGGTGGTGGTGCCGTTGCTGTTGCTGGCGTAGGTGATACTCTCGTCATCAGGTGAGTTGCGGCCCAATCGACTGGAGGTGCGGCTGGACTTTACTGAAGCCTACTGGGGTGATGCACGCATGAATCACACATCAGTTGATGCAAACTTGTTCGGTTCAAAGTCGTTTCTGTGAGAAGGCACTGTTGACGTTCCAAATGACTAACCAAGCGCTTCCTGGTTCGTAAAGCCAATGCCTCTGGAGTCCAGGGGTCCATAGGGATAACTCCGTCTAAATTTGAGTCGAATTTGAAGTGGATCAACGCGTGCATGTCCATAGGCTTATTGCTCTGGTTCGGACAAAATCAAAGCACCCGTAGGCAAATAGGGTTGCCAACAAATTCACGTAGTGGACTTTGCCTCCCCAAGTAGTGGTTTTCTCTACTCTATGTACGCGTTGGTGAATGTAGAATTTCGATTTCGCGGGTGAGACAATTAAACCAGACAAGACAGGGAAGATAAAATACAGACATCCCTTTGGAGAAACCACCCTCAGGAGATGCACCCCTTATACTACCCACGTTTAGCTTGTCTCATAGGGTTTTTATTAAACCTAAGGACTGACCCTCAGATCAGACCCCAGATCAAGTTTTGAAGCCAAAAATCTATCAGCTCACTCGTGTGACCTGTTTCCAAGACAGCACAATGACTGATCTTCTCGACAGGTCTGATAACCTGTCAGGCATTGGCGTTGAATTTAACCATATTCACATTCAGTAAGGGATGCTGAGCTGTTTACACTGGAGGCGAGACTGCTACGTGACACCTCGTTCTGAAGTTTTTGCAACATACACAGAAAATTTCAGCCTTGTCCTTCGCGGTCTGCAACTGCAAATCTACACTGAAACGAAGTACTAACTACACCGAATGCGGACAATTCTGGCCGCACTTGAGCTACGGTATCTGCCAGTCTCATGTAGTGTTTAAATGTCGATGTGTGTTTTCTCCGCCCCATTGAATCTAATGGGAATCAGATCTCTTTTAAATCATCCTTCCACGTGCACACCAACCTGCTAGTGAGGAGCACATGTGGAGCTATCAAATGAATGTCATATCAAATGTTTTTCGCCCACAATAGAATGTGCCAGCTGTGTAACTTGGATGACGGACCAGACTAGACCAATCAGACAAATGAATGGCCAATAAGCAACCAATTAATTAGTAAAATAGTTACCTTATAAACACGAAAAAAGGTGCGGCATCAATGTTCGGCAAATGAAAAACTCTGAAACTGGGCGTTTTTAATCTTTCTTTGCAGTAGGACCCCTTTACAACAACCTTTGACGTTGATAACGGAAGTTCCAGTGAGGTGAATGCGTCAGGGGCATTGTAACTGGGGGGTCCTGGGGATTTAACATCTGCACTATGGGAAAGTTGCGACTACCAGCTGAATTTAGAGGGAGAACAATGCAGCTGGTAACTTGTAGAGAATGCTGTCTTAGCTTTTGGGATGAGAAAGACCTCCTCTTTCTCCATCAATTCTTGTAGTCTCCCATATTTCCTCTTCTTGACTTTTCATTTTCTAGTAACGTGTGTCTGTCTTCTGGTTTCCAATCCGGTGGAAATTGGTCTGTCGAAAAGGTGTATTTCCGTTCCCCTTCCGTAAATTCTTCGTCCTATCAGAACCGATATTTTGGGACGGACTCTAGATTTGATCCACCAGGGAATACTGATGTTTTCATGTTGGTGTAAGGCACAAGTCTAGCGGAAAGCTGCTTCGAATTAACAACTCCACGGACTCACCATTATCCCAACATCAACCGTATTCCAAACTGCTCCGTTAGCTGACAGATTCAATTTTTTTCAGTCCGTAAGATAGAATGAGTGAAGTGAAACCTAAGGCTGTTGCGGTCACTGGAAGCATGGCACACGCTGTTGAGTGAATACAGTCTGATGATTGGTAAACAGTGCAGCGAACAAAATGGCATGACGGTAGGCCTGAATTATCATTTACATGAGATATCAAATTGTCTTCTGGATTTCTTCAGAAGAGCAGCTTCTGGTTGGGTATCATCCAAAGGTATCAGAACGTGTAATTTTATTATCGGCCACGACAAAACACTTGTAGATTGCAGATGTTCCCAGGACGAAATTAGGAGTCAAGTGCTTCTACAACCGAAATGAATACGAATTTGTTATGCGACTCCAGTAAATTTTCGACCATCGAGAAAATGATGCCCTGGGTTAATAAGGAACTACGTTGAACTACGCTTGCATTTACTTGGAGAGGCAGCCGGAAGTAAAACCAATCGCAGGGAGCATTTGTTCATTCTAGTTGGTCAGACGTTCGATCCGCATTACGTACCGGGTGAGACGTTTACTGCACGTAGTAAGTGAAAGTGTGCTTTTCAGTCGCTCTGTACTAGAGTTGGTGTGACCCGCTTTCACTGTGGAATATAGTTTCGCTATTCATCTCCATGCTTAAGGTTCACTTCAATAAACGCACAGTCTGTGATGCTGCACCTTGTACGTCATTGGTGTGCACATTTTGCATTGCACAGGACTATATCAGCAGTGGTAAATTACCGTTATACGTTGCCATTTTTAGATAGCAGTACTCAGCATGAGCACCATAATTTACTCTAAACTTGCAAAGTAAGCTCACTCGTTTCCAACTGAAATATTGTCCTGTAAGTGGAAACAAGCTATGCTGAAAAGATGAGAAGCACCGTACAGCGGTTCCCTCCTTATTTGGAATCATCAGCAGTGCGCCTCTGACCGATTCTAGGGAGTCTCGAGCCCTCGACCTCCCGGCTAATAGTTTCACCGCTTAACAGTTTGGCCACGAGCGGTTGATAGCAGTGTGATTCGCACTGCACTGTGCACAATTTCGAACTGTTTAAAAAAAGTTAGTAATTTTGTGCCATGGCTGTTTACTTTCGAGGTCAGTCGTCTCAAAATTCTTACACACCCCCAGACAGCCACAGGCTAAAAATATTTTCTTTCGATGAAGAAAATTGAAATCATTACTTGGGTCTGATTCCAGCTGATTGTTCACGATGGCTCTCACATAACATCGCAGAATTCAAGAAAATCAACTTGAGTTGTGACGCGTAAATGGAAAATAGTCCAGTAATCGCTTTTACTGCTTCTATCTAATGGCTACCGGACTACTGGCTGCTCACTACACAGGTCTAGGGATAGCTTAATTGGCATTCTGTAATCCTGTAGCCAAGATTGAATCCAAATCTAGCTGAATGGGGTCACAAGCAACATCCACCCTACAGTTGCCTGGATTACTGGGCACCACATACTGACAAGAAGGGCAGCAAACACTAGGAGTTATTAGCCGTCCAACTCTTCAAACTTAAAGCACTGGTAAGCGCTCCACCCGGGTGTTGCAGATAGTGTGACTGGTTGCGAAATTATTTCGTTTTCGACGTATATCACTGTTATCGAAACGAAACACTCTGGAAAAAGTCAGGAAATTTTGAAGTGACAGCCGGATGGTACATAGACTTACTCGATTTTGTATCCTAAAGACACTCGACTGACCCGCTTTTGCATCCCATAATTTAACCAGGGCCAACCGTCCAATGTATATGTGTAAGTGGGTTATTTCGAGTAGATGTCCCTCCAATCCAAGAGCACGCCTTCATTTTGGGTCCCAGTCGCACTGTCAACGTCGACATTGCAATGCGACGGGCCACTCATTGCAGACAGCATACCCAAGTTTATTTACTGCTCGACAGAATTTCAAGGCAGGACAGTTACCACCCCTGCCCCAACTGATCTATCAACCGCGCACTTTCGGTGGAACGACGGTGCAGACATATATGAGTAGGTGTGGTTTATTGTACTGAGACGCTACACATGGTGCAACTATCTGCATTGGCTGGATTCACGGTCGACCCACACTCGGTTTTATTTTGCTTGAAGAAAAGTCATATTCTTGGGAGACTGCATTTCGTTTTGGTTACACAACAGCTTTCCTTCCTGTACAACATTTCCTCTTATTAGGATGCCAGAGGAAGTGCACACTTCAATTTCTTCAATATACAGGGGATGGAAGTAGCCATGCTACCTTACTATTTCATCTGACCTAAACGGAACTTTTTGTTTGCGCTTAAGCTAATGAGTACTATTCACTATTGTATGAAGCCAATAGGAAACAGTTAGATGTGCGCTGTATGTACTCATTCACAATGACCACCTTGGTTATGTTCCATTTACTTCCCTATGAATGAGCAGATTTTGAAATTATCTTTGAAATCACATCTTAGCTGTAATGGTTAGCAATCCAACGGTGACTCCAAAGTTCATATCTCAAATATTTTCCAATGGGGTGAAAATCTGTCAACGTGAGGTTGTTGGGAACAAAGCTGGAAGCATTTGGGAGGCCGCCCAAATACCGGACACATTGTTCAGTAGAACAAAAAGTCCTGCGCCATAAAAGCACATGTATGTGAAGGCAAAATGAAAGTTGAAACCCGCATAGTAAATTTTTCTACACTGAGTTAAATTAAACCGAAATACCACGAAAAGTAGTACTTTAGGGATACTTATAGTTACCCAAATTGCTTCATATTCGTCCTTCACAAGCTCCCACCGAAAGTTACAAAAATCATGAATTTTCATTCACATCAAAAGACGTTCGAGCGCATTTCACGCACATTAAATTCCAAAAAACGGGTCAAAATAATCCAGAACTCGAATAAGGGTTGGTGAGAGTGAGTCACACTCATGGAAAGTCAAGTCTCCCGTGAGAACCGCAATGATGATAATTCCAAAGAAGGATGAAGCAGTTGTACAAAGCTTCTCGGCCTTTCAGTATAGACTGATTATAATTGCAACCCAAAATCTCGATTAAAATTCAAGCTTTGCAAAATAACAAGTTTAGGGGGTCTCAGTAAATTATTTATGCCGGAGTTCTGCTTTTAACACAAGAAAGGCACAGAAAAAAACTTACAATGAGGGGTAAGTAATCAGTTTGATGAAGAGCACGCTATAACTAAGAGTTCACGCGGTGACACTTGGCGAAATGGGAAATGAAGCGTGTAAAGTGACCTCGTTAAGACGGGAACGATGTGCAATTTTTTGGCCTACTGAGAATAACTGGGCACGATCTTGCACACCGTGAAACAAAACTGATATCTTCAGACTGAGACGAGTGCCTGCTGTATTTTTCAAACGTCCCGCATATTATGGAAAGTTTTAATTCAAGACAGCGTGGTGGAACAAGATGTCGACGTGGGCAACCTATTCCAAGGATTTCTACAATCTCGCATATTCTTGTCATGACCTAAAGGGGTGTCAAAATGGGCCAGACTCCCTGAATACTAAAGTCGACATCCGTGCGGGTACGAAAGCGCGACACAAGTTAACAGGAAAACCAACCAATCGTGTGAGGGGAATACGCTCATCTGCTTGGACGAATCTGCTCATAAACAGATACCATGCACGCATTGGCTGACTGAGCGAGTGACTGTCCAACTCAAGGTATGCACGACACAAGCCAGAGAAATAATGCAGAACAATAGTTATGCGTGATTACTTCTAACAAGTCTTCAGTACAAAAGGTACTGAAAATGAACATAAGAAAAACCAATGAAACATAACTTCCACTTTCGAAGGGCAACGACACCCCTTTTTAAGGAAAATTCCCTGTACATGAGAATGACTGAACATCTTCAAAGTGAAATCAATTGGTTCTTGAAGCATGCCTTACTCTCAACGGTAGAAGTTTGGCAGAGCATAGAACTATTACGGTGTCTTTCAGAAACAGGTCCCAACTTCTGAAGTAGGAGTGAAATCCACAACATCCGAGATTTTTAAGATAGCTGACAGGCTTCACGAAACCGAGATCGCCAGCTGAGCGGTTAATGGTTTACGGTGGGCTGCGCACGCAGCAAGGACACCACACCGGAGAGCCCTTGTCACTATAGCGTTGGAAAGATGGAAACACTGCATGGAACCACAGATGCCCCACATGAGTCAAGCAATCCTGTCAATTGCAGTTTCGGGTTTGATGATCAGTTGCGATAAACTTTGACGTTTCGTGAAAAAAACAAGTACGGTGCATTCTTCGGCACATTTTAGGCTTTTTGAAAATAACTCAGATGCGTCCTGCCAGGTTAAAAAAATACATGGTAATCGTTGCTAGAAATAGTTGTTGCTGGCTGGCACTGTGAACGGATTTGGGAATTCTCAATGAAGATTTCATCCCGTTAATGAAGTCAGTCTGTGCTGAAAAGCCTAGAAGCACTATACAGCTGTTTCATTCTTATTGGGAATCATCAGCAGTGAGCATCCATCGAAACACCAGGGGGTCTCGAGCCCACGACCCCCAGGTTATCAGTTTGAAGACTTGACCATTCAGCCAGGAGCAGCTGATCAGCTGTGTGATTGCCTCTCACTTAGACGGGATATAGTGACACTCACCGGAATCCACATCACGTGGTCACACAGACTGACTGGTTCCACAACTGATGACTTCTTATATGGAATTTGCTAGTTCAATACTCAACAAGGTCATGTGACTAGCTTGCTAAAGTGGCCATGTCAACTATGTCGTTTCGCGTCCTTCAGTTAACACTGAAATTCGACGGAAACAAACAATACGTGTCTTAGTAGACAGTCGCACATTGCACTGTAACCCTCCATTTTGGATACTGTTGGTGAGCGAAGACCGTACTTCATATTTTCTCAACACCGATATAGTCCAGAAAATTACCATGTGAAAATGCTGCTGTGAGAAAAGCGCCTATCAATGACTTGAGCCTAATAGGAGTCATAAATTACTCACTTACCATAAAGAAAGTTTCGAACGAAGTGACAGGTATTTTTAACTTTGTGAAGCGTCTAATCCCCGCATGGACACTGTCACAGGCGGAATGTATAATTAATGAATTTGATTGCAAAATCCACTGCTAGGCGGATGACGCAGATGTGTCACTGAATTTCAACAGCTACACAATCAAAACGTACCCTCGGCTGAAATACTACACTGTGGACAAGTAATAGCTATAGACGCAGACCAGTTTTTCAAATCCATTTTCCATATGCTGAGCAGTGACACTTAGGGCAAGGTAAACTTTGAATCAAGAAATTTAATGAAAATTAATGGATGCCGCCCTACCGACCCCTTGCGGTGAAAAGATGTCCAGTTTGTTCAGTCTGTTGTACGCGTATCAATCTACCGTGTTTGTCCTGCGTACAATTCAGGAAAACGTTAGCTGTCTGTCTGATACTGGCGTGTGTCGGCGCCTTCGTTCATTTGATCACACATACTAGTCTTCTTGAATTGGCCTTAGTTTTGGTTTTTGTCTGAGGTGCTGATTAACTGACCGAACCCTCTCCAAAATCAGTACGCCAGCAGTAACTAATATATAATCAGTGGAAACTTTTTCAGGGCCTAAAACAGCAGAGTAGTGGGCTGTTAAAGCAAACTGAATTGTCATCCTCGGCATCTGCTATTCTGACTGCATACAGAAAAGGCAACTGGTACAACCAATTTCTGTACAATGGAGTTCATTCACAGAAAGTACTTGTAACCTGAGAAGAGTGTTCCTTCAACGATAGATCTGTTTCCTGTAAAGTCCCAAACACACGCACACACTTATGACATGTCTACAAATAAATGCAGTCTGTCAGCTCATTGTGTTCCAAATGCATTGTCACAGAAATGATAGTTATTACCGTTTCACATGTTTACTTCCATAGTCAGTAAACCAGTATGATTAGAACCCCGTCGAGGTTACAGTATTCACCAAATAGGTGCGCTTAAGAGAAACTTACCTAAGATTCTGCCACCACACACAGTCAAGCACGCGCACCTCCATAATGAAGCTTTTTTTTACGAAAAAAAGTAAAGTTGTGAAGCCTGCTTTTTCCGTAACTCTATTCTGTCCTGATGAGCCCCAAAAAGGGCGAAACCGGTCGTGGGCTGTCGAAGAATTTTCAGCAACCTTATGAGTAGTACATTGCGCAAAATTCTATTCTGCCCTGTTTCGTTGTCAGTGCGTTTCAGATCTCGGAACGACTTATCTGAGCAAAATTCCTGCATGGCACCTTCATGCAGTAACGAAACACAGGTTAAAGAATAAGAAAGAGTAGCTTCAGCAGATCAGTAAGCGAAGCGATGTAATGTAAGGGACTAGTTGGTTCAGTGTGAACGGTTGCTCCCACTCGTCACAACACCCCTTATATACGCTCTAATTGTCCCGAGATCGGTCGTCCCATCCCAATCTGTCACCTCACCCTCTCAACTTCAGACCATGTTCAGCCTAATCCGATGCCGCTGTGATTGCATGCATTGAGTTGGAAGCAAGGTAGTCCTTTCAGAACACGTAACGCCGATATTTGGAAATAGGCTCATGGGAATCAGAGAATAGTCATAGAGATGAACCGCCATCTCATTGTCACAGATTATTCCCAAGGCGGACTGTTTGGTACTAGGTAAGTTCCCTCACACAACTTATATCTTGTGAAGACAGCTGAGATCGCACTCCAATGTGTATATGCCGTTTTCATAAGCAGTTGACAGATACTATATAAAACAGAATAATGAACTAACCTTCACTCTAAAAACAACTCTATAGAACGTACAAATCAGCAGGCCTCGAGAGGAATGCGCACTATGGTATGGGATGCAAGGACGAGCCACCGGTAAATTGATCAGAGATTATTGCTAAATGTGAGCCATAGTTTATACAACATCCTTTAAAAGAGAAAGATAGTGTACTTCAAATTTAGCTGTTCTTTGGTTGGAGCAGAATCCCCATCTGTATAAATAGAAGAAGTGGAATACCAGAAAAGAACGGCGTCAGATGTGCTTTCTTGAAGAAAACTACTCAAAAGGTTGTTGAAAACTCTTTAAAAGCCCACAAATGATAGATTTAGCCGGGATCCAGTTGGGCATCCCGTTGAAACCGTAACGGGGTGCAAATGAGTATTTTTCGCGGACTTCAGGTGCGATTCATTTTCTACCACGCCATGGAGGTATTCGGACAATCATCTGACTACTGGCAACTAGTCAGGGTGTTTTATTTGAGTAGTTGTCGGTGCTGGCTCAGTACCTGACAACTGCAAACCCAAGGACTTATGATATACAATATAATGTACAATATCAATAACATATAACGTAATATAATATAACACAGTATAATATAATATAATGTTATATTATAACACAACATAATATAATACAAAATAATATGTTACACGATATATTTCTTACGATATACTTATCATTTCATGGATGATGAGAAGTGCAAATGTATTACTTCAGTTGGATTAAAACCATTCATTGGATAAATACTGATCTCCAAAAATTACGTGTGCAAAAATATGGCAGAAGAGATCTTTGGCGATTCACCACTTCCATGATGGGCAATATAAATGTTTCAACGAACTATTCAGTTAATTTTATTCTTGAGTGTAATAAACTTCCACTGCATTTTGGAGCATACGTAATGTTGAACCAGATAATCAGATTCCTTCACAGCAGACTTGGATGCCACCAAGATGGTGTGCAAACCCATCAAACGTTGGAGTGAATGGGGAGCCTGGTCATCATGCCCAAGAAATCTTATCCTTCAATGCTCAACAGAACCAATCAGAAGTTATCAATTTAGTATACCCCCTGTATGAGATTTAACTGCATCACATTAATATGAGGTCCAAACACATCACTTTATCATTTAATTTCGCCTTTTGATTTTGGAATCTACTGCAAATTATGTTCTGCAACAACTCGTCATAGACACTTTTCAATAAAGCTATCTTATATCCATGGAACATGAGGCGGCCTGGTGCAGCACATTCAGTTGCGTGGAAACATCACAAACGAGAGATTCAGCTGGGTTCCAGGTGAGTCTCTCGTAAAACCAAACTGATTTGCAAATGAGTGTATATCATATATCCAGTTTACCGCTGAGGCAAATGTACAAAGACTGAGAAATTAACCATAGAGCCGGTAGTTATAGCATTGGTCGTCCCTAAAATGGTATAAACAATCCAAACCTCCACTATCGCATCTTTTTTTGCAGGCAGACAGCTTTGGTCTTATTGATCCTTATTTGGTGCACTGAAGGGGACTATAAGGGTCATTTATTAACTGATCGAGTGACCAGACTCCCGCCCAACCGATCAACATATCCAAGGTTCTTGTATATCCATGAATAAAGTCATATCAACCATAGGACTCGTTTTGAGAAGTCGAAGTAGTGAGAGACTTTCTGGCATGATTCAGGCTGCAACTGGGAGGTCCTGTTTACCGTGCTACACGCGTATCGATCATCCATACACGTCCAGACTCACTAGCTAGACATGTAACCTTGATTGTTTTTGTCCAACTGGCTCCTCGTTGTGCCTGTTTACACAGCGCCTGCTTGCACTGTTTGTTCACTTAATCATATAGACCGGTTTCGTTTGGTTCACCTTGTTCTTTTTGTAAATTACAGCAGATAAGAACCAAAATATTCTACCTATGCTGCTGAATTTACATGTATGGAGTCTGCTTAAATTCTAGGGTGTATGCGTGTTGTGGATCACGTGAACTGTGTTATTGTGCGCACATGTTTCTTGTTGTCTGGACACAGTTGGTATGCTGCAAAGATCACGCCACTGAGGATGATGTAACCAGTCAGTCAGTTAGTGCTGACATACTCTCTAAACTTATGAATAACTTGTCACAGACACTGGCAAGATCTCGGTGAGAAGTTGTGCTAGCAAGACCAGCTGGAAAAGTTGTTTCAGCAAATGGGGGGTAACTGAATAAAAGTTTTGGTTGATTCTGGATAGGATTTTTGGTTGCAGGAGAATGGATTCACGTCTTCAAGATGGGGCTGCTACGAGGAACTACGAAATAGTCAGAGTCGCGATGGCGCTCATCCTCAGTCATTCCAATGAATCGAGGACTAAGCATGATGTATTGAAACACTAAAATTGTTTTATGGTTTGTGGCCATAAATCATAGGTAGTTTTCAAAGATCCATATATATAAATGTGGTGTGTATGTTTTAAAGACCCGAGTCATGCGCAGACTCATGTTTTATAGGAGACACCATGTGTTTTATGAACTCAGCAGTGAAGCGGCGTGGTTTTCACTTTGGCGATGAAGTTCGGATCAGCCCAATGGAATTTCTATCAAAATCCGTCCGGCAGTTTTTCCTGCTCTTCCTCAAATATTGAAGCTTATAAAATCGTTCAAGTATGGCTGGATTCCCTTAGTTTGTGTGTATGCTGTGAATCATGGGTTCTGGTTAACAAAAGGTGCAATCACCGAGTTGATGAGGTTCAACTTGCTAATCGGCTGGATATGTTTTGTTCGTTCATATTTCACCCAAAAACCAGAAGTTTGGTTTTGACACCAGGATGTTTTAGTCATCATCAACCGAATGAAAAGTGTATGTGTCACTGCTGCGCAGTAGCCTTTTTAGCCTTATTTCGACTTTACGAGCTCTTTACTTTCATCGCTTTGATTGATTCTACTCGCTTCTTTCGACTGAAGGTGAAACCAATCAGCTAATCATTTTAATGAATTTGTGCTTGCTGGAATGGCGTTTTACCTACCAATAGTGACTTTTAAATACTCCTCTTGTTTAACCGAAATAACAGCATACAAAAGTTCCGTTTGGGAGAGCCGGGTAATAAGATTTTTTTTAGATCTATCAACTTGTTCTCCCGTTTTTTTGCCCTAACAAACTTATGATGGTGTGTGATGATGGAAGCAAGATTTCTCTGTTTCACGGAAACCGTTCGAGCACAAGCGTTGTTCAAAAACAGTCTAGAATACGTCATTATCATATTGTTTACCTAATGTTACTGCGTGGGTGTCGATTGGTATGTAGCACGTGCCAGTCGAGTGCACCTACTCTCCTGCATCACGGTGACATACGTAGCACACGTGAAGTGCAATAGTGCGGGCAGTCGGACGAGAACAACCACTGAGTGTGCTGCGTTTGATCTGACGCCAACTAAGTGTGGACAGATGAGATGGATCTGGCCAAGCACAGAACTATTGGAACTTTGAGGTAAGATGGAATCTACGAATATGCAAATGTTCCGAGTAATGTGTGTGTGTGTGTGGAGACAGGATTGACTGGTACCAACGAATTTCAAAAGGGAAGGATGACATATCACAAACGAGTCAATGTGGATCCACACAGACTGCTATGGCCTCTTTGTCTCTACTGTGTTTACGTGGAATTTTCTGAGTTGAAAAATATGTTGACTTCTGTACAACTTTTCCGGCTGTAAAAGTGTCCGATTCAGACACATCGTATCTCCCTAGAAGTTGTTAATTTGGGGACTGGGGGGTTGCCCTTACTGGCACAGCTATAGCCACATTTCTTAGAGGCACCACTCACACATCCACGATCTGTAAAACGTATTACGTCAAGCTGCTGCATATAGACTTGGAAATGTCCACTTGTTTTGCGTTTTAAGGGAGTTTAGGCAAAAAACCAACTGGTTGTCTTTGGAAAAAAACTCGTCGTCACTCTAAAGAAAATATCGTACTCTGTTGGCTTTTCCCGTGATTGTACATCAGATTTGTTTAGGAATGCTAGGGCATCATTGTGGCCGACACTCATTACAAGAAAAACGGCCGTTTCACTTTATGGTTTCCAGATACGAAAACTGTTTTCCACTTTAGTCAGTAAAAGACAATTTATAATTCGCCCAATGGGCCAGTTTTTGTCATTGTTTGTCTCACGACGATATGCTTTCAAAAACAATGAACCATTCACCAAAATGACGGTTTGGGTTTTCTTTCATCTTGGTGGGGTTGAACTGATCTGGCCTTGTCGGCCAATGAATACATAAAATCTCCATTAAAGTGGAGCAGACAAACGGAGTTCGTCGTGACATCAGCTAATACTTCCATTTTTGGGTTGTGCCGCAACCAGCTGGCTACAATTTGCGGTATGTCAATACACTTCCTGTTCTCTACCCTTGCGCTAAACATCATTTTTGTGAGCATCCAAAAAGAGCCATAGAAACACGCCGTTGTCAGCCCGTATGGCTGATACGCCTGCGTGAGCAGTGTACAGAGTACGAAGACCACATGAATCACACGTGTGCCGCATGTGCAAACACTCATGCTCTGCTCATTCACGTGTGAACGAGCATTCTTGCGGAGATGAATTTGAATCATATTCCTGCAGGGCCGGTGTGAGTGAATTTGGCCGCACAGTGCGGTTGATCCGGATGATTGGATTCTGTATGCAGATGACCACAGTTTTCTTCTTCGCATGGCAAACCTCACGTTGTCTGGCACTGCCAAAATGTATGCGAGCATGAACGGCATGTAGACGAAAAATTACTCGATGCTCGGTCCGGCAAGCTTCAAAAATATCATCCCGCTATAGATATAAGCCTGTCAAATTATGTGGGAAAGAATTAGTTAATCAACTTGCAACCATTGGATCACCTCCTGCTTGCAGGTGCTCTGACTCGAGGCTGAGAATTTTACCATGAGTTCCCTGAGTAATTTCAGGTTAGGACGCGTAAAACTGTACTCTAGGAAGTGGAAGGCAATTCATGATCGAGTTCACTGCTGACCTATCTTGATATTGTGAGTGGCCGATTGCGGAGGAAAGAACCCTTGTTGTTAGCCGTATGTCACCTTAGTTTCTGTTGTTAATCGGTCCTATCTTCTGAGGCCAGTTTGAACGAAAACGTGCTGAAGAGGTTTTTGCTCGTATGAGTGCTGATAATTTAGGAAGTTTTATAAAGGCATCGCATATTCCTTCTGTCAGCTAAAAACAGATCCGAAAATTCCAGCTCATCCTGGCCTACCTCGCCGCGACTTTACTTATTTCAACACCGCCGGCATTCATCCATCAGCACGCCCTGTTTGTTCACGCCAAAGCAGCAAGTCGAAGTATTGAAGCCGTGAATGCACAGATCCTCACCACGGGATCGGACGAGAATGACTGGAGTCAGTCGATCAAAACTTCGTCCTTAATTGTTTTCCATGTTGTTGCTGCAATATTTTACGCGTACGGTGAAGACATGGAGCAGCCCATAATGAAAACCTTACAGTTGCCTTGCATTTCATACTACCTATTGAGTGAAATTAGAAAGACCCCCTCGTTACTCAGTGAAGGAAACCAAAAATTTGCCAAGTTTCTGTAATAAGAAATTTGCGCGGACTACTTTTAACGATCTTCCAATATTCGTTGAAGCTGATAGACCGCATTTGGGGTATTTCAAAAGAGCTTAAAAATTTGTACCGCAAAGTATGTAATATTTGTTATTTTCCCATGAAATATCCAGGTTTGTTGCCAAAGTATACCGCAGCCCGGCTGATGGTCAACCATAAAACTGCAATCAACATGCTATCTAGACTGAGTGAATCAGTTGACCCGGTGCGCTTTCGCCACTGGTGACAGGGCGGTTGAGTTCTTGTGTGTCACATTCGCATACCTGAGATATCAACATCGATGGCTCTTCATTCAACGGCGCGTGCGCCGTACGCAGGTATGTGTACACAGAGTGTGGACTGGCTGACCGGAAAGTTACGCTAACAGCTGCTAGGTTTTAGAGGCGCGTAAACTGGGGTGTCCAGTGTGCGGGTTTCGCCGGTGTCCGTCCGTTTGGACACAAGATTTAGACATACCGTACTGTTCAGTGGGGTTAATTTAGTCTTCGACCCCCCCCCCACTTTTCACGGTACAGTTTGTTTCGGTTGGACCTTTGCAATTTCTTCCTGCCTGAAATTCGTACTAACATTTCCACCAACTCTGCGGTTTTGCACTTCAGTCGACTGAACCGTTTTTGTATTGCGTTAGGCAGCTTCATCGTTATATTATGTAGTTCCTTACTCGGCCATGGGAGGCGGGGTGAGTTGTCAGGCAAAAACCTAAAGGTGATATTTCTAAGCTTGTCTGCTGCCTATTCACCAAAGCCCGGCTTGTCTGTAGAGGCGAACGCTTTAGCCGGCCGATCCATTGGTTCGCTTACCTGCCAGCTTGGCTTACTATGGTGAGTCGTCGATAATGAGCTCTTGAAATCCGGCACGACCGATGCACCTGATCTGAGAGCTTTTGCACGTGCACATAGTTAATAGCGAAAACTCTAGCGCATGGACTGGCTAGTTGGACATTCCGGTGCGCCTTATGCTCCAGCGCGTCGACTCATATGCTGACGTAGCGAAGAAGTCTAAAATAAGACACGCTCATCCGAATGTTTATGCCTGAGTGACGAAAATTCGACCCAAACGGTCGGCCGGATACCCAAAACCAAGAAATGACTGCAGAGTCGTACCAGTCGACTAGTATTATCTCACTGTGGCGAAGTAGTACTCAAGCGTCAATCATAACTTAGGAACGTTTATCAGGCGGCTATCCTAAGCAAAACAAAGCAGGCCATCACTGGGCCACATGTTGAAGCCTGCACTATAAAGCCAGAAAGCAGATAATTCAAGTGCTGAAGCGATGTGACGCAGTTCCGTCTTATTATTTGGAGATATCTAATTACTGTATGGCATTCTGTTTTATTCCTCACTAGTGGTGCGGTCGGGTTGCACGGGTATTTTATGACAGTCCGTGGTACTAGATGGTAGCGTGATTTCGAGTGTTCAGCAGATTTTCCAAGGGGGAGGGCTACCGGTTGACGTCAAATAAAGCTCTGAATCAATGATACGGTAAAGTACACAGGAGTTTTCCCGGTTTTTGCGGGGCGTTCACTTTCGGTTTTGTCCGGAGTTTTACAGAGGTCACTGATGAGACCATAGACAATCGATGTCTGTCAAGCAAATGAGCAAAAATCACAGGGATTGTTGTTCATCTTTTAGTGTGGCGGTTGACTGAACGCATGGGTCTGTGTATGAAATTATCCTCTAACTTAATGGATGGAGGGTGATTTCATTGCCTTCCTGCGTTCCTCATCCGGTGCTCCTGGTGCTTGCGTCCAGTAAAAGGGAATTTAAGCTCACAGCCCACCGATTGAGTGGTATGTGCTTGCTGTGCATCCCCGTATGACTTTGTTTCATTTGGTGAAGTGTGAATGCCTCATCCTGTGTCTTTATTGCGTGTAATCAGTGCGAGGGTGGTTGAGCTATCACAAGACAGTTTGTGCACAGGGTATGCAAGCTGCTTACGGACCTGGCATATTGCTCCAGTTGGCTCCGGTAGTGCGGTTCAGGGCTATCCACATAGTTACCGTTGAACAAGTCAGCCAAACCCATTAGAGAGACTAAATTTAGATTCGAATAAGTCGGTCGCACCTGCTTATCTCTAACCACACATGAAGTCTACACTGCCGTTGGATTCTGTCGGTCTGATATTCAGCGAAACTTCATAGAAGGCCGATTCTGGCTTAACTTGCAGCGGATGCTTAATAACAATTTGTGGGCATTCATCACGTACTATCGAATAAAATATTCATTGTTCGGCCGATCGACAAAACATCATTCTGATAAATCCAACTAAACGGATTTTCTTGCTGTCCACCAAGCAGGTAAAGCCTCCAAGCAGACACCGAAAGGCGTTGCTGGTTCTGCGTATCTCAGTAACTTCCTAGTTAAGAGGATCTGTATAGCTAATGATACAAATTATGTAGCACTAATTTGCGTGTGACAATGAACTGGTTGGCTGAAGGAAACCACGAACTGACAAAGAGATGTCGATTTGTGTCTTAAGGTGCAGGAAACGCATTCGTGAAATACCTCAAAGCGAACGAACAGTTATCTGTTTTGATGGACAGTTCGAAGCAGCCTTCTGAGATGAGGCTTCAATTCGATTCAAAGGGTAAATGGTATCCACTTCCAAGACCAATATTTTTATTAGCAAATAGTATTTCCAAATCCACCAGGTATTTTTTTAAAAATCCAATAGAATAGACGGATCAAAGAAATAGAACAAACTAACTCTCGATATTTTCATACCCGCTTCATTCATCAGTGTGTGTGCAAAGCAACTTGGGATACTTTTTGTTTAATGCACACCAGAGTTCGAATGAGGATTCACAGGGTAGACGGTACAGCGGAATGTAAGTGTTGCCCTAGTTCAGTCGTGCGAATGTACGGACACGGATCACCTGGCCAAAACAGCATTTGGATGGTCGAATCATACCAGAACCTTAATTTGTTACACAAAATACGTTGCTTTACGTCAGCCTGCTGAAAGAGTAGCTTTTGAAATTGCTTTCTGTGCAAACGGAGGATGCTACGCTGGTCCACTTCATTAAGGGAAGGTTGTCGTGCACGTTCCTCTTTCGGTGTAGACATTGAGAGATAGGGGTTTGTAGCGGCTTAACTTTGCTTAATTAACTTTTAACCACTTCACTTAGTTTGATCTGTAAAATTACACTTAGCATTTTCCATCGATTTTGTTTACGCTGCTACCACCTGCATCACGTGCCATGTATACGATCTTGATCCACGTCAGGTCAAGTTGCTTTTGTGGGAATGGCCGTATGTGATTTCCTATAGCGTTCTCACATTACGTACAATAAATACACCTGCAACTCGCTGCGGCTGACACACTCGCGCGTACACACGGGACAGGACTCAACAGGTCCACGGATAATCAAGGGACCTAAATGTGCCAGGACACTCCTCGCACTCATTGCAACAGTACACACCACTTTTCACAAGCTCTGTACACAATACTGACTTGTGTTCTGAGCAATTCAAGAAGCCCAGCACACATGGACCTAGGTATTGAATCACTTAAGCAGAGGCTGGATTTATACACCGCACGGCAAGTTAGCTATCCTGACCCGGAAATAAATGTTTGGATGCACAATTCCCAGAGATATTGGACGGTCCCTCTCTACCTATTGGATAATTTGTGGATGAGTAGTCCTGGTCTTTTTGGAGAGTGGATCAATGTACCAACTTTGAAGGATAATTCTGACAGCATCAAACTTTCCTTTATCATTCACACATAGCTGATAAAACGATGAGGAACTGAACTAATTTCCGGTTAGTAACTGTCACAGGTGATAAACGTTTGTGCATCGATAGGGTGTTCACGTAAGTGAACATGTACATTGTGAACCTTCGTGTGAATTAAAGGATCGAGCACATTAGTTAATTGCGCATAACCACTTCAAAGTCAAGCAAAGTCTGTTAAAGCCATCGAAGCATCGACGGAAGCTCCCTTTGGGTGCTTCTTATCAAACTGAATTTCTGAAATGCGTTGATCAGCATCGTTACCAGTTCATACGGCCAATAGTCAAGAAATACGGTTTGTAATTCTCTCCATGATGCTCACTTTAGATTTAGGATAATTCTGTTATTGCATATCCTCAGCTGCCGTTGGACTGAGCTTATATGATGTAAAATGCCAAAAGCAACTGTCAGCTGTGACAAAATAATTAGTTCACCCATGCCTTACTACTTTATGCGCGGGCTGTCTGAAGACCCATAATTATGTGGATTCTAGTACGCCCTTCCTACACCCATGGTTGATCATCTCATTACAACCGACAGTCTTCTTATATTTGGCCTAACTTTCTTTGATTTTCCTCTTTAAAGTCTTAACGCCAGTCGGATAAACTTTAGTAGAATTTCGGTCCAATTGTCCCGATCATCATTCGGGAAGTTAGTGTGGTCACGTGGCCATCTTATTATTGAATATAAGATGGACTACTTTAACAGTGACAAAGCGTCTGAACCGCTGTGCTGCTGCTAACCAGAATGGGACCAGCGAAAACACACATAAGTTCACACTATTCGGACAACCTGACTGAAGTTAAGCATTCATGCTCACGGTCTTCGCCTTGTCCAGAACGGCTACATGCTTTTCATTGATATGCACTTACATTCGTTGCTGTTGTGAGTACAAATCAGCAGGATATCCATCCAACAGTTAAATGATCTGTTCTTTTCTCTACAGGGTACGTGTTCTCGTTTGATCCGGCGAGCACGTGCTTTCTTCTTTTGTTTGGCCCAGGATAGCCATCTGGGGAACATTCCTAAGTCATGGGCGACGCTTGATTACTATTCAGCCGAATTGAGATAATACAAATCGAGGGGTGAGTTTGTACGGCATGTTTTGGTGTTTGGCCCCACGGGCTTCTCTACACTCATGCGAGCTTCCCTTGTGCCCTACGCTCGGCAAGAGAGCAGCTTAACCTCAACACAGTTTTTTCATGATGTTGACCATGTGTAACAGTAGTAGGACCGGCTTTCCTGTCCATGAGATTATTTCTGTTATTGAAGTTATTACTCCTGCTCTCAGAGTTATGTCTGGCCCTTGACTTTAGAACTCCTTCTGTTCAGTTTGAAATGGCGTAGACATTACTGGATCAGTCCGCTTTCTTTGGAATCATGTAACGCTTCTTGGTAAATGATAGCCAGATACAAAGTGCAAATATTCGGAGCCGGAAGCAACCTTGCTTTATTCCCATGCCAATTTCGGAGTGTTTTTTTAAAGCTGTATACTAAGGACCTCATAAAGGATTGAAGGGGTTTAACAACGTCGACAGTATTTTTCGGGAGATCCGAACTATTGAAAAACTATGCATAACGCCTCCGTTTTCACTGGGCCAAACAGCTTCATGATTTCTATGAATAGAGTTTACAGCGGCTGGTTAGGTCCGCGCACATATATATAT
>SJOL01005488.1:295726-324417 GCA_004794785.1 Opisthorchis felineus
TACATATATATGCATATATATATATATATATATATATATATGACACGTTTGTGTCATTTTTATCAACAGAAATATAACTTTGCGCAACGTCGAGCTTCAGAACCTCTGAAAGCTATATTAGACATTCATGGCAGTAAAGCTATAACAAACATACATCTTACTGTACAGAAAATGGAATATTTCTTTAACATATCTGCGGAATACATACCACATTTCTTTTTTGTCACAGAGATCGAAAAACCGGTTTCATTGTACCGGTGGTCGTAGGTGACAGCTGTGAAGCATAATTAAGAACAAACTATCAACAGATCTTGCACATAGATAGCTGTTTTTTCCTCTAATGCAGGTGAAGGGGATCCGAAAAACTATTACAAGGAAAATATATACACTACGCATGACTACGGCGTCAAGATGACTTGACGCATCCCCAGAAACATGTCGAGTGGGGATCTGTAGCCTGTTCAGTCAAGCCACTGGTCCACACAAGCAGTACGAAGAACAAACTCCTCGTCAACGATCGATATTCTGCTTCTAAGTCATAAATTGTCTCACACAGCGATGGTATGGGACGACGGGTGCCTAGGTGGCACTTTTGTACAGTACTTAGGCATGGTCCTTATGAAGAACAATCCTGGCATCATTAACCCAACCCATCAAAGTGCAGTACTAAAGGTCCGTGTATGGACTGTGGGGATGCTGGCTTAACTGGTTTACGTAGTATCAACCGAGAAGATCCCAGCAAATCGCGTCCAATTACCCAGCCTGCTTGAGACGTAAGCCACACTTTTATTGTAGACAGCTTACTTCTTTTGCTAGAAATAGGCATTTTGCATCGCCGTCAAAATAGCACCCGTCTCAATACGGAACACTGCCCTTATTGGTTGGCTCCATTTGCCGGAAACTTGACTTAAGGTTCCATAGCGATTTTTCCACAAGAGTGCTTTAAAACGCTATCGGGAAACGTGTGTTGAGCTGGAAAGCGACTTTTGTAGGCGTAGTTTCCTTTGTTACATAGGTCCGTTTTCGAGGGGTCATTTAGACTATTCTTGCTCTTGTGTTTTCGATGAGCCACTGTGCAGTAAGAAAGTGTATCCATTGAGTACATACAAGCACATCTAGCTGGTTGGTTAACGCCGTACAACGCGAAAACAATTGTGGAGTAAACTTGTCCCTACTGATGCAAGTAGGCATATGGAAACAACGGAAACGAAAACCATCAAATGAGCTGCGTGATTCAGGGCAATCGCAAGGTGAAATTTCGCCATGTAACTGATTTTGCACTGGCAGCGGCATAGGGAGAGGTTTTCACTAGATTACTTGATGCAATAATTAGCCGCGGTGCCCCTACTGTCCTCCGCAGACATCATAAAACACTTCAGCATAGAGTGGCTGCACTTACAGAACAAATTTTTCACTAGAATGCCCAGATCTTCTCACACTACCAAAAATATCTGTTGATTCCGAGGTGACTGTGAATCCATTCATCCATCCTTGAGACTAGTCAGCAATATACTGTCTGGGCCGTCTAGAAGTCTTTTCTGATTAACAAATACCACTGTTTTCTGTTCTTTGTGCCAGAAAGTAAAAGAGTCTACTACATTCTATTTGTATTTAATCGGCGTCCGGCGATCAGCGTTCTTCATTGGTACGATGGTTACCGGTTTGTAACTCTGAAGAACTATATATGTGTTTATGACACAGGCTCAAAGGCAAATTAAGATACTTCCGAATTTCGAGGCAATCCATTTGACATCTCGCAGCTTCATCAGTTTTTTTGCTATTAAATGCCGATTTTTTATGAACTATATCCAGAGATTTTGACTAGCCAATGATTTACCAACCGCTGTTATAGGATGGATGTTTTCACGATACATCCGTTGTTTACTCTTGTGTCATCTATGTTAAATGTTTTTCGAATTCCCCCATCTAATCCAAATGTAAAGTCGGTTTAATTATATCAGGGGTACAGATTATCTGTAAGTGACATTGTGTTGGTAAACAACACATTTTTCATTTGGGTACGTCGCTCATGTGGAGTGCGACTTAGACCTGCTAGTAGGCTGGCTCACTGGGGTTGAAACTGAGCATTGTTCTGAGTACTTTGCAGTTGAAATCAACATAGGTCATAAACTGACTAGAAACCTGTGTTAGCACTTGAAATTTGGACGTCCGAAGTTAAGTTGTTCGAATACGATCAAATAAGACCTGTGGTCTTGCCCGCGTTTCGTATACAGTGGATGGAACATATAAATTTGGTATTCACATCACTCTCGTTTGAACAATGTTTGCTCTGCTTAAGCGAAGTTATTCCTGTTAATCCGAATCAAACTTGGAGAGCATTGGACTGGGGTTCTATTCTGAATAGAGCCCATAAACGCTGCATATCCTTGGCTGTGCTGGAATACAAATCCCGGCTATCTGATATGCGAGACATGTTACCGTCGCGTTACCACCGATCCACTAGCACATGCTGGACGAACCTGACTTATCTCGTTTGGGCGGACGAACGTGTTTATGCCTGAGACATGTCATTCAGCTTGTTCACTGATGTGGCAGAGTAGCGTTCGTGAGCATGTCACACGGTTCTAACATTACACAGACCCGGGGGGAAGCAAAGCCACAGTGAGACAGTGCTGCTCCCAGTGCCTCGAACAACGACTTGGAGAGTAAGTAGAGGGAATGTCGATTTTCAGCCCAAGCAGACGGTAAATGAATCCGTTTCCTTTGTAACTTGAATGACGTTCAAACATGAAATTCCGCAAAGCGTGCTCAGACAAGTCGAATATACCAATGAAGGATTTCGCACAGTTAGTTTGGGCGTCGTCTAGCGTACGAACACAAAATCTCTTAGACTACTCAGATTGATTCCCACCACGAGTAAATTTTCTGCCTGGGTTCAAAATGTGAAATGCACTTTTCTTTCCTCTGAACATCGCAGTCAGATAAACTTAACCTAAGCAGAGCATAGAGAAAATATTCCAATAAACATGATTCCTTAAGAAACATTTCGCCCCAGGCGTCCGAGTGCGAAACCTGCAGTCGGTCATCTGATCATTGAAATATATTTATTGTTTGGAACCCACTCATTCTGCTTTATGTTGCCCGACTAAAATCAGTCAACTGTCCTTAAAAAATCGAAGGTAGCACGCCATTCTTCTTCATGGTGGTTCGCATGCGATTCTTTCTCCATCATTCCAAGTCATTTGGAACTCAAGTGCAGTCCTGTTCAGTTGTCCCCTTGTATATGGCACGAGTGGGCTTTACTGCAGACGGTAGGTTTCCGTTAGTGGACCCTAACCTATGGGACTGAAACCGACGAGTCGTTTAAAAGAGGACAAAACATTTCAGCTGTACTCGAATTCGTAACAGAGTGGCTTGGGTTTATAGTGGCTTCATTTTGAGTTTTATTGGCACGGTACCAATGTGTCGAAAATGACAAAAATAGTGATGCATGCGACAAGATTATCAGTTAGTTTACAGTTACAAATAACATAAACGACTTCGTTAACGAAAGCAACTTACGTCAAAGATTCCAGATGGTCTAGCCTTGCAGTACATTCTCATATTGTATACATTTAACCCATTGTTTATTTATTCTTCTCTATCACTATTATTATTGTTATTATTATGCTGTTCTACGCTTCACCATTTATATGAACCCAACAACAGTGGAGGAGCAAGGAATGTGCTCCGTCTTGTTTGAGACTTGCCCACCCTTGAAGGGATCTCAGCCTAATTCGCGGCGGAGAATAGCGCCGTTGCGGAATCCTTAGGCAAGATGTCTTGCTTCGGGACTACTTTTGGTGGATTACCGTACACAGGCCAGATACCCCATTTCTTACGAAGGTTACTGCATTTATCACTGTTTCATCATGCTCCACGTTCCTCTCCCTCCAGTAATAGCTCATCAAAGAAGAGGATGAGGTTCGTCTGACTTGAGAGTAGTCAACTGCAGAAGAATGGAGATTACCGACTCCATAAGAATCAATTTTTGGACTGCGTACACAATTTTCGATGTCCACTGCAATGGTGTATGCAGATACTGCAACCAGTAGTGTTTCCAGAGAAGGGCAGTGGTTTCAAGAGGAGGACGAAACAGATCAGTCCCAAATTGCTTGCACGACGAGGAACAGGCTGCATCCTCTCAGGAGGAGACCACAACCTGCTAGTTCCAAGAGGAATGTATTCGCCTCCCAGAAGAGGACGAAGATTGATTTCCCGAAGAACCAGGTAATAGATACGTGACTGGATTCCTGAATATCGTACACTTGAGTCAGTGTTACCTAACTTCTGCTTAGTGCACTAGCGGTGCTGATCAACGACAAACGGGTTTGCACACCCGAACTTCACGACATCGTAAGAGTATAATACTGTTTCGGTTCATTCAAATTCCGATCGCATTAGTCTGGGCTGAGGTCCCTGACTGGTGTTCTCGTTTGTGACCCACATACAATACGATCGAATGCATTTTTCAGCCCGCCTGAGACACCGGCCCAGTAAGCATAACGGTACGAAGAAACTAAGAGCAATTCCATCCTATAATAGTAAAGCCGATAGTGGTCGCATGAGAAAAATGTCAAGCAACATACAAACATAGTTCTGTATAACCGCTTTGATAACGGCAAAATCGAGCTGCGCTTGAGCATTAAGCAACAAGCAGCGCGTACTTTGACAAAAGAACTCGGGAATCTCTAGCACGAAAAGAACTTAAACTAGAAAGTAAGTATCAATCAACACTAGCGATAGCATTCGATTGCATGACAGCTCTTGTTGATAGTACTTGATAGTTATCGCTTGTTCATTCATCAGATAGCTCCCTGCAACACACACCATCAACCACAAATACCTTCAACTGTCAGCATATAAATCATTGACGAAGAAAGTTTAGGTGCACTTTTCATCCCTCTGTGATTTTCGCCGAGCCAGCCAGTGAAAGCACATTTAGTTATTCTATCCATATTCATTAGAACTATATATACGTAGGAGCAGCGCCATTTTGGCCGGCCACACTGCAAGGCGGTGGGGGATGCACTGTACATTCTGCTTACCATGATCAGGCATGACTGTACTTCATACCGATATGTATGTCTCAATCGTTACTCTCCAAAACCTGGTTTTCTCAATAACGATGGAATTAACCCTCCTGAGCGGGACCAGTACAACGAGGTATCACTTCTCTGCAGATACCACAACAGTGTACGCCGACGGCCGCTGAAGGTCAGAAGACCAGGAGCGAGTAAATGTCCGCCTCCCCCATAGTGTACGTTTGATGAATCATTGAACAGAGTCAACTTTGTGGGACTCGAGTAAGCTAGTCCGGATGTTTCGATGGGCCCGGTCATTCCAAACCGTCGGTATTATTAAACAAAATCCAAATAACTCACCGGTTTTCAATTAACTGCCTCAGACATCTCGATTAGCCTTGTGCGTACATAACTGAGCCTTTGACTTCGCATGACTTTAACCGCACTCATACCAGACACAGTGACTACTCATCCTGAGAAGTGAAATACAGAGATCTGCATAGAATGAATCTGTCGGTACGGGATTCGGAACCAATGCAGAAAACACCGCAAAGTGCCCTCACTTGTTATGTAGCTCATTAAAACTCTTGCAAAGTTACTCGTCGCTTGCAACAACTGCCTTGTGAGCGAGCGCTGAACAATCAAGCATGTGCACATTCCTCCGTTTTGGTTAGCTTCCAATTTATTCACATGTTCCAAGCTTAAAGGTCAGACGCAACTGGTGCGATTAGCAACCTTGGCCAGTGTTACTAGTTTGGTCAGTACATTTATGTATGATCCATTCTCCGTACATCCTCATTTTGGAGAGATCATCATGTGTATTTTAGTGCTCTGGTTCCGTTGCCATAGTGACTGAGACCACACGGCAAGGGCAACAAACGTGCTCACTCTAGCAACAAATTTACACTCCGTCCTGTAAAACTTTTGGACTGATAGAAAAGTTCCAATGACCATGGCGATTAATTATGTCACTGGACAAAACGAATGAAGTGAACATAAAAAGAAGAAACGCCAAAAAGCGTCTTTCGCGGAAAAGGCAAAGCGTCTGCCCTTTTGCCTACTCGTAAGTAGTTCGACAATTTATTTTGAAACAAAAACTCAGTTTGAGTGTATGCAACCTTTTCAGTGAACTCAGCTGATCACGTGACTGAAGCATGACATCAAGAAAGGATTCCGCATCATCGTCACCACAACTGGCAACGCTATCACGGATGTTGGTCGTCTATCACCAAAACCAACGCACCGACCACAGTTGTTTATCCAAGCTGACAGCGGAAGTCTGAAACTGATGGCGTGGATAATATTGACATTGGTTGGCGGCCGATTTTCAGTACCGATATAGAAAGAGTGGCGTCGACTCTCCAAAAAGATAGGTAGCACCAACAGTACCTATACCTCTTGCAATTATTTTCACAGTAGGCGGTATAATTCCAAGCACTTTATTGGATCACTCCGGAGAAGACATCGTCACCAGTGGATGCTTAATCAGCTTTGCTTTCCGGTAAAGTTGCAATGTAATTTAAGGTCTTACTTAACATAACTCACATTTCTGCAATTCGTCAATTAATTTTTTTAGCCCAAGTTAGACAAAAGAGACGGTATCAAGGGGAACACTCATGAATCGAACAATTCTGGCAGATGTGGGGTTTCCACCTTGTAAGACCTGTGTGTTGGAGTGCGTGTTGACTCGTAAGATAGGCCCCTAGGTGTGGCAAATAACATCCGTCGTTTAGGATTGCTTTCTAGATCATATGCCAATTCGTGGGCGTCAGCTGACCATATGAAATCAATGGAATTCCAAGCCGGAGCTCAGTAACCAACACTGGCTAACAGACCAACTGCGTGCCCTGGAAATACCTTGGACTGAAAGTCCATCAACTCAGGTCTAGTCAGTTCACTTGCACCCAGTCGAGAGGGGAGCACGCAGCTTAAGCTAATATGCTTCAGCTGAGATTTAGGGATACTGCGTTCGAATGCGACACAGTTATGCCGATGCCAAATCATCCACACATTATTTCTGTTCTTCGACAGTCGTGACCTTTATTTCTGTCACCTTACGTGTGGGCACCAGTTACTAGGTCACCTTGGGTCTTTGCTGCCTTCACTTGTTGGCCAATTCATTTGCAAACCACGTTCCTTATGATTGTGGAATACAGCACTCGTTACCATTATCGAAAAACTTTAAGAGGAAGCACCTCCAACGAGAATAAACCTTTGAGGGCTACTCCTGTAGAGGAAGCAAAATCCCCGATTAGAATAAACCACGTTTTGATTTCCCAACTGGATGCTTTGCTCTCAAAGAAGAGATCATAACCTAGACTCAGTAGTTGAATATCGTGCAGAAGAGTTCACGCTACAGACAAAGCTCATACACTAACTCACTGTATCACTGGGCATTTTTCGAATGGAGTTGACTCGGTCAATAATCTGGCCTTGAATACGCCATTCGTTGGAATAATTCAAGGATAAAATACCGAAGATGAAATGCAAGATGAAACAAGGAAAAACAACACAGTATATTTCGATAATTATGGTCATTTGCCCCTTAGTTAAGAATAGGTATTCGTGATAACTTTAGTGGTTCTTATTAGAGTCTAGTCTAGTCAGATGAAAAATCAACAGTTCCTAATGACCGAAATTACGGGCCTGAATACCAGTGTACAAATTTACCTTGCGACAATATAACTATTGAACATCTAGCGTGACCAATTAGGGCAAAACGGAGAATTCTACTATTCACTGAAAAACACCCAACTCAAGTGAGGGGAGAAAGCGGAGTGGCTTCCACTGGTCACAAAGTCCCACAAGAAAATGCTTCAGTTAAGGAGACATTTCCGTACCCCCGAAGGCGTTTCATCGAGGGGGATGCAGCAGCCTATGGAATGGAATACTCTAACCTAGAAGACAGCCACTATCAACATCAACCAGAACCATTATTGAAGCCAACGTGACATCATGGCAACTCCCCCATTCAATCACTCAATCCGTGCGTGTATATTTGACCTCCACTTGTTTGGCTCATCCGTACCCGCCATTCACCACCCCGTCCGACAATAGTGTGCTAGCATATGTTCGTAGCTGACAATTCGTGTTCGTGAACTATCTGCAGGGCCTTCCCTGACGTGATTTCTACGTGATCACAACACCAATCAGAATCACGACCACAACCCACACTACCGAGCCAACATTCCGCTCGCCATTGTCTGGTGTGTGGACCATGGCACTACGCCGAGCGGGTCAGTGACAGACTTGCGTACCTGTTGCGCCACCATTTGCGTGGACATTTGAGGTTTGTTGTATAATTTTGCTTACTTTTGTGTAAACAGTACCGTAGACTTTCGAACGCAACTCGGGATCGTCAAGCCTACTTGTAACTTAAAGTTCCGTATATGAAAGCTTTACACCTATTGTATTTCCGTTTTCAAGATGATACTACTTATAAGGTCACTGAAGACTCTTCGACAACTGGCTGCCGGTTTCTCTGCTTGTGTACAATATGGCATTCACAGCAACTAGTGGTGCTGAAGGCTCTCCGTAACCGCTTTACCTGTAACACAGCCAAATACCTTTTCTTTCACCACTCGTAACGAATCTGCTGATATTATTTCGCACCAGCTATGGGCCTTAGAGAACAGCGGTTGAATAATTGAAGATGTTCCACATTCTCAGCCCGCAAAAACCATGTTCGTAACAGCACAGTAGGTAGTCAGTTTGGTACAATTAACTGTTACAGACCATGCTTTTTTGACGCAGTAAATGGTGTAAACTGGTGGACATCATTCGAGACACAAATTCATGCACGGACTGTGTTGGATACACTTCCACCGAGGTACTAAATTATTGACCAGCGTATAAAGCTGCAAAGGCTATTTCGATAAATTATAGCGGGATTGTTCAGGGTCCTGAACTGAGGCTTTGCACTTCGTGGGTGTAGAACTCATATTACGTGGTGGAATGACATTAGTCACTTTAAAGGGTCATCTTTGGGGACGAGAAAAAAATCGTTTGCTTACTTTAGAGTCAGAGGACCAAGAGGGTGACAGTAACTGGGGGCATGGTAGCCCTGCACCGAAGTCGCTACTGGTAAGCGAACAGATGGAGCAGTTTTGAGCACACACGGTATGCCGCGTATTCAACTGCAACAACTTAATCAAAAAAAAAAACAAAGTGCGGGCTGTCGAGTTATTAATTGATGGAGAGATAGTTGAGTACACAGGATTCGTTTTGCCATTCAAAAACGTCTTAAGCTTCTTTTACTTTACATTTATAAACAACTGATGCATCCGTCCTAAACTTTGTTGCATTGCTGAACTGGGGCAGAAGGTATGCAGAAGTGCTGTGTAACGAATAAAATAAATTGACTTGAGGTATTTCCCCTCTGGACTACTAAAGCTCCACCAGAACAAATGAATTCCGAACAAAATTCTGCGGTTACCTCTTACCAAAGGTAAAAAGTTCCAATCACGATGAGGACGGCCACCTGCCGAGAGATGGCATCCCAATATTGGATGCTGGGACATCGCCGTCTTTTGTGAGTAGCCCCACACTCACCGGCAAGTTAGCTGATTTGTTTCACCACATGAACTGTCACCCCAAACAGGCTGTGCATGAGCAACCAATAGCCGTTTTCGGGTGAGCGTATATACACAAACTCTGCTGAGGGTGGACAGTGAAGCTTGAGAAAATCGAAGACGCCGACGACGCACCATACGCTGAAATTGAACACGACAGCCATCAGAGAAGTCATACCACTTTCCTGTTAAGGCCCGCATGTTGACGGTGAGCTGTATTTTTAATCACCATGGCTTTATTCTTCTAAGTTGTGACTCGGCTTTTGTCAACTACTAACCTCAGACGGACAAGCAGTATCTCCCTGTACACTTTGATGTTGCCAAGAAAAGGAACATCACTAGAGGTCTACCACATATCAGGTGCTGAATACATTCATGGGTAATCATATCCAGAACTTGGGGCGAGATGGCTGTGGTTAGAGCGCGAATTTACTGACCGCAAGATCCGTGGTTCGAACCCGACCTCTGCCTCTCGACTTTCCCTGTCTAGGCTTGGGAAACCTGGCAGTATCCAAGCCCTCGTGTTTCCTTCTGGTGGCATGGAAGTTAAGCACCGAAAGGGTGCTACAGCTGAACGATTTTTTTTATACCCAGAACTAATTCACGCAAACAGCTGCAGCTATCAAAAGCTTTCCTAACTAACCATACTACTGATAAACAAGAAGTGGATTGCGCACAACACAAGGATCCCAAGGCTATGCCTATAGAGACTGCGTAAAGTAATAACCGAAAAATCACTCATGCATTCCATATGAATTTAACCGCTTTGGCGCATAAGTATAGGGAGTCCTTTAAAAGACCGACAATCATCTCCACGATGGTTTCACCCCTAAAATGACAATCGCATGGGGCCTGAAAAACTCATGCCATATGACAATTAATGCTTCTCTGCTTATTTCTCATGGCTATGCACATCTAGAGCCTCGAAATATTTGGCTGTAGTACAGTTTTGCTGTCAGGGAGAACACGTTTCTTGTGTTCTTCAAGGAAATGTGAAGCTAATTTCCGTAAGTATTTTAGGACGTCCACCTGTACGCGACTGACCATGAGTTGCGTTGCAATGAACGAACGTAGGGACTGAATCATTCGACATAATTGGAGTGAGGCTATCAGGGTGCGCTGGGACGTCTTAGCAATTTTCACTTCTTTATTTCCTTTAGGTCTCACCAGATCTAGACACGTAGATCGGATAGCGCCCAACGGCTGCGAAATTTCGCAGTGGCCATCAGGTTACCAAAAGACTCCTAACAAATAAAACTCTTCAGAAGAATCGACATCAGCCCTGCACAGTATTCGACCAATACATTGTAGAACACAGGGACAAAGATTTGCGAGGCATTAATGCAGTACACACCCATGTGAAAGCACCCCTCTGGAGGAGAGATATTCGCAAAATGCAACTGTCCAAATCAATCCTCTTACCTCAAAAACGAGTGAAAGGTGTCTTCTACCCCCTCAGAATAAGTCACTGATTCTGCAGGAATTATACGATGACATCGTCCTGGACTTACCGCCTGACAGTCACACGAAACGGGCGAAACTGACAGCGTCATTGTCACATCGACAGATTAAAATGCAGACCACCTGACCATCAATTAAACACTATGACGGTTTGAAATGTCATGAAGTTTGTGATACGGATCGAACGTAATGAAATCTGAAAACGGGATTAAATAACGCAAAATACTATTCTTTATACCCTTGTTCGAGTATGGTGAGGCAGCATATGCAAAACACGCGCTTGCGAAGACCCAGTTAAAAGGAAGCGAATGTTCGTGTTGATATACTAGTCTGTATAGTACGAAATGGGATGTCGGGTATTCTTTATGGTCGAAGTGAGGACCTTCTGTAAATCCAGAAGGCAGCTGTTGAAAGCACCCACGCGTAGTTTCATTAGGGAGGGATTTCACGTTTCAGTTTCACGCTTGAGCGTGAAGTAGGCGAAATCACGATCTGCACCTACCAGCAGATAACCAAGCAGGTCTCACATGACGTGACCCGTTAAAAAAACATGGTAATCCCTGGGTCACACAAGTGTTCCTGAGCGCATAACACTGATTTCGGCCGAACGATCAATAATGCCTAGATAAATTTCAGTATGGCCGATTGCATCNGACGAGAAAAAAATCGTCTGCTTACTTTAGAGTCAGAGGACCAAGAGGGTGACAGTAACTGGGGGCATGGTAGCCCTGCACCGAAGTCGCTACTGGTAAGCGAACAGATGGAGCAGTTTTGAGCACACACGGTATGCCGCGCCGACGACGCCCCATACGCTGAAATTGAACACGACAGCCATCAGAGAAGTCATACCATTTTCCTGTTAAGGCCCGCATGTTGACGGTGAGCTGTATTTTTACTCACCATGGCTTCATTCTTCTAAGTTGTGACTCGGCTTTCGTCAACTACTAACCTCAGACGGATAAGCAGTATTTCCCTGTACACTTTGATGTTGCCAAGAAAAGGAACATCACTAGAGGTCTACCACATATCAGGTGCTGAATACATTCATGGGTAATCATATCCAGAACTTGGGGCGAGATGGCTATGGTTAGAACGCGAATTTACTGACCGCAAGATCCGTGGTTCGAATCCGACCTCTGCCTCTCGACTTTCCCTGTCTAGGCTTGGGAAACCTGGCAGTATCCCAGCCCTCGTGTTTCCTTCTGGTGGCATGGCAGTTAAGCACCGAAAGGGTGCTACAGCTGAATGATTTTTTTATACCCAGAACTAATTCACGCAAACAGCTGCAGCTATCAAAAGCTTTCCTAACTAACCATACTACTGATAAACAAGAAGTGGATTGCGCACAACACAAGGATCCCAAGGCTATGCCTATAGAGACTGCGTAAAGTAATATCCGAAAAATCACTCATGCATTCCACGTGAATTTAACCGCTTTGGCGCATAAGTATAGGGGGTCCTTTAAAAGACCGACAATCATCTCCACGATGGTTTCACCCCTAAAATGACAATCGCATGGGGCCTGAAAAACTCATGCCATATGACAATTAATGCTTCTCTGCTTATTTCTCATGGCTATGCACCTCTAGAGCCTCGAAATATTTGGCTGTAGTAGAGTTTTGCTGTCAGGGAGAACACGTTTCTTGTGTTCTTCAAGGAAATGTGAAGCTAATTTCCGTATTTTAGGACGTCCACCTGTACGCGACTGACCATGAGTTGCGTTGCAATGAACGAACGTAGGGACTGAATCATTCGACGTAATTGGAGTGAGGCTATCAGGGTGCGCTGGGATGTTTTGGCAATTTTCGCTTCTTTATTTCCTTTAAGTCTCACCAGATCTAGACACGTAGATCGGATAGCGCCCAACGGCTGCGAAATTTCGCAGTGGCCATCAGGTTACCAAAAGACTCCTAACAGATAAAACTCTTCAGAAGAATCGACATCAGCCCTGCACAGTATTCGACCAATACATTGTAGAACACAGGGACAAAGATTTGCGAGGCATTAATGCAGTACACACCCATGTGAAAGCACCCCTCTGGAGGAGAGATATTCGCAAAATGCAACTGTCCAAATCAATCCTCTTACCTCAGAAACGAGTGAAAGGTGTCTTCTACCCCCTCAGAATAACTCACTGATTCTGCAGGAGGGAATTATACGATGACATCGTCCTGGACTTACCGCCTGACAGTCACACGAAACGGGCGAAGCTGACAGCGTCATTGTCACATCGACAGATTAAAATGCAGACCACCTGACCATCAATTAAACACTATGACGGTTTGAAATGTCATGAAGTTTGTAATACGGATCGAACGTAATGAAGTCTGAAAACGGGATTAAATAACGCAAAATACTATTCTTTATACCCTTGTTCGAGTATGGTGAGGCAGCATATGCAAAACACGCGCTTGCGAAGACCCAGTTAAAAGGAAGCGAATGTTCGTGTTGATATACTAGTCTGTATAGTACGAAATGGGATGTCGGGTATTCTTTATGGTCGAAGTGAGGACCTTCTGTAAATCCAGAAGGCAGCTGTTGAAAGCACCCACGCGTAGTTTCATTAGGGAGGGATTTCACGTTTGAGCGTGAAACTGTAAAACGCACGTCAAGCCTGACGTAACGCTGGGACTTAAGTAGTTCGAGGATATGGTGAACTGGTATGATGTTCCTGACTGATGAGTGTACCGGCTTACGACAGTGAGGCCTACGCTGAAAAATGTCAGGCCAACCGACAAGCCCAGCAACGTATAGAAGCCGACACAGAGGAAGATGTACTTAACTTACTCTAGAGTAGGCAAGATTATAGGTCCCGCTAATGTCCACCAAGACCGATCCCAAGGGATTTCTCATGACAACATTACCGCTTTGCTTGTAGCCACTACCTTGAAAATGAAACGTCCCGCTTTTAGTACAAACGGCATGAGGAATTTCAAGATCCCAATGACACGGGTGAAAGACGGATAGATCTCAGTAGTTCCATGACAAATCAGTGAATTTGTACGATCCATCTTGACAAAACGCACTATCTATTATGTTATTAAGAACTCTTCGACAGTCAATCATCTGTTCCGCCCTTCTTGCGGCTCATCAAATAAGTGCACTCTCCGGGTTTCCGCCAATCTGATGTCCCACTTGAACCCAAATTGCACGCACTTCGTGAAATTTAACCCGTCCTGTTTAAAACCAGCGTCAGAGCCTTTTTCCGTTTTCAGTAGGTGGTTTGGTAAAGAAGACGGGTAGTTATCGGAATCAGTTGACTTAGCTTTAAGCGAATTCGCGTTCTACGGGGATACGGTAAGTCACGTATCAAAACGTAAAACCTGGACACTTATTCCTTTCTCGCACCGATGTCTAGAGGGCTAGGCTCATCCAATTGGCTGGAACTCAAACACACTCTCGGTCTATGACAGTCTGTCACTAGTGTGATGGATTAAATGTACTAATCACCGCCTTATCATGGTCCGTAAACATAAGCACTATGAAAAACTTCGGCAACCTCTGGAGACTCTTGAAACGTCCGATTTAAAAGAACACGTTAGAACAGTAAAGGAAAGAGCTTGCATTGGTGCACTACACTCAATGGTTTCATCGGTTTTACTATTGAGGGTCGTATGCAAGTCATTTCTACAACCGGTGGATGCGGGAACTGCTGATCGGATTATATTCACCGGGTGGCAGCAGACTAGTCACTGATGACTCCTCGTGCCAACCGCAGTTGGAAGTCTTCTGGAGAGACAGCAAAACCGATGGAGCCGGTGACCGATATTGCACTGATAATGTACCATCACTGCATGCATCAGTGTCACTAAGTGACCGATTCTTCGTTCGGCAAAACAGGATAACTGATCGAGTACCCCCTAATCATTTGGACAATGAACTGAGAGGAGCACAATTGCGGGCTGAGATCATTCGATCCATTGTCATCTGCTGCAAAACGTGTGAAACGGTAAAGTAGGCGAAATCACGATCTGCACATACCAGCAGATAACCAAGCAGGTCTTACATGACGTGACCCGTTAAAAAAACATGGTAATCCCTGGGTCACACAAGTGTTCCTGAGCACATAACACTGATTTCGGCCGAACGATCAATAATGCCTAGATAAATTTCAGTATGGCCGATTGCATCTTGCATTGACATGGAGTTTACGTCAACATCACGCCTGCTTGCAATCAAGCGTTTCGTGGTCGATGACCCGAACTTCTCATCGACTGAAACCAGGTCAGTATCCGCATAAATAAGTGGCGCAGAAATCTGCTTAGGCAGATGTTCCTTGACGCGCGTCCCAAACCTTTCATCAGCTCTACCGATTTAGGTTAGATCTTAACTCCTTCAACTTGAGTTGCGCGGCGTATGTTAACTGCAACTCCACAAGTTGTTTTTAACAGAACTTTGTTCACTCAAGCTCAGGGAAAGCCGGTTTCTTTTGGACGTTTTTCTGTATGGTTAACTAGTCACGAGCTTTCAGATGTTTCACGATAAAACCATCCGAATAACTTTTCGACTGTAATACAATTTTGAGGATTTGAATTTACTCATCCAAAGTGCAGATTAGTCCGGCTGTAAAATAGAGCGCACCAGGGGTCGTTTGCACTGCACTGGACATAAACGCGGAAAAAGAGGGACCTCATATCGTTATGTATTAGAAATGCAATGTTTCATTTTCAAGGTAGCACCTGTATGTGGTGTACTGGCTGAACCATGGGAAGTACTTTGTACCACTCAGGTTAGACATCTTCATGAGCAAACTAGAGCGAAATGCAGAGACCGAAATTTCAGCTGTTCCACTGTGCAAAATATACTTGGGTCAAATTCTATCGAGTATCAAGAACGGGAGAGATTGGAAACTTACTGTCTTTAATAAACTCCACCAAGTCATACGTGTGAGTCCGAACGAAACAAACAACTTCCATTTATGAGTGTTTCAATTCGAAGAAACCCACATCTGTCGATAACAACAGGTGATTTGCCTAATCCCAGGACAACTGCAGCATCTAAATCAATCAGACCGTCCCTTCCGCATAGAGAGAGAGCGTCAGTTACGATTTGACTCTATCCCAAAATGCGTTACCGGGATTAAAGAATGTACGCAACTTTTAAGGAGTACACTAAGGCGACATACAACCCACTTAATGCCACGACAGGTGATCCATTCCAGCACTGCACTTACATCGATTGACGCGGCGGCCACATCAAACTTAAACATGCAGCCAAGAGATAGCCGAGCTATGCAAGCCCCAGTTAGGACATTTACAAGCTCCTCACCGATGCAAGACACAGTCGGGTCGTGCACTCTGCCAAATAGTACGTCTGAGAGCACGTCGTAAGACCAGAGTGATGAATCCAATCCCTACCCAATTAAGAACAGTGTCGACAAACCGAATCGCTCAGGTAACCGTCATACCGACAGCTAAAGGGACCATGAAGTGCTAACGAACTATAGCCGGTATGAAAACGGGCGTCTGGTTAATTCCATTTCTAAATGTACGGATCAGCTCACCATTACCCACCAGTGATTTGTGACCTTGGACCCGACCCCCGCAAATAACCATGAACGGCAGCAGCTGGTACGGTTGTACATATTAGTATAATGCCGCGTATAAAAATAATGAAGGCAGATCACGAAACAACCCAATGTGATGGAGCAAACCGAAGTTTCCCCTCATCGCCTCTGGATTAGATGAATACCTTTCAAAACAGAGAAGACATCCCAGCTCACCGAACCCCGACAAAAAACCCCGTTGGATATGTGTTCTGACGAAACATTACCACTAATAGTCCGTTTTCGAAAGCTAGCTTACTGATTCCTATTAGGTTAAAACGTGTCTGTTAGGAGCGCTTCATTAACCGAAGTTCAATTGAAGGTTCGAAGTGTATGCGTACAAATCACAATTTTATGAGCTCTACAGCAACGTCTTCCCACAAGGAACGCCACAGAAATAGTCGTACGTGTGATCAAGTGAAAAGCTGAAACTAGTCAACCGATGTGCGCTCAGGATATCCCGATAATGTTAAACGAGATGGGTGTCCAAAAGAACATAATTAATGATTCTTTCACGGCAAGTAGAGTTGCCGAAAGAGCCTGATGGACACAAAACTTATCACGGAAAGCAGGAAACTGCATCTGTAGTAGCCACGGATTACGCGCACTGAGCCTGTCTAGCGCAGAGAATACACACGAATTGGAGTGCCTAGATTGGATGGTGAAAGATTACAACACCGTAGCAAAGTGTGAATACGATATTTTTCGGTATTCAAATGCATGCGTGTAGAAGCACGATAGACACAACGGGTGTAGGCAGGATGCAATGGGAACTCAACCAATATCTGCGCCATTCTAAGGTAAAAAGTAGTTACATCTGGAAAGTAAGTGGGTTTGTTTAAAAAAAGTGCTATCGATAAACGCTACAAAAGAGTAAACGACCTCAGACCATATAACATGTTTTGTTTGCACAGGATGGGGTTTGGCCGAATAGCCGGGAAATAGTGGCAGTCAGGAGGCCGTTAAAGTATGTACAAACGACAGGAATGTGGAACAAATCATTCTCATACACGATCGGCAAGTCTGGGCTGTACAGGGGGACACGATGCAAGAAACAGGAGATTAGTAGAAAAATTAACAAAGGGAGATGTACACAACACTGGGTCTCTACAGGTCAAAATGGGAAGAGACTAAATTAAAGCAGTGATCACTTTACACGATAATTCCATAAACCCATATCACCGTCTGTCTGTTTGTGCATGTGCAATTGAGTGAAAGCAGGGAAGTAATATTTGACGGAAAGTAGTGAAGTATAAAAAGCGTGTTAAAACTATACAGGTGAGAAATCATGATGCGAAGTGAGCAAACATCGAGAAACTGGACAGCCGGAAAAACTTTGCACTGACATCTGATAGAAAACAGGCACTGTGTATGAAGGGATCTATCGCAAACAAAGAGCGTAAGCGGCCAGATATAATCACCGGGTGCAGAAGACTGGACATCAAAGCGTAGTACACAAGCGCTGAATGCAGAAAGCGGAATTCAATTCATCCATTTTCGGCAATTTGTCGATCTACACAGACAGGGAATTTTGCTGCCGCCGTCCTCCAAATCGAAGTTATAATCATAACAAAGCTCCTCGCCCTTTTCTATCAAGCGATTGGTTATGATCACGATGTGTGAATGATCACCGAAGTTGAGGAATTCCGCAAAGCAGTTTGGTTGACAGGAGTGGTTGATGTACCGGGCGAGTCCACCACAGACAGTAGCATCAATCACGGTGTCATCATTCAGACGAAACATGTAAATCCCCCGATTGTGTGCTTCGTAGTCTTTCTCACGCTTGTTCGCCAGCTCCAATCGGATGAGTTCGCCTATGTACTCTATGACCATTGTCTGAGGTTCCAAATTTCTAGCAGCAAACAAACCCAACCCTTGGATTCTTGATCGACCGAGTATAACGTTACTGGAGGCTTCGCCTTTCAGACGCCTATACTGTTGAGATCGACTGCTTTGATACTGTTTCGAATAGTCTGAGGGCGTGGAAATAGATAAACTTGGATGCACGGATCGGCGAAACCCTACGGGCGAACTAGTTGTCGGTGTAAGTTTGTGGGAGCTCAAGAAGGACCGCTTAACGTAGGTTTGCATTTTGGGCTCGGTGCGGGCACACCCAGAAGGGTTAATTGCCAGCGGCATCTCCGCTATCAGCTCCATTCGTCCGAAGTTAAATACATAATCGCGCAGACCATCCATCCCGGGTAGAGATTCAACCGCCCGCACAATATGTGGTTCCGATAACCCATAGAGGTCTTCACCCTTGATATGTTTCGGGAACAGCTGTACCATGTTGTTTTCTCTACGCAAACCTTCGATGCGCGAAAGAATAACCTGCCAGGCACCCGTACACGAGTCACTCACAACAGTCACATCTTCCAAGCCATCGTCTAACGCAGTGATGCGGAAAGATGGTCGTCCATCTGCTTCGTCGATTTCACAAACATAGCGTGCTCGACGATGAGGCTTTCGCATGGACCAGTATATTCTTGTAGTGTGAAATCCAACCGGATAGATGTAACGCCGAGTGTGAAAGTACCCACTCTCGATCTGGTGTGGCAACAGCTGCCCCACGTTATGGAGACAAACACTCCCTATTCGAACAACCTTGGTTCTGTCTTCCTCGTGGATCACCCCACCAACCTCTGTATTTTCATCACGAGTTATGTAAACACGACGATTCACCAAAAGAGAAGGGAGCTGCATCGGGTGTGCCTCTCTTGGCTGGTGTTGAGGACAATACATACCACGATCAGTGAAAAACATACAGCCGATGGCGATAGCGCAAGAAACGTGATAGGAAAATGTACATCGAGGGTTGTAACATGGCAGACCGGCTCCTAAATGACCACAGTGTGTGCAGTTAGTTTCCATTGCCTTCTTAATCCAGATGTCCACATCATTCAGAGAACCTCCGACTGTTTCGTATACTTCATAACACCAAAGAGCACAATTAACGTGGAGCCATTTGTCGATATTCATCGGGAGTAATCGACCCAAGCCATTCTCCGAAGCATCTCCTTTTGTGCCACAGAGTGTACAAAGTCGAGGGTCAGCTGAAGGAGGGGGGCGCAGACACGGACCGTCATCACGAGAAAACGTAATCGATCCTGATGTTATGATCTTATCGCTGGGTGCTGGAGTTGTGGTTAGAACGAATTCCGGTGAGAAGGTACGCCAACGCGAATCACGCCATCTTCTGTGTTTTGCCGTTCCATGTACCGCTGAAATTTGCCGCCTTTTGTGGCCTGAGGCTATAACATGTACGCCAGTTAGTTGGCGTTTTGAAGACTTTCCTAGCTTTGGTAAAGAGCTCTGTAAGACGACAGGAACTGTAGAAAATAAATCGCATACCAATGTCTGCGGCCGAGAATCTGAAACTGATCCAGTGGTGGCGGCGGAAGCCGGACAAGCAATAGGACTTTCCAGAGAAAGCCGGCGGACAGAGATCGAATGCGCGAACGCTAACATACAGTCCTTAGAGCAAAATATAAAGTCTCCATTTGTATCGGTGCGTGTTGTCAGACCGGTCAAAGCAGCAATATCATCGAGGGTCTTACGATGGCCACTGTACGGAGAGACAAGCGTATCACAGTTTTGACAAGGTTTCGAAACCCCATGCTTGTTGGCCAATAGCGAAACGACACTTACGGGTTCCTCCGAATATCTGGCCCACTCGGAAGTCGTTATACAAGGACCGTCTAATTTTAACAGACTTGAGGTATCGATATTCTGTTTCAACTCTGGCCCTGCTATCCCAGGGTGATTCAAAAGTTCCTCTCGTTCCACAATCGTCTGCAAATCCGAATGGATATGGGAATCAATTGGCCGAACTGAAGCCGTTTCAACGTGTAACGATAGCGGAGTGAAGTGCTCCCGAAGTTGGCTTTCGAGATTTCGCATCAAACCCTCGCTCTGAGATTGTTTTTGGTCTAAAGTTATTTGAGCTCCAGACCGTGTAACCTGGTAGGAAACGGAATCTTGCTCAACCCCCAGTAATTCAGCTATCCGTTGTACGATTTTGGGAATGCCACCAGTCATTGAAGGGTTGATGGTAAACGTGATATGTAACTTGTCAGAATGCACTGATTCTGCGGGTGGTCGGAAGCGGTGTCCAGCAACAATTTCGCCTGTCTCTGAATCAATAAGGGGACCCGTTCCAGTTGCAGTATTGACGGGTGGCTTCACATCATTTGGTTCACGAGACGGAGAATTGAAAATAGACGTTGAATTTGATCGAGAAGTCTCTGATTGAGCAGTTGTTTTAAATTCCACACTATCACGGTCGGTAGAACCTGACCGTGCATGGTCATACACAAGTCTTGGATTAGGCATGTGGAAAAGCGGAAGTGGGGGTGTTGATCGTTCTGGATCAGGTTTCCCAGAGTTCGGCGTCACTTCAGTGAGCATGGGCAGTAACCTGGATGCGAAAGACGGCATATTTGACGTGTTTTGTGAGACGCTTCGGTCAACTACCAACGTGGACTTACATTCCTCCTTCGGAGACCGATTGAATGTGGAGAACAGAGCTAACATATGGTTTTCAAACGTTAAAGGCTCAGGAGAAGGGCAAACAGGAGACGCTGGGGACATTGTGTGAGCGGGATTTTTTGAGCCACAAACCAAGGGGCCGATAAAGGTTGCATTTGGTAAATGGCGCAGAATATAACTGTCAACTTTTCGGTCTGAAGCCTCCGAAAGAAAGCACTTCGGGATATGGACAGACATTGAACCATGAATGTACTTCAGGCCCTTTCTGCATAAAACAGACTGTTCGTCGTCAAATTTCAGAAATGGAGTCACAATATCAGAGCCTCCGACAGGTGGTAATACGGAAGGGTAAGGTCGTAACACAGGTGCGGAAACCAGCGATTTCAGATCACCCAGCTTTAACTTCTCAAAATATTCATGTGCCACTATGTTGGCTCGGTAGGGAGAATTGGGTTCGATTATAGATCCTTTGATTAAATTCGTGGATCCGTTAGCAAGCGACGTGGGAGGAGCGGCAGTTGTCTTCCGACGTTTCGACAGACCGGAACCGGATGTATTGCTTCGCTTTCTCGAAGCTGCAGAGTGATTCTGTGTAATATGTCGGAGGGATTCGGCAGTCGTGGGACCAGGATGTACAAGTGGAATGTTCTGATCAGGCACAGTAGGTTGTAGGCATACTGTATTGGCAGCTGATATGCATGATGGGGTGAATGTTTGTGCGGGAACAATGGGCTGACGAAAAGAAACTGGAACCTGGGAGTGTACGTAGTGGCGTCGCTCACCCGGCAGTTGGGGACATTGGTTTGGCATATCGTTGGAGGAGGTTGAAAAGACGGATACATTACGAGTTGGAGATGCCAGTCTGGAGTTTTGTACAACACACATAGGGGGACTGATTACTACAGCTCTGTTGGGAGAAAGGAGAGGATCTATCGAAGAAAAGGGAGCACAAGGGATTGTTGACAATTTTGTGGAACGGGAACCAGTGGCAGGGGATAACAAACTGGATTTGTTAGGAGAGACCAGTGGCCCACAGCCCCTAACCGCCGCAGCTGTTGGTAAAAGCGTGTGATTCACCTGCGCCATTGATTGGTTTTGCACGGCGTGAGAGAGGCCAGAATGGAAAACCACATGTGGAGAAGTAGCCAAGGACCCCAACTGAGGTACGGTGGAGCGTTCATGATTCGGTATCCTAGATGAACTTGGTGGATCCGAGAAGACCTGGACAAAAGATAGGGACTGCTGGCCATTACACATTGCTGGAAGGCATTGTGAATTCACAACACCTGTGGACAACTGTACTAGTCCTGAACTTTGGTCCACAACGTACCGGGGCATGGAAGTTGCGGTAGCGATACTGGAGACACTCGAGGAGCTGACATACAGGTGTAGCTGTTTATTAGTAGAATTGAGAGGGGATGCCGTAGCATGGCAAGACTGGGGCGAGGATGGAGTAGGTGATGGTGAAGGAGAAAACAAATGGCCTGATGTCGGAGTGTTAGCCCGTAAGGTTGGTGACGACAAGGTTGTGTGTTCACGGGTGCGGCATGGAAGAACAAACAGCCCCTCACATGGATCATCGCTACGTGCCGCCGATAGGACATAATCAATCGTTTCATCCAGCTTTGTGAGATCCATTCTTGTACGATCAACATCGTTAGGCGATGCTGTAGTATGGGACCCAGACAATCCATTAAGGTCGAGTGACGTATCAGCAGCGGTAGGGGTAGTGCAGTCCGCCGGACAGACAAAGGAGATTGGTGTGGACCCTCCATTTAATAACTGGGGGTCAGGAGAAAAAAATGTCGAACCAGGAACAGTAGCAGGAGATGTGCATATTAACGGGGTCGAGTGGGATTTTCCGACGGTAGATGACCCATTGATGTCGCTGGAATCGTCGTTTGGAAACTGGGAAAGGTCAGGGCCTGACGTCGCCTGGTTGGTTACTGAAAGATCATCTGTTCGGTCCAGATTATTGGAAAAAGTGGCGAATGAAATCTCTGGCGAAATGGAATGATGATTGCTGTCGGTCTGTGACTTAAAAGCCGCTAAACATAGCGACTCGTCCACGAGAGTAAACTTCAAACCATCGGTGCCTGCAGAGTTATGTGCGGACGGTATCGGTGAACTGGGCTGTACCACCGCAGTTGGGCTGCGCGAAATTCTGTCATAGATGTGAGTCTGGCATGACGCAGAAGAACTGATCAAAGTACTCTCAGAAACCTTGCTCATACCGCTAAGTTCCATACCGCATCGTGCACGCTGCTGGGGCAACCGAAAGGCTGAAAGAAGGAAAATAATCACATGATCACCCATTATCAAAAACAACGTATTGGACAATCGTGAAATGGAGACTTCACAAACGCGCAGCGAAACACCGATGACTTACATGTAACTATCTATCAAGGAAGTGGATGAGTGAACATCGCAGTTAATAAGCTATAATCGAATTGCATCTGGCCGTGCTGTCAGAATACCTCTATAAAATATTCTGATACCATGTACAGACGATATGAGTAGGGACAAGCTAGATTAGGTCTCTGGTTAGACAATGCAGAACAGGTTGAAAATACGCGCGAAATACTCAGACAGAGAGGGGTTTGAGCCGGTGGTACTAGAATTTTTGTTGTTGAGACTGCGATAATGACACGGAAGCAGCTGAGTGACAAAGAAAATCGACCCCATGCCTAACGTTTCCTGAGTAACATGGAGAACATTCGATTACAAACTATTATCCGATGACAGCGCTGGTCTAGTGTTCTGATCTATAGATGTCAACTGTACAAGCCTCCGAAAAACGCAGGACAGATGCTAGAAATTGGCAAACTTTGCAAAACAGAACAGCGAATAAGCAAATACAAATTCAGTTTGGTGTGGAACCCGTTTAGTGTGGAGTAACCGGTGCTCAAGACAGATGTTTCTATTGAGGACGGTGTGATAGCTGGCAAACAGAAAATATGCATTTGCGACTTATTGGCGGAAAATGCAAGAATACGATGGTATATTACAATGCTAATAAGAAAACACGCTCGTTGAGTCCGCGTACGCCCAAAACATAGACCTGTAAACAGATGCCCACTGCAACGGCGTAGTGCTGTTTCTTTCATACTACGTTAGAGTACCAACGCTACTAGCCTTATAGCGCTAGTTTAGTATAATAATACGAAAACGCGAAAGATGACCGCTGAGTAGGGACGCAGAAATGATTAGAAAATGAAAAATCTGGGGAAAAAACCATTCTGTTTCGGGAACCTTCCGGCACATACTTGGGGCTTTACCTGTAGGGAATAAACATTACCTGTGATATTTCGCGCACGAAGCCGGCTGTTTTGACTGGTGATCAATGGACGAAAATTGATAAGAATGGATGGCATCGTCGCCCTAACAGAACAAAAGGATAGGGAATGTAAGACACAACCACCTTGCCGTAGCAGCTGCTGAATGTCGTGGAAGCACCTGCGTACAAAGCAGTTTGAAAGAGGAATATTCCTACTTAGTTTCACGCACTTCTACCATTCCCATAGTTCCCGAGATAGGTGATTGATCAGCGACGGATTCGAAAGAATCTCCACCCACTAGTCCATTGCACAGTGGATGAACCTTTAATTCAAAAGAGTAGAGGTCGGGTAGCAAAACCCTATTATTTGGTCCAGGCAAATGAAGAGCACAACGAGCGTCGTTTTCCAGCAACACTGAAGTCCGAGTTAACTCTCTCACGGACTGCAGTTCTACTTCCGAAAAGCGGAGGGGAGTCTGCCATCCCAAAATCGTTTACGTTATGAGAGATAGGGTGACTTCAAGAGGGGGCCCCAGGGAGAAACCGACTAGATTAGTCGTGTTGGAAAGGCTTTGCGCACACGCTGTACCCTAATGGGAACTGAAGCACTTCCTGTCCGGTGATAGGGGGAAAATGCCAAAAATTGCCGCTATAGTTCGTTTTGGGCATTGCGAGCCATCCAAGACAAGTCCAAAGCATGATAAAGCTTAAGCTGCGTATCAGGTAGTGTCGTCTATAGGAAACGCGATCACTTGAGACTGTCATTCGAATCAGCTACATTTGTGCAACTGTCCAACGCTCCTGAAGTTTGTGGAGCGGCGTTACATGACTATGCAAGAGAAAGTGAAGGAAGTACACATGCGACACAGATTGAAGTCAAAGGTTAGTTAATTGATAAGCTCATGATCCCCTTTATTACTCGACCAGGTGGTCCAAAAGCGCCTCCATAAGGCTAACAGCGATTGCAACAAAAACTGTGCAAAGGAATATTATGACTGGCGGTTGTTGTAAACTGAACAGCACAGCGTCGGTAAAAGCAAGCACATACTTCAGCGACAGAACTGGGAAGCTGTCGGCCTGATGAAAATACGATGAGAATGCGGTGGCGGATACCAGTGAGGATGTTGTGAGTAGCACTTAAAAGCATTTGGAAACCACGCCAGTCTAGGCCCTGCTTAGCGAGTTGGTAAATAATGGCGACGTGATCAGATGGAAATCTAGGAGCGTAAGCATACACGACGAGCTCGTGAGCAGGATAAGGAACGAATGATATTTTGGTGAAACAATTGCCAGATTCTAAGCTGCCACTCAGTGAGGTGTCGTTCGTAGAGTTCCTGGAGTTCTTGACACTGATAGATTAGGGCGATGAACAGAGGTGGTACTATGCAAGGTTTAGGTAACCTTGAAGATTGCGGTTGCCGAAGTGAAGAAGCAGACTAAATGTAGTAAAATCTCAACATCCATAAGACAGTCCAAGGAAAATATCGAATACGCGCACAATATTACCGGCCCAAAAATATTGGAGTGTTGGATTACGATGATTATCGTTCACTAGAAACCGCGTAGCTTTCCGTACCGTTCGGTATTTATTACGGATGCTCGGACAAAATCGTTGTATCTAGAAACCTACAGACTTACACACATCAACAGACAATTTTGAATAATCCAGTTGGATAGTCTTCCTTGACGGGAAGAACATGGAGAAGTAAAGACGGAATGGAGCGCTCGTCTACTGCGATGAAAATTTTCAAAAGGGATAGAGGGAGTTCCTGTGAAAACCGTAGTAGCACCAGTTTAATACAAAGTACCCCCGATATGACCCTACAAGGTTGGTCAACTAGTGACATTCGAATCGGTGAGAACCGAGATAGGTACATGCTGAAAAAGAAGATATTTACATTACAGTTACACTGATTATTGACTACTACTGACTCCGTAGACCAAAAACCTCGCCACAGGGCCAAATAATCAAATGAATGCTACATACGCAGCGCTATAGACGCGTGAGTATGCCAGAACTCACTCAGCTCTCGTGCGTAAGGTTCCGCGGTCGGATAAGCCACGACAGGGGATATCACGGATGGTCACTCCATGGTCAGCAACAACATCTACATGTACAGGGACCCAGTCCGGCTCCAGGGATGGACAGGAGGACAAGACGATCAGCGCCTAGTTAGGCGACAGACAACCGGGCAGCGAGTTGGCTAGAACGTTAAGCTCGATGAGTCTAGACTGAGAACTTTTTCACAAGCTGATCGTCGGATGTGTGATAGAATTCTACTAGTCACTGTTTCTGTGTTTACACAAATAGGTCTCATATGAGTATCCTGCAATCGAGGAAGTCCTTACGCACTGGTCTTCCTATCTCAGCACAATGAATACCGCGTCTCCCATCCGTCAGACAAGAGAAATGTGTGGTAGACAACGACAAGGCTCTAAAGCTGACCTCGTCATACTTCATGATGCTTTCTTCAGGATATGATACTTCCGGGCCGTCAGAGCATATTCACACATTGATCATAATCAGACCTTACATACCCGCAAACCAGTCAATCGACCTATTTCAAGAATTCATCTGCTTGGGTGGACGCGAAAGACGGAATCAATTTTCGAATCACCACACGATACCTATGGCCACAGTGAGACATCGGTTCACCAGCAAAAGGTGGAAGTTACGATATTGTAGTGCACCCGATTCTTTTGTATAGACCACAAACGTAGTCAGTGCGAGCAGAAAAGAGCGAAGGCATTTTGTACCTAGCGATCTATCTTTGAAAAAGGAATCAAGCATTGTAAAAACACTGGATAAGCAATGATTTCCTGGAGAAGCAACAAACCAACCAGCCATACTCCACGGGCCACATTTTCGAAGACACGTACTTAGCAAGCCGTATGATTGTCTGCACATATTCATTCCTCAGCCATGTACCAGGTGTTAAAGTATTCAGACTATGAGCCGGCAACGAGGTACGAAAACCGTACCAATTGGTAGACGAACTCCGTTCCTTGGTTGGGGAGACCAGGACAACATACAATATTGAACAGGTGACCGACGTCATCCTCACACCAGAGCACTGTTCATGTTGAGTCGTTAGAAGCAATAATCTAAAGTGCCTACCAATTTCCATGTCTCATAACATAGGTGAATGGAACCTTAGTTTGGTGTGAAGGTCACGATCACTTGGACGGATTAAGTGACGGATACCGAGTTTTTTCAGCTATCCGTCTACGATAAGATTCATCAGTGAGGTCAACCGCTTAGGACGTCAAACGTTATTTTCATTCGACCATGGGTACGAACGAACCAACCTGGTCATAGTATGGGATAGAGAAGTCATCCACATATGACATCCTCACATCGGTCAGAGTAAACAAGCCTCAAGTTTAGAGCGATAGAGGTGATCGCTTGCGCTATCGTCCGGAAGGTGGCACCGCCCGACTCATGGAAACCCCAAGTGAAACGCACGCAGACCAGCTGTTTTCACGACAACCAATGCCCATTTTGACTTGAAAAACTGCACGCGAAGTTATGGGTCACCGGCGTTAAGCACTAGAGTAACCTGCCACGAATACCTCAACTAATACAGTGAAACAAAAACAGTCTACTCTGAGGTGCACCTCAGCACGCGCGATGTGGCGAGATGTGAAAAAGTACAGGAACGAAAATGATGCCATTGAATACTTTCGATGTGACACTGAATGAATCGTTCTGCTTCAAATTCAAGAAGTTCATCAGAATTGAGAGCAGTGGATGATGTAAGCCTGACCAACAGAACAATACAGAAAGCGTAAAGTGCCACTCTAAATGAGGTCCGTAGTTCGTCAGTGCGCCCGGCACTGACGATACCTCGTCGCAGATTGACGAGGCGTTTACAAGTCAATTGATGGGCCCAGCGAACAGACCAACTGCTGACAGTTTACGGCTTTTGAAGATTGCAGAGGCAATTCGGTCGAATGCCGTTTGGCGTAAAGATTGGAGCTGCTCGCTTTCAGCGTACTAGCCATAGTAACATAAATGAAGAAAAAGTATTTGACACAATTTCACCGTGTAGACAACTGAGCTCAAAATAGCTCAGGCATGAAGCTACTGACCAGACGGTCAGTGGTCCAAACTCAGCTCTGGCTCCCCGATGACTTCTATATGGAAAATCTGTCGGCAACCTAGCAGCCATCTGCACAGCTGATCTGGCCGAGAACGACGCTGAGCTTAAGATAGTGAAGGAAACAGCACGCATGTGTGACCTGTTGAAATGGAGGCAACAGCGCCATTAGTGCAAAAAAATATAACAAAATTATATATATACATATATATATATATATATATA
>SJOL01005488.1:324475-338920 GCA_004794785.1 Opisthorchis felineus
TAAAACCTCTCCTCCGAAGGTCCAGTCTTCTTCCCTCTGTGCTAGGAGTGGTTGGGTTCGCGTCTTAAGGGGGGGGGTCGTGCGCTCTTTCTCAAGTCACGTATAGTCGTTGATCGTGCCCGTTCAGACACATAACACACGTCAAGCAATCAAAAACCAAATTGAGTTTTTTTACTAGGAGCTCGAAAGCGCAGCGAATGAGGCAATCGACTGCTCCCAACTTGTTGTTGAAACTTATGTGTCGGACGTGGTAACAACCGCATCTTTCAATCGGGACGGAAGGATTTTTGCGTGATCCGTGACGAAGGAACATCATCCAGTTATCCGGAAAGTCTGTGGAGTCGCCACAGCGATTAGAAAATGGAGGCACTACCTTTAAGCTGGTTACTGAACATTAGTTGGTCGTTTTCAACTTTTAGTGCGCAACACAAAGGAAAAATAAGGAACGATAAAAAACGTTGCTCGGGAGTCGAGCTGGATCTCTTCTATTACGATATTGTGTATTGTTCCGGCCAACACTAAGTACAGCTGATGCTCTCACAGTTTTTTGTTAGCCGTCTAACCATACTGGGCCGAAGGCTCTACATCTATACCATCCAGCATATGCACAGATCACGCCTAGGTTCTACTAACCGGCACAATTAAAACTCGTCAGAACCACATCAGATGACTACTGCCTTCCGTAATTTCTTTGTTACTGTAGAAAGATATCTCTTAGCTATTTTATCTTCGTCTGCCTAGATATGGAGGCATCTGGCCATTGTTTTCAATCATTATTCGAATACATCCATTCCGACCAAGGCCCACCTTTCATGTCTCCCAGACTGGAGATCCTAAACAGGAGGCATATATCAAACAGCCGAACTACTCCCCATAACCCGAAGATGTTGAACGGATTGAGTGGCTAAGTTATACTTCGTGGAAAGCTATCGTATTGACTCTAAGGTCTCGAGGGCTTCACGTCAACCAATGAGAACAAGCACCATTGGATGAACTACATTCTGTTTGTTCCTTTTGTCTACGGCCGCAAATGCCACACATGCGCGGATGCTCACTCACGAATGATGGCCTGCCCGTGGAATTTCCCTCCTTACGTGGATAACTACTCTGGGCCATGGTAGGTCCAGGATGGGCCATTCCCCGTTTATCCAGGTAAGCGGAAATGATCGAGTGCAACCCCAATTGCACATGTCTGTTGCAGGAACAGAGGGAATCAGAGTCTATTTTTTCACTGACGCCCATCGGGAGAAAATAGGATATGGATATTGAAAGGAACCTTGAACGATTATAGCCCGTGTCCATGCCCCAACACACGATAGTGACAACTCAACTCATGTATCACAAGATCCCGTACATTCTAATACTACAGAAAATATCCTCACAGTAAAACCGTACAAACCTTTATTTGACTCGGAACCAGTTTTAATGCAATAAATTGAAACACTCCACAGTTGATTTTCGAGTAAATTCACTGTGTACCAATCATTTCGCTCCTTACATGGCCACGATTTTCAATAAGCTCCAGCATCTTTGTTCCATCCACCACAGTGCATCAATGGCTCATGAATACGAACCCTTATCTCTCATTATAAGGAAATGTGACGTTAGATATCACCTTATGACGTGTTGCCATTTCGGATGCATAGTTCACCCCTATTTCAGCGATGTTACTAGATTTATATATCGAGCACTGTCTTCATTTTCCTTGGTATCAGAGACACGTACCTGGGTCATCGACCAGTGTTCGTAACAAGTAACAAAAAGTGGTCCCATGTTTTCGTTGCACCTGTTTCCTCTTTTTCCCGTCTACTGTTTTCGCTGAAACTCATTAGCCTGCTAATCTGTTTTCCTTACTGAGGAAAACTGTGCTATTCAGTCGGCTGGACGGTGAGATATCACGAAAAACAGGGATGTACCTATAATTTTATGTCAGCATAGTCTGAAATTGGACCTCACTTCAGGTGAAGGCGAACTATAAAGATGGCCTATCATCAAACTGAACCAGAAACGGACATCCTTGCAAAACTTCATTGGCAAAAGGGAACTACCTGGAAATGATGGCATATCGTTTTCTAAATTATCGTGATAATATTCGCAAATTTTACTGGCACTACAGCTGCATCGGGTTATTTCACAGCGAAGTTCCATCCACGATGGAAAAGTGCAGCTCGGACACATAGAAATATGATGGTAACTGGGTACCAAGTAAGATGCTCTAACAGCTGCCACGACTTGAGATGTGAGAATGATAGAAACTTGTCCTATGTGGGGCGAGATGGCTCAGTGGTTAGAGCGCGAATTTACTGAACGAAAGGTCCGTGGTTCGAACCCGACCTCTGCCTCTCGACTTTCCCTGTCTAGGCTTGGGCAACCTGACATTATCCCAGCCCTCGTGCTTCCTTCGAGTGGCATGACAGTGACAGGCACCGAAAGGGTGCTTCAGCTGAGCGATATGTGGGAGGCAGATTGCTCCGCGCCACTAGGGGGTTCCCTCGTCGTAGTCAGTCATCGAACGGTCGTTGCCAAATGATCTTTTCCACGACCACTTGCAGTTTGTTGCAAACCACCCTTCGTAAATTGGCTCGATGTCGCAGCACTCATCAGGAGACGGCTGACTGACCAAGGAACTTTTCGTGATGCTGGTTCTGAACACATTCTAGATGGAATCAGTTGTCTTGATTCACTGTGCCTGGGATTGACAGGCCAAACTCAAGCGACCGTGATCAGTACACGCTCTAATGCTATGCTCTACAAACGACCAAAAAGACAATTTTTGGGTTGAACGATACTGTTTCGATCACCTACGAAAACCGAAAGAATTTCTTGCTGGGAGACTTCAATGCATAGCTCCCCTACCAATCTCCCCAATTAAAACTAGACTGACCACCCTGTATTTACGCATCAATCATTAGCTATCGCCTCCAATGCACTCAGATGAGAGCTTAACACAAACCCTCAGGTGTCTAAGGGCATTGATGTACAACACCTTGAAGGGGGTTGGGAATTTATTGCGAAAATTTTTGTTACCACAAACACTGTCACAGGGTCCGACGAGCAAAAGTAAAAACCGAGAAGTATGACCGTTGTTGGTTTCCGAAAGCAATGCTGGAGAGCAGAAGCGTGGTCAATTTGCCATAGTGCAGGGCAAAACCCAACTTGGGTTTCGTGGACACGTTTCTTCCCGAGTTGTCACACCGCGAAGAGTAAGACCAGATAGTACCTAGGTAGTCGCGATTACCAGGCTAACGCGGGGATGTTTTTCACACGGTGTTCGTGTATCCCTTTTGAAGACCGTAATAATAGTTGAAGTACCCCATTTTACAGGTCATTTCGTACTCTGGAATACCAACAAGTCATGTCAGGTAGGCTATTAGAAATTCTCTGCCATTTTTTAATAGGGTTGGATACCATTCAATTGGACCTGGTGCCCAAGAGAGCTTAGAGATGAGTCCGAGACAGCCGTCGTGAATAGACGACCTTGTCGTGGTACGACGGTTGGATGACTTCAGTAACCCAAGCTGTACTAGAGGATGCACGTACAGCATCCACAGATTCACTGATCAATGGATAAGGGTCTGATTAATACAGTTTCCTGGCCCTCCAGGTTGCGGGTTGGAACCAACGTGGAGATTTGCGCCTTAAAATCTGGGCCCCTTGGTTAGTCTCAAGCAACCTACTGTTGCCTTGTGGTTGGGCTTTTGAGCCAATGGTTTTGGTTGAGGACTCAAATCGTACTTCTGTCTAAGTCTGGGCACCCTGGCAGTATCTCAGCCCACACAAAGTCATGAATTTTAAGGACAAACGTACTTTCATGCCACATTGGCCATCACGTGGTGACATCGGCCGCTTATTTGATGTATACATAGTGGTTAGTGCGCGAACTTACTGACCGGAAGGTCCGTGGTTCGAGTCCAAACTCTGCATTTCGATTGCTCCTGTTTAGGCTTGAGCAACCCGACAGTACATCAGCCTTGGTGCTTCCTTTGGGTGGCACCGAAAAGGCGCTAAAGCTGATTGATTATTTGTTTTATTATTATTTTTACCTGGTGCTACCTCGAGCTCCAAAAGAGGCGCTTGGCACTTTAGTTCTTTCTGTTGTATTCAAATTCTATTTACCTATATGCATTGCTTCCAAAGGGCGGTGTTCTCAGGTTACCAAAACCGTTCTTTAGAGTATTCGACTTATGCTTCTAATCAGCGGCTTTTCGTGTAAATTACAAAACCTTTTTACCTACTGTTCTGCTACCATCTGCCTTCCATAGACCAGTCGGTCAAATAGACCCGAAATAGCTCAGCGGATAAGTAACGAAGCTACCGATCGAGAGGACCGTGGTTCGAACCCAACCCTGGCTCTTCGATTGCTCCTGCGGGTAACCTGTCAGTGTCTCGGCCTTCAGGCTTTCCTCGACTTGCACGGCACATGCATCGAAAGTGTCACAGCTGAACGATTATTTATCATCATTATTCTCTTCTTGTCCCCCTTATGTCATTCTTATTAGTCAACTGAATTAGGGCAGAACTGTTTCCGGCGTCAGAAACCTTCTTTCGCTATGATCTAATTTAATTTTATTCGCCGCGGTTTGGTCATTCCACAGCCCCTTCAATACTTTACATTTGAGGAGTCTGGCTTTATTGTTGCACTCGCTTGTAGCACCAATCAGATGTACTGACCTCGACTACATCCATTGTTCATTTGATCATACTGGAGACGAACAGAGCTTTGAATGACCCGAGCATAGCTCTTCCTGTATGCTGCCAAGCATTATCCGGGGGGCACATAACCAGTATTCTGTTTCTTCAAAGAAGAACATTTGAGCTAACTCAGACTGGCAAGCGGAGTTGTATTGGACCTCTGTATATAAATTTGCAAGGTCCCGACGGAAAGCGACTCATTAAACTTGAATGAACCATAGAGCGACTGCAATCGAGCGACGCGCCCCAAATGGACGGCAGTCTTGAATTGTAGCCCTCCATCAGGGGGTTGACAGCCACATGATCCACCTTGCTCAACATGGTGGCGGTCAGGTTACACGGTGATGACCTGAAAAAGTTGATGATAAACACACAGTAAGAAGACTTCCTTCGCGATGCTTGCGAAACAAGCGTAGACTCCAAATCAACCACCCAGAGGTGGTTCCTCGGGGCTAATTCCACCGCCTTGAATACTCACATCGCCCGCAAGGATAATGGTAGTTCTTTTCTGTCTGACCGATCAATCCCGACAGATCTCGGTGGATATGCTTCTCCAATGTTGGAATTGCAGGCATTATAAAAAGCACCGGTTCTCATGCAGATCACAACCGGCGTTGATTGAAAGAGATAACAGATACTGGAACCCAGTCCAGCAAAGCATGTTCTGTCCTGGAGCCGAGTGCAACACCAATGTCCCATTTGCTACGATCCGTTGCTTCAGGACTACGGGGTACCCGAATAGTAAAGTATGAAGAAACTAGATTTGATGAGATTGATGACGAAGCCCATGTCATGAATGCGTATTTCGGAGATACCTCATTGTCAATTTTCGGCTGACTGCCTGCTGTCCACTTTGGAAAACAGCATAGTCCAGGTGGGTTAAACCTCGTGAATTTATCAGTGCTTTTCTGGCTTAACTTAATGGGCGGCAGGTCGGGCAAGGCACACCGGTCGGATCCGGTGACTCAAGAAACTTAGGGCAGACAAAAAGCTGAAAGCGAATATTTCCGGTTGTCCAGCGAAGAGCAGTGTTGAACGCTGATGTTATGCTATCGACGATGACGATGTTTATACAGGTCCACGAAAATAGGTTTGGTTGAGGACCCCATCTTGACGCTCACTTGGTTGTAAATGGTCCGAGGGCACAGAGATTGAGAGAGTTGCCTGTCCCCCGTTGCTACTGTGAACAACAAATACGTTTGGGGTCGCACCGAGCTCTTGGCAAGACTTATTATTTCTTTGAACGTGTTTGGCAGTTCGGAGGCGGTCACAGCCAACCGCTAGACGGATTTTGGGACAACGTTCTCTATACTGTACTTCTCTGAGTTGAAGCAGCATCGCTTCTCTCATAAACATAGCCGCCTACTGGTTTTGCACTCCTATCGCACAGAAACGCACGACATCACATGACCGCTTCACATAATTACTCATACTACAGCGGCTCGCTGCTCTTCGTTCGACTGTTCCAGTTTGAGCTTTCTGGCGTGTTTGAACCTTGAGGGACGATTTTCCAGTCAGTGCGTTTAAAACCATCAATTTGTCTGTAGACTTTGAATACGGTTGGAAAATTTAGATTGGCCACAACTTCGTTCACCGAGGATAAGGAGAATAAGGGGATGAGAGCCACGCGTCGGAGGCGACGGGCAATCTGTGTACTGTGTGACCGCGCACACAAAAGACTTGCTGAATTGTTCGGAGTATTCTTCAATGGATTCACACAGACTGGTCATGAACTTGCCGCTTTCTTCCTTGGTTGTTTGGAATGTGTTCGGTTGTTTTCTTCTGATTATCCTGGTATTTGAAATACGGCTGGTTTCCTTCATTACAACCACTGGAAAAACCCAGCGGGCCTGAGGGGAACATCGACACCAGCCTGCCGTCAACAGAAATCCAGCGTGAGATACCACTCCCTCAACGCGACAAAGCACTGGCCAGGATGGTCTCCACTCCGCACCCTTCAAAGGTTGAGGTCCTGGTGAACAGTCTAATGACCATACTGCAAAGACTTGGAGCAAAAACAAAATACCAATCAAAGGGAGTCCCTCAACCATCATCCTAGGGCGCAAGGGCGTCCATGCGAAAACCATCGTGACACCAGCCTAGTATCCGTCGCATCTAAAGTGCTCTCTAACATTATTTTGCGCAGGTTGATCGAGTACCGGGAGAGACAGATTCGTAAGAATCAAGATGGGTTCCGCCCTCGCTGAGGATGCATCGACCATATCTTTACCTTGAAGCCAGTTGTCGAACAGCGTCACTCTTTCAAACGGCAGCTTACGACGCTGTCGATCGTCAGAAACTCTGGCGGTTTCTGGAGAGTAAGGGTATCCCTTCCTTATGAGGGCTCTGTATACGGCAAACTTTCAACTGACTGCACCACGTCCAGTGTCCTCTCTCACCTTTCCTCTTCAACTTCATCATAGTTGTGCCGCTTGAAGTTTCCCTGCCTGTCACTGAAACATCGGGGGTCGAAATGCTCAAGGAAGGTTCTCTCACAGACATTGAGTATGCGGACGATATTGCTCTCCTTTGTTCAAATCCTTCAAGAATGCATCATTATTATTGAAGCATAACATTCGCGTTCAACACTGATGTCTCGCTGCAAATCATTTTAAATAACCTAACTAATTCTGCAGCACGGCTTGGCATGCGCTTCACACCAGCAAATTGCCGCTATACTACTGGGTAGGATTCAACCCAAACATCAGGCTTACATAAGAGCCAATCGACGCGGTAAATAAATTTGTTTACCTGAAGAGTTGTATAAATTCAAGTGGACTGGTTGGAGATGAGATTAATTCTCGAATCTGGAAGACCAGGACAGCTTTTACCAACATGCGACACCCAGTTCCCCAAATTACGTAACATGCCGTCTCCTCCAATGCGTGGCTGCATCTCCCACTCTCCGATGATCAAAACCGTAGCAGCTGGAACCAATGTACTCATGGTACATGGCTTATAGCTGATAAACTGAACTGATTGATTACAGTTCTACCGAGTTCCCAGCAGCCCTTTCATCGACTGGAGAGTCTGACTACCACGTTTTACTGTTACAACTCCAGCAGCTTACGACTCAGGCTGTGTTCATAACCAATAGGAGTAGATAGACCACCTTCAGCTGCAAATCGTGTATGTGTTGTATAGTGATTATATTCGCCATAGTTTCATTCTCTGATGATCTAGGAAGATACGGGTAGGCAGCTACTCATGGAAAACAGTAACTGACTTAATTGAAACATCAACCCAGGAGTGACAGTGGAATGTTCATTGGGGAGATCGGGAGGGGAAGCTATAGATTGAAGAAAACAGCTTTGATGCATGCGCGCCACTGGACAAAGTCACTGCTATACCTCCCTTGGATCGTTTCGACCCTTTCCGTAGTTGTGCAAAAAGGGCTCTCAAAGAAAGTCGTCACTCGGCATACGGAGCAGGTGACCAGGAGCGCAACCTATGAAGTGTGATAAGCTCACCTATCCGGGCGATTAGAGTGAGTAGATTTCCAGCGGGTGGTAGGCTTTTGAGTAGTAAATCAACAAGCATGAGTAATTACAGTTCGTGGAATGCGACCATCGGCTTGTGAGTTCACCGAGAGATTCGACTGTGAGCTAAAGGTGGCCAGGCTCAAGTTGTGCTCACCTAATGCATAATTTGAGACGTTCCCCGAAGCGAATTGTCTCACACAGACCAAATCGTGATCAGAATCGACGTAGATGGTCTACAGTCCTGCATACATCTTCAGTAACGCGAACTGATTGGAACGTGGTCTTTTAGTGCCCGCGGCTGGGGGAGGATTAGGGACACCAGATGATGACTGCGTAAAGGATGTGCTGGGTATTGACGTTATACAGAAACGGTCCCTATTCTAACATACACGTTCTCTATTATTACTGCGTTCAGTGCCTGCAGAACCTCGATTTCCTAGGTTGATTTCATCAAGCTCCAATCGACTAACTTGAGCGCTCATATACCTGACTAGTACCACATGCACGTTATGCTTTCAACTCAGTTCAGTTTATCAGCTTTAGACAACGTAGTAACGACCATTTGGGTTCGGAGGCTACAGTTTCGGTCACAGAAAAATGGGAGCACATAAATAACCGGGTACTGGAGTTGGCGACACAATCGGCTAGTTGCTGTTGTTCACTAAAGTTAGTCGAAGAAAGGGGAAATTGGGCAGTTACGTATTGAGGGCGATGGCTTCGATGCAGCAGTGCCACTCACTGCATGACTGAGCCACGTCCGGAAGTGTCACAAATTGCGTTTTGAGCTTTTGATCTATTCATTTAGAAGTAAAACTCATTCTTCGGAGTGGTGACTGACGTTGGTTCGAGTGTAACAAACATCGCTGATCTGAACGCCAGCTAGAAGCCTCAAATGCACATCTGAGCCTCAGCAGACTAAGATCTACTAGGATCCAGGACTAAACAGAAGCACCGAATAGGACCCCACAATAGTTTGTTCAGACAAGGTTGGCTTTGACGGATCTGCTTCTCTCTGGGTCCAGTCAACCACAGAGCACTTTCGATGCTAAAGCTACCGGGCTAGCGACAAGGTTACCTGTGTTCGCGTGCCCTTTTTTAAAAAGGAATGGTTGTTGACGGGCTCTATTCTACGGGGTACTTTCACTTCATTCAAGTTAGCACCAAAAAGTTGTACCAGGTGGGTAACTAAAGATTCGCTGCTGTCTTTGAAGAGGCCCGGACACAAACCGTCCGATCCTGGTGTATTCTCACGTCTTCACACTGTCTCTTCTGGCGGGCAAGAGCTCGAGATAGCCGTGGTTGACGCGCGAACTTGGTGATCGGAAGGTCCGTGGTTCAGACTCAACATCGGCATCTCGACTCCTATCGTCCGGAACAGGATACTAGTGCTTTTTGCTTCACGAATGAGCCCGGATAAATCTCAGCAGCAGAACTGCAGTCTGACGGGTCACAAACCGACACTACAAACGAGCACCGGTTTTCATGTCGCGTGGCACTGAGCTTGATTGGGCTAGATAACCGAGTGACGCAAAGACTACTGTTCATTGGAACTCAATGGGAATGAGAGGGCTCAGTGGTTAAAGCGCGAATGTACTGACCGCAAGATCCGTGGTTCGAACCCGACCTCTGCCTCTGGACTTTCCCTGTCTAGGCTTGGGCAACCTGGGAGTATTTCAACCCTCGTGCTTCCTTCGGGTGGCAAGGCAGCTGAGCACCCAAAGGGTGTTACAGCTGAACGATTATTAATATCTTTATCCTGGCATGGTTGTACCTTTATGACAGAGTTCCAGCCAGTGCAATACACAGGACCATTGCAGCAGTGGACTGACCAACACAGCAACATGGCAGCTTTTCGTCGGGTCCGTAAGACAGGCTTGTTTTACCGCTACGAAGATACTGGACCTCACAGTAGTGTGGCGGCTTCTGTGCCTCCACGACCCACTGTGCTAAAACCTTGCCGGTGTCTAGCTGCCATGCCACCCGAAGGAAGCTATACTGAGGTGTCCGTGCGACAATCATATTAAGCTCTTCAGTGGTTAGCGGCCCAACTAACAGTCTCCTGATTCTCCAGATTGGGGGTTGGAACATGTGTGATAAGCTGGCATTTACCGCCAAACATCGCTGCCTTGTGGTTGGGCCTTTGAGCCAAAAACTCTAGTTGAGGAACCTAATTGTTTTCCTGTCTAGGCTTGGGCGTCTTGACAGTATCTCAGCTAGTGTACTACCACGATTACTACAATCAAAAATGCTCTAATGCCACATCGGTCGTCGCGTGGCGTGATCGGAAGGAGGCACGAAGGCTGGGATACTGTCAGGTTGCCCAAACCTAGATAGGAGCAGTCAAGATGCTGAGGTTGGGTTCGGACCACGGGCCTTCCGGTCCGTAAGCTGGCGCTTTAACCACTGAGCTATTTCGAGCTCGTGGTGCCATCAGTCGAGTCGGTTCATTTGCCGCATACAGCAGGGAGGGTAAGCGAAAACAGGATTCCGCTGACACCTTTCTCTTTTATACTTTTTCTTTTCACCTGTCCCCAACTCCTTGAAGGCCCCTCCGGCCCCTTACTATGTTTGTCGCCGCGCTGCATTCCCTGTCAAACACAACAATTTATTCGTCCAAAAAGTTCAATCGGGCAACAGATAAATTCTTACGTCCTTAATGGTTCGATACCGATCCCAACACTCAAGACTCGACAAATATCTGGGAGCTTCACTTCCGAAAATGTAGTTCGCCGTAATCCGTGGCCTGTACTACCATCGTCATCTGAAATCACTTTGGCATCCATCCAGCACTAAGCTTCACCCTTGGACACTGCTTTATAAAACTGCAACATAAACATACCTATCTTTCAAGTTTTCAGTATTGTGTGATTCGTGTGCGGATCTGTGCGCTCGTTCTTAAATAGCGTATGGTAATTAGTCGTACCCGTTCAGATACATAACATTTTGGCGACGAGGTTTGCTTCGGTCTACTCGCAATGGATGCCGCGAAAGTAGAGGCACTGCTTGAGCAACAATTTAAGCTCATCGAAATGCTTACGCAGCCACGGGTTCCCGCTACTAGTGCTACGTCCAGTCCGGCACCAGGTTGGCAGGTTGACGGAATTGCGAATAACATGGCGGAGTTTAGTTATGAATCAGAGGCTGGCGTCACATTCGACACATGGTTCCACCGCTACAAGGACTTATTTCGAGTCGATCTCGCTGCGCAGGACGATGCATGGAAAGTCCGACTCTTGCTTCGTAAACTGGACAAATACTGCAATCTGATCCTACCACAGAACCCAGCACCACTACCCACTGCCGGTGCCCGATGATCTATTCACCATTATGAACGGCGGCAGTTGTTTCGCCAAACCTGACGTGGCTGACGCATACTTGCAGATCGAAGTTGCACAGGAGTCCTGAACTCTGCTGACCATCAATAGACACAGGGGTCTGTACGAATACAATCGTCTACCACTTGAGTTAGGACGGTCCCTGCGATCTTCTAACAGTTGAAGGACGCATACCTGGACGATGTGCTAAGTGTCGCCGGCTCTTTCGATGAACTTCGCGCGCGAATCGATGTGGTGCTTCAACGCATTAAGGACAACGGCCTTCGCCTCCTTCCTAAAAAGTGTCAGTTTTTCATGACGGCCGTTAAGTATCTCGGGTTCATCTTCGATACCTCCAAGAAAATATGAGCAATTCAACAAATGCCGGCTCCCGAAGATGTTACTACGCTCTGCTCTTTCTTGGGTCTCATCAGCTACTGTTTGGCATTCCTACCTGCACTGCAGTGTCCGGTGGCCACCAAATCGCTTTCTGAAAAAGGACGTGCCTTGGGTTTGGTCAGAAGAATGTGAAGCTGCTTTCTGCCAGCTCAAGTCCATGCTCAGCTCCGAAATGCTACTGATGCGCTACGATCCCAAGCTTCCAAGTGTCGTGGCAGCTGATGCTTTCTCTTACGGTGTCGGTGCTGTCATCCTTCATGTAGTCCCGGACGGAACTGAGAAGGCGATCATGCATGCATCCAGGTCACCTATTCCAGCGGAACAACACTATGGCCAAATTGAGAAAGGCGTTGGCGCTAGTCTTTGCCATCCGCCGATTCCACAAGATGATATACGGCCGGCGATTCATTCTTCTGATCGATCACAAGCCCTTGCTGTCAATTTTTTGCTCGAAATCTGGCGTACCCGCTCATTCGGCGAATTGGCTGCAAAGTTGGGCGCTCACCCTGCTTGGCTACGACTGACATCCAGTATCGACGCACAGAAAACTTCGGTCAAGCGAATGCACTCTCACAAATGATCGACAATTATGCTGCCCCAGAAGAGGACTCCAGCATCGCGGCCTTGTCCATCGATGACCATGCTAGCCAGCAGCTGCTTCAAACAGTCCGTGCCTTACCAGTGACTGCCGGATATCCAGCGTGAGACTTCGGCCGATCCGACTCTGCAACAGGCGATTCATGTTCTCAGGACACGTTAGCCGACAAAATCCCTGGACGACGATCTCCAACCTCTTTTCCATCGTCGGGATTCCTTGTCTATCGTTGGCGACTCTCACATGCTTAGAGAACGTGTGGTGGTGCCACGCCCCTTACACATTGGGGTCCTGAAGCAGTTTCATTCGGGGCATCCTGGGATAAACCGGCTGAGAGCAATCGCTCGTAGTTACGCCTACTGGCCGCACATGGATCGCAACATCTCCGACTACGTCAGCGACTGTTCGAAATGTCAACAAGCCGCAAGAAGCCCTCCACGCCTTCCGCCTGGCCTGGTGCCGGGTGCATATCGACTACGCTGGCCCTATTGACGGTGTAACATACCTCATCTTGGTTGACGCCTTTTACAAGTGGCCAAAAGTTGTACCTGTTGTCCCGCCAACGACAGCGGACACCAAGCGAGTCCTGTCTCAGCTCTTCAGCCAACATGGTCTGCCGGAGAGTTTGGTGTCGGATAATGGATCGCAGTTCAGCTCCAGCTGCTTCCAAGAGTTCTGCCGGAGAAATGCCACCACACACGTCCGTTTGCCATCGTACCACCTACGGTCAAACGGTCAAACAGAGCGTTTTGTCGATACGTTCAAGCGGGTGCTGCTCGAAGCTCGAAGTGAGGGGACATCCAGAGATTCCTTCTGGTCTACCGGACCATTCCAAATGACTCTCTGGAAGACCGGAAATCGCCTGCTGAAGCACTCATGGGCCGAAAACTGCGGATTATCAATTTGGCTATGTCTCCGACAGACAGTTCGTTTCCGGCTCACAGTGAAGACAAAGATGGTTCAAATTGAAGTGGGTGTACATGCTTTTGCGCGGGACTATTGGTCAGGGCACGACCTCTGGATCCAAGGCCTAGTCTTACGAAAACGCGGGAGCGACTGTATGACGTCTCTGTTGGTCAGGACACCTGGGCGCGGCACAAGAATCAACTTCGTTCACGCCATCTTTCGGAACCGCCAGCGTGCCACAGTAGCCTACCATTGGACATTACTCTCGACACTTTTGAACGATAGGGAATCACGCCTGACACGACGCAGCCGGAGATGATACAAAACGTATCAGCCTAGGGCCCAAATCTTCCAAGAGGATGGACCGACCGCCGCCGATACCAAACGGTCCCTATTCAGATTAACCCCAGAAAGGCCCAATACGGACTTTTCCTTCTAGGGGAGGTGTTGGAGATACCGGTATGCCCAAAAACCGTTTATTTGTCGAGTTACTGTCAAATTTATTTTGTAAAAATTTGGATCGTTAGGTTTCGCGCCTTTTCCGCCACGCTGCGCATCATTCCAAAAGGACCGCGCTTCCTTCCTATTGGCCAGTTACACTGTGTCCTAATGAATTTATCGTTCCCAAAATATATATATCGACGATGCTCCGACCGTACTTCGCCTTTGGTGGGGGCAGTAAAACCTCTCCTCCGAAAATCCGGTCTTCTCCCTACGCTAGGAGTGGTTGGGTTCGCGTCATAGCTGGGGATTTGCGAATCATTCTCAATTCGTGTATAGTCGTTGATCGTACGCGTTCAGATACACAACAATAATGTCACCATTCTTTGGAAGCACCAAAAAAGACATAAAACAGCTTGCAGTCGGTAGAAAACTGAAGCAATCGTTCACCACTGTCCATGGGTACCGAGTACAATCCATGTCGACCACGTAATTTGGGTCTCAGATGCGCTAAGCCTGCCCACTTGTGTATTCGGATCTCCGGCAATCACAAATATATCTGGGCTTTTAGTTCGCCGCAACAGGGCATTCACCGCATCATAAAACTTCTCTTTGA
>SJOL01005488.1:344091-354374 GCA_004794785.1 Opisthorchis felineus
GCTTGCTTCAGAGTGCGGACATTGAAGATTGATTTCGAAATGCCTGAGGATGTCGGTGCCGGATGATGCGCAGATGTTGCTTGCAAAACCGATACAGGACGAGCGGAGTCATCAATCCTAGCTGCTGGACCTACAAGGACAGAGTTTTTAATGGAATGGAGAGAGGGGGAAAAAGTATGTGGAAGAATAAGAAAGGAAGCGTCAGCAGTAGCCTGTTTTCGCTTACCCGCCCTGCTGTATGCAGCGAGTAAGGCGACCCGGCTGATGGCACCACGCGATGGACGAGGTGGCATGAGTTTATTCGTATACGTGCAATTCATGGTTGTACTGGGCTGGGATACTGTCAGGGCACACACATCTAGACAGGAGGACGATTAGAGTCCTCAACCAAAGCCCTTGGCTCAAAACCTGACCGGTGTTTGGCAGAAAGTGCAAGTACCATTCTTACGGAACAAGTTGCCACACATGTTCCAACCCCCAACCTGGAGGACCAGAAGACTGTGTTTGTCATACTTCTAACCACTGACCAACTTGGTATGAGATACTCTGCGAGTGTCGCGCGGACACCCCTCAGTATAGTTTAATGGGTCGCCGAGATGCACAAACCGTCACACCACGGTAAGGTCTAGTCTCCTTGTGACGGGTGCAGAACAATTCGAAAATGAAGAGTCAGATAGTTCCGGCCTAATGAACGAATCAGTATAGGGCTGCGTTTGCCGACGTTCGGATACTAGACTGCATGCAAAATCTGCTGAAGGCGCCGGGTAACGCAAGGGGACCATTTTTTCTATGCCGTCAAGGTGTCGGACATTTGTGTACTATTGTATATTTGCTCTGTTTTTCAAATGTTTCATCGTTCATTGCTAAATCACTTTTTTCTCCTTTTAGCTCTCAGTGTCAAGGTTTTGGATGTGCTACCGTATCGAACGACCTGTCAAGGTCTCCAAGTTCTCAAGCATCGCATGAACAGATGACTGCTACTAGTATGAGGTCTTCATGATTCTTCTGTGGCCATGCTCGTCACCCGCATTATAAATGCCCCGCTAAAGAAGCGACCAGCAAAAACTGTGGCAAGGGCATTTTCAAAAAATATGCAGATCCGCTACTGGTCCGAGGAAAACCCCATATGTTTTACGTGCACTATCTTGAGTCACTGGTGCGGCCCCTCGGTGTCACAAAGAAGCAGTCACCGACGTGAAAGCCAATGGTGTTCCACTTCGAGCTCTTGTTGATACTAGTAGTGCAGAAAGTTTCATTTCCGAAAATGTGGTTCTTCGTAACAAGTAGCATGTACTACTGTCATCATCGGAGATCACTTTGGCATCCATCCAGGACAAAAGCTTTGCTCTTGGACATCGTTTTTAACATTGCGACATAAACATGTATTCCTCTCAAGTTTCCAGTATTACGTGATCTCTGTGCGGATATTCTACTAGAACATTATTTTCTTAAGCTTCACAAATCCCTGAAAAACTCATTCAGCGGCGACAGACCTTTTTTCTCGCTCTGTGGTCTAATCGCTGCCAAAATCGAAGCTCTCACTTTGCACATCTTCATCCAAGGTGTAAGCCCATTGCTATACAATCCAGACGACATACTGCAGACGAGGCCTTCATTGCTTCTGAAGTGAAGCGTTTGCTCGATCAATAAATCATTGAACCCTCAAAGCCTCCATGGAGAGCGCAACTGCTCGTCACGACAAATGAGTGACAGAAGAAACGAGTGGTGGTTGACTATAGGCAAACTACAAACCGATTTACGCAACTGGACGCTTATCCGCTTCCCAAACTTGAGGACATGAGTAATAAAATAGCTCAATATCGTATTTTCAGCATGTTCGATCTTGAAAGTGCGTATCATCAAACACCCATTAAGGTAACTGACAGAATCTACACGGCTTTTGAGGCTTGCAACAACCTTTATGAGTTTCGTCGAATGCTTTTCGGAGTAACGAATAGAGTAGCGTGTTTTCAGAGGGTAATGGATGACATGATAAGCGTGGAAAAACTTACCGGGACAAATGCCTATGTGAGTGTCACCATTTGTGGAAAGAATCAAGAACACGATTGAAACCTCCAGCGTTTTCTCACCGTAGCACAAAAGTGCGGCCTTCAGTTAAATCACGATCAAAGTACAATATCCACCACTTAACTCAGACTCCTTGGCTATGGAATTACTGAAGGTATCATCAAACCAGACCCTGGACGCTTCAATGTCTTGCAAGAACTGCCCATTCCGAAGGATATAAGTCTCACCAACGTGTAGTTGACCTGTTCGCGTACTATTCTCGTTGGACAAGTCGTCCCTCTGATAAAATCTACCCAACCACTCACAATACAACCTTTCCAGTCCCTGAATCTGTTATAAAAGGGTTTGAGTCTCAAAAAAAGAGTTGGTAGATGCAGCCGTGGTCACTATCGATCCGAGAATACCTTTGATACTCGAAACTGATGTTGCGATTTCCGCCACACTCAATCAAGATGGCAGACCGGTCGCATTCTTCTCACGTACACTGTCTGACACCGAAAAACGTTCTGCTATTGAGAAAGAGGCATGCGCAATCGTCGAAGCAATGCACAACTGGAAGTATTACCTACTCGGGACCCATTTCAAGATTGCAACCGATCAACGGTTTGTTGCTCTTATGTATTCAACACAACAAAAAGGAAAAATGAAAGTGAAAAAATCCAACGGTGGCGGATGGAGATATCGCCTTTTTCTTTTGGCGTAACCTACAGACCAGGCATAGAAAACAAAGCTGCTGATGCGCTCTCTCGGAGTGTCTGTGCGAACACTTTATCTCAGCTGGATCTAAAACGCTTACACGCAACTGTGCCATCCTGGAGCAACACGCATGATGCATTTCGTTCGTGCCAAGAATCGCCCATTCTCCCTAGAGGACATCCGAATTGCCATTAAGCAGTGTCATGTGTGTGCGGAATTAAAACCACGTTTCTTCAAGCCATCTGGTGGTACACTCATTAAAGCCACACAAACGTTTGAACGTTTAAGCATTGACTGCAAAGGACTACTGCCTTCGACGACTCGAAATAAATATCCACTAACGGTTGTAAATGAGTATTCCCGTTTCCCGTTCGCCTGTGGTTGTCCAGATATAAGTTCGTCTACGGTGATATCATGCCTTGTACCGCTCACCGCTACATTTGACCGGTCTAGTTTCGTGCATTCGGATCGAAGTTCATCATTCATTTCGGATGAGATTAAGCGATTTCTTCATGAAAAAGGCGTTGCTACCAGTCAGATTATTCCATATAATCCAAGGGGGAACGGTCAGGTGGAACGATTAAATGGAACTTTGTGGAAAGCTATTACGCCTTCATTACGATCAAGTCTCCAAATCATTCATTGGGAAACCGTTTTACGAGACGCACTCCATTTGATTCGTTCTTTGTTGTGCACCACCACCAATGCCAATCCACACGAGCGAATGTTTCATCATAATCGAAAATCCGCAGTCGGTACATCGTTGCCGCAGTGGCTGCTTTTGCCAGGACCAGTTCTGATGCGGCGAAATACACGATCTTCGAAATACGACCCTGTAGTCGAAGAGGTTGAGCTCATGGATTGTAACCCGGAGTACACATATGTCCGACACCCTAACGGCATGGAAGAAACGGTCTCCCTACGTCACCTGGCGCCTTCCGCAGATTTTGGATGTGCTCCGGGATCCGAAAAGCAGCAATCGCAGCCAATACTGATTCACTTGTTAAGCCGGAACTATCTGACTCCTCTGCTTCGGAAACTGAAATGTCGAACTCTTCTGAACACCCGTTGGTTGTACCACAGCGGACACGACCGTATTTCTTGCGCAACAGAGATATGACATTATTCAATTATAAAACGAACTCGTGTGAACATTTATCTCTGCGGGGAGGGGGAGGGTTGAATGCTGTATATTTGCTCTGTTTTCATCATCGTTTCATTGTTTATTGCTAAATCACTTTTTCTCGTTTCAGCTCTCAGTGTCAAAGTTTTGGATGAATAAAGCCTAGCTCCTGGGCCCTCAGTCTTCTCCGTTTTTATTCTGATTGTCGCTGCACTCCACCTCCCGTGAAACACAACACGTACTCAGGGTTATACTCCAGTAGCTGAACCTCATTGGCTACAGGATCACATTTTGATGATAGTGTATTTCGTCGCATCAGAACTCTTCCTGGCGAAGGCAACCACAACGGCAATGGTGCGCCGTTTGTGGATTTTCGAGTTGACGAACCATCGCTCGTGTGGAGTGGCATTGGTTGCAAGGCACAACAAAGAACGGACCGAATGGAGTGCGTCATGTAAGACGGCCTCTCAATGACTGTTTTGAAACTCTTAATCGTGTTGAAAACGTAACGGCTTCCCACAAAGTTCCATTTAATCGTTCCGCTTGATTGTCCCTTCTTGGGTTGTATGGAGTGGCCCGACCGGTGGCAACGCCTTTTTCATGAAGAAATTGCTTCATCTCATCCAAAATGAGTGATGAGGCTAACGAGAATACCCGCCTGCGACAGTCAGCAGATAATTTAGGCCGTCGAAGGCAATGGTCTTTTGAAGTCAATGCTTAAACGTTCAAACGTTTGTGTGGCTTTAATGAGTGTACCACCAGATGGCTTGAAGAAACGTGGTTTTGACTCCGCACACAAGACATTGCCTAATGACAAGTGGGATGTCTTCTAGGGAGAATGGGGGGTTCTTGACAAGAACGAAATGCATCATGCGTGCTGCCCCAGGATGGCAGAGTTTCATGTATGCGTTTTAGATCCATGTGAAATGAACTGTTCGCACGGACATTCCGAAAGAATGTGACAGCGTTTTTTTCGGTGCCCGTTCTTTAGGTTACATAAGGCGATAACTCCATGCGCCATCGTTGGATTTTGTTTACTGCTCCTTTTTTCTGTGTTGAATACATGAACGCAAGGGTCGCCAGTTTTAAGTGGGTCCCAAGTAGGTGATGTTTTCATTTGTGCATTGCTTCGACAATTGCGAACGCTTCTTTCTCAACAGCGGAGTGGTTTTCGCTTGCAGATAGTGTACATGAGAAAAATGGGAGTGGTCTGCCCCCTTGGTTGTGTAGTGGAAATGGCAACATCAGATGCGTCAATTTCCAATAACAGAGGTAGGCTGGGATCAACAGTAACCACAGCTGCATCCACAAACTTTTTTATGACCCACAACCGCTTTTACAACAGACTCAGGAACCGGAATGGTTGTATTCCAAGTGATCAGATAGTTTTAATCTGTTCGAGCAGTGGAACTGAGACGCCTTCAGGTTATGGGAAACCGTTGTCTCAGAACCATAGCTCGTGTGAGTTGGTGCCGGCGAATCCAGTTAAAAAGCGAGTGTTTGGTTGTGCAACGAGGACTTTCATTGAAGAATGTGTTCAACATCAGAAGCTGCGTTGCTCAGGCTATGCATGGCGTATGCCGAACTATCGTTTGCCGAAGGCAGTGCTGTTTTCCGTGCCCAATTCAAGGTGGCGCATATAGAGAGGTGGCCAACACCTGACCTGGCAGAGGGATATGATAGAGATTTGGAAGTCTGGGTGCTGTCGGTGCGACTCGCCTTTCAGTATAGGGACCTTGTGATCCCCATTACGCCCTGGTTGAAGATGCTGCGAGGTGACTGCCAGTCGATGTCAGTGGCATTCTTGTTGTCAGTTTCTATCCAGGTTGCCTGAATGAGAGTTTGGAGGTGTAGTCACCTTGGAATGATTGTGGTAGGCTAGCACTAATTCCCTTCCTGTCCATCTTTATTCTTTCCTTCACAATAAGGCTTTAAAATAAATCATGGTTGTACGGCAGCGAAGCATCAGTGTTGGACAAAGATGTTATACTGTCGACGATGACTTGCACGCTGGTCGACACGATATCTTAGTAAAATCATTTCACATAAACGATGTTTAGGACGTCGAACACTTCAACTTTCGAGCTTATACTCACCAACGATATCAATATGCTTTCACCGCTGGGGGGCAGTGGTTACGTAGTTTAATTATGGACGCCATGACAAAATGGACACTGTACATTGGCGCGTCCAAACAATCACACGTTGCGACAACTTCAGATATCTCACGAGTGCAAGTGGTAGTAGTCGGCTCGTTGAACCACCTCGTGGTGCCAACTGGGTTGCCCGGATGTCAGTCTGGGTGAGTTCAGTAATTCCAGACAGGGCTAACCATCCTGTTTGGTTTCATTGTGCTGGTTACCTTGACAATGTACAATACGAATCATCTCGCGCCTCAGCACCAGTTCCAACCAGTACACAGGAGAGACTCGTGGGGCTCACGTGTGAGGAATGTGGCAAATGCTGCAAATCAAAAGCTGGCTTGGTAGCCCACCGTCGAGTTCAGGTTCATGATACAGCCGGCACGAACCTGGTCGCACCGTTGGCCTGTGCTGATTGTTCCCGCCTTCTTTTCCGACGAAGATTGGCTTGAGTTAACACCGCACGCACATCCCACCGAGCATAATACAGACAAGCTCGGCTGAATGAAGAATTCTGGCGTCAGCTGATCCCAACAAGAGTCGCAATCACTTGCGGATGGCTAACAATCCATATCCATCTTGTGACACCAAAACCGCGCTGTTCATGAAACTGGAGAAATATTCTCCTGGTTGATCGGCTATCAGCATCAAAACCAGGTTAAGTGTGCTTAACTGGCAAGCACAATTGGACGAATCATTATCTGTGGCCCTGATCAAACCATCGATCAAACAACGGCCTATTCATCAGAAGCTGATGACTAAATCGTCTCGTTTGAACAAACCGTGGATTGTGCCGTGTCACTCTTGGAATCCCATGCTGACAGTTTGCTCGCTGGTATTGACCTGGCTTTTGCCCGGGGGTTGAAGTTTGGCATCATGACACCGGAGCAAGTACTGTCACTTCTAGACCTCCATGCCTCCAAGACATTTCCACACACGTGGAATCCTGTCTCTCAACGCCATCGTCAGTTAGCCTATCGTGTGCCGGCCAACCGAAAGCAGATCCGCCGAGCCAACTACGCCACCATCCAGACCCTATACCGCCAGAGACGGAAAGATGCAGCGTCTGCTGTGCTCCATGGGTCCGAATACCAACCGAGCTATCCTGAAATCCTAGAACAGCGACACGTTCATCCTTACAGTTTGAGGAACAAAGAAGCCTGACTCAGTACATCATCCCTTATCTATGTCAGCACATATGTGTCCATTCAAACAGTCCTGGGGTGAATGTAATGATTTTTGTGTGCTTATTATTATACTTACCCTTTATACTCGTATTGAACCTTTGTATGTACAGTTCAGCTCATCCACGCTCGTTCTCAGACAAGTATAACGTTGCTTATCCTCGATAACTCGGACTCTGTTCTAACTCGTTCTCGGACACATTCTAAACGTCTCAGGAAGGATCTATGCAAAGGTAACTGCGTCCTACCTCTGGACGCCGAGCAATATTGAGAACAGGTGCTCCCTGCTCCAAAACACGTGGATGGCCAGCCAAGTCACGCATTGCTACCATCCGAATGGAGTTCGATCGAGCCAATTACAGGCGAGGAAGTTGGCCGTACGATCCGTTTAATGGGCAATTCGTCCCCAGGTCTGGACAAGCTCACGCCCAGAATGCTTCGTCGGTTCAATGCCAGCGCCCCCGCTGAGTATTTCAATTTACTATTATCTGGGGGTTGTCCGCCGCATCTGTATCGTGCTCGTACTACCCTAGTTCCGAAGGCCCCAAATCCGACTTCACCGAACCAACTGAGACCGCTCTCCGTGCCATACACTCCTGTTCGATGGGTTCGTGTGCAGAAAGTCAAGCTAGACCTAAAGAGAAGCTTAAAACTGCTGTGGTCAAGTTGGGAAGAGCTGGTATGAAGATCAACGCCCGAAAGATGAGAGCAATGGTGATTTGTGGGGACAGGAAGCATCGGGCGACAGCTTCGCCAGGTCCGACAGGCACCATGGCATATTTGGGCATCCTCTTAACTTTCAAGGGGAAAGCAGTCTGTAACCGCCAACATCAGCTGCTCAAACTGCTTGATGAGGTGACGCGTAACCCGTTGAAGCCGCATCAAAGAATGGAGATCACAAGGAACTACCTGATACCGAGGCTGACATGTTCGCTCGTTCTCGGCCAAGTCCACCGAAACACGCAAAAAAGGTTGGACAATTACATTAAGCAATCTATTCGTGGCTGGTGACGTCTACCGAAGGACACCCCGATCAGCTACATCCACGCAGGTAAACAACATGGGGGACTTGGTATCCCAGTCGTTCAGCTGTAACACCCTTTTGGTGCCTAGCTGCTATGCCACCCGAAGGAAGCACGAGGGCTGGGATACTGCCAGGTTGCCCAAACATAGACAGGGGAGGCTGAGATGGAGGGGCTGGGTTCGAACCACGGACCTTCCGGTCGGTGAATTCGCGCTCTAACCACTGAGGCACCTTGTTCCTGGTATCCAAAGTGAGTGCAATCATCCCGACGCAGCGGACAGCGCGAACGGAAAAGCTTCTATCTACCTAGTGCCGAGTACCACGCAATGTGGTCAATGATTCCACATTTGGTAAGGTTATTCGGGATCTCAGCCTTTCGGTCCGAGTCCAAGGTGCATGCGTAAACACCAAGGAAGAACTGGTGGCTGTTTGGGGCGATAGTCTGCACAATAGCGTTGACGGTCGCGGTTTATGAGAGTTAGTCACTTCGTCTCTCTCGAATCGATAGCTTGTGTTTCTAGAATGAGTGTTTTCTCGGATATTTATCCGAGGTATTCAGCTCCGGTGCACCCTGCTTAGGATTAGAATTAGAAGCACCCGGTGTGTTCAAGATGGCCAGACGATCTTCTGCCGTGGAAACTGTGGATAACCGGAGCGTTTGGTGCATGTTCTGCAGTCCTGTTGGACCACGCATTATGTGCTCGTCATAATCAATTTGCGAGGGAACTCGTGAAACGTCTGTCACCTGGGATACACCGTCTTCGAGGAGTTGAGAACACCTGCGTCGACGTCTTTTATCAAGGCTGACCTAATCGCTGCTCGAGAGGGCCGAGCAACTGTGGTAGACGTTAGCATACGCTCGGATGGGCGTGGAGTGACTGTGTGGGATGAGAAGAAGCAGAAGTGTGGTGATGATGACTGTTCCCTCGCCATCATCTCAGTCCTACGTGCAACCGATTGTAATGTCGACTTTTTAGCCCACCAGCCGATGATCACTTCATATCGAGGGATCTGCTTTCCTCAATACGCCAAGGCTGTTATCGGACTGGGATAGGTCACAGTCATTGGCTTGTTTGCTCGCCATTTTGGGGTCCCTGCGTACATATCACATTTTTATGTGGTAAATAGCATTGTGTTCATTCTTGTCACTTGCTGCTCTCGGATCAGTGTTTCACGAGGCTCCGTAAGACGAAGAAGCACTAGCGACGCCAAGTCTCGTTACGACCGGGGTCAAGCTGACCCCCCTGTGGTTGCCATACTCACTACGAGCCCTTTTTTTGAAAATGGGCACTATCACTGACTCTCCCCAGTTGCCTGGGACAGACTCCTTTTCCCAAATGCAAGCAAACAGATCAGACAAGCGCTGACTGAGGACTTCACCCCCATTTTTGAACAATGCGGGTGGGAGGTCATCCAGACCAGAGGCTCTGTGGCGCTTGAGAGAACACTTGCAGTCATAATCCTCTGAGGCCGTAAGCGGTTCCACGTACATCGTCCAGGGTTCTACGTCACCTGTGGGCTCCAGATGAGTGCCAGCTGGTGTCCATGACAAGTGTTGTTCGAAGTACTTGGCCCATCGGTCGGGGCCTTTTTCTTTACTCAAGATGGTCACTCCATTCCGATCCTTGATGGCTTCGCTCACAGGTGGTTTCCGGGGGGCCGGTCGCACGGAACAACTGAAATAATCTTCGGGTATTACCGGCTTTCTGGGCCTCTTCCATTTCCTTGGCTTTCTGTATCCACCACACTTCACGGTCGGCTTGCACGCTCACCTTCAGGTGACGTCTGATAATTCGTCGCATCAAGTTATGTTCGGGGCCCGCTGGGGTATTTCTCCGGGATTTAAGCAGTGCCACCGTTCGGTCTGATATCCAGTGCTGAAGTGAGCCTGGTGGTGCCGTGCCACAGGCAAAATTCCCAGCACTATGCGAAGAGGTGGCAATCTCGTCCCAGTATGAGTTCGCATCTGATGGTGGAGCCTTTGGAAGACTCTAGAAGACGATTCTGGTAAGTCCGCCTAACATCCGGATCTGCCAGTCTCTCAGTTGCCAAGCGGTTTGTCCGCACCTTACGCGGCCCTGGAAAAC
>SJOL01005499.1:9477-36578 GCA_004794785.1 Opisthorchis felineus
ATGACAGCTTTGGGTCGGGGTGCTTCGTCATGCTGCCCCCCGTAGGCCTTTCTTTAAGAGCTGAGTTCCAGCCAGAATAGTCCGCAGGGGTACTGCAGCACAGAAGCCCGACCACCACAAGGTGACAGCTTTAGGTCGGGACTAGGCACATTTGCTCTTGTAGCATAGTTTTTTCTCTGACGGACTAGTGAACAACTTGAACGAACTACGCGGGGATGCAATCTAGGCCGACGATTTCACCCAGTTCAAGTGTTGGCTTGACAACTACCGGCGTTTTTCCCTACACAGCCCATGGAGATGGTTCTAGTACGACGCTCAGCCTGGCATAGATTTTTCTCTTCTGATAATTAACATTCATACTTCGATTCCTTTGGACAGTACTATGTGTATTCCTATTCCCATTCCAGAGTTCTTTTGCTACAGAAGTCTTTCTGCTGTTAACATGCACTTGTTACCTCTTGACTTTCGTCCTCTCATTTTTTTTTGGTGAGTGATTGATAATCTGCCTCAGACTGCAAATGGTGTTGACCCAATGATGAGGTTGGGGGTCTGACTGACTGCCAACTTATTCCTCAGTACAATACTTGCAGACACACATATGCAATTTTCGTCCGTGGATTACCACAGTGCTGTAAAGCACAGAGATTCTAGGAGCCCCTGCGTGTGAAAGACTGAACGGTATTTTGGCTTTGTCTTGAAGTCCTAGAAACTAATCAAAATACGCCTTCCACTATCAGTAGCAAAGTTAAAGTCCGTTTGCAGCGTAGAATGCCTTCAAACAGGAGGGCGGGCACAGCTAGGAGACCAGTTATTCTTGCGGCAGGTATAGAAAATACCGAAGAATTGGTGTCTTGGTGGCACCTAAATCATGCTAAAGTATCCTGTCAACGAAGGCTGGTGTCCATTATAGTGTATACGAGTCCGCGTGAAACACAAGGTTCCATCGCATATACCGGTTAGGGTAAATGTGGGAGTTTTGCCACAAACCTACAGCCTGGGTGGTGAGGTAGCAAGTACTGCGACATCGGGTATACCACCATCCATATCATTACAGGTTGATTGCGTGGGAACGATATCCTTTCAGACAGTAAAAAGCGGTCGTGCCCCTCAGACATACAGCCCTGATGAGGTAATTCAACTCTAGTACCCTCCGAGGAGGTTGCCCACTCATCTCCTAGCGGCCGATCGGATATAATAATCGCGATGAAGGGAAACAGCAACTAGATAGTTTCTACGGGTAAGTGTGACAACTACCATGCGGTCTTCTCCAGGCAGGAACTGGGACCGGTGGTTGAAGACCAACTCATCATTCCATCCACTCGGGTATTTGCTACCTGCCTTAGGCCATCCTGTAAAAGGTATATAGTGTCTACACAATAGTCTTATGTCCAGCTCCGACGAAGACGCACAGCTCTTGATATTCCTCCGATCGACACGTATCCTCATTATGCTTTTTTTAATGCTCCCGAAATCATCTGGAACTAAGTCTTGGTTGTGAAGATCAATTTTACGGAGAAGGACCTTTTATCATTCATGACAGACCATGGACTCCATCAACTTCCTTTTCTACTAGATTCGAGGAATCACCAGTCCTTTTATTCCAGGCATTTTTCCAACATGTGGATAATAATATCCACTAGTGGGGTTCGCCAAGGCTGTCCTGTCCCTTCCTGTTCAATTTTGTCGTCGATATTATCATGAGATTCACACTTTAAGGGGTCAAGGATCTTGAAGTTCCACCTAGAGAAAGATTAATGAACTTGGACTATGCGGATTACATTGTCTTGTTGTTTGAGAACCATCAGTCTGCACAGTCTACTCTAGATAGAATCTCGGGTGTGATCTCTAGTTTTGGTATACGCTTTGAGCATACAGAGCCCGAGGTAGCTCGGTGGTTAGGACGCGAACTTACTGGCCAGAATACCCGTGGTTCGAACCAAACTCCGGCATGTCTCGGCTGCTCATGTCCAAGCTTGGGCAACCTGACAATATCTCAGCCTTCGTGCTTCCTTTCGGGTGACGTGGTAGCTAGGCACCGAAAGGCTGTTACAGCTGGACGATTATTGTCATTTTTTATTATTATTTGCACACAGTGCAAAGTACTGCTCAGGACTTTCCGTCACCATGTATCTCTCTGAAACTCCAGGGGGGAGAAACTTGAGTTTGTTGACCGGTTTACCTATCTGGGTAGTTGCATAAGCCGTGACTGTACCATCACCGGTGACGTTAATTCACGCATTACGGGCGTGAGCAATTTTTACGAACCTGCGTCACTTATGGCGTCAGAACTGAGTTTCTTGGAAGGTAAAGGGTCTTTTGCAAATGGCGGCTGTAAGATCGATCTTGTTCTGTGGTTGTGAAACTTATTCTGTCCGGTCCTAGAAAGTTAGATGGATTTAAACATTTGGTCATTAGTGCCTTCGCAGTACAACAGGCGTTAGCTGGCTGTAGCCGGTTCGCAATAAAATGGAGCGTAAATGACTACTTGATGAATCGCAATCACTAGAGTAGTAAGTAAGATGCATCAAGCGATGTGGTTGGGACAAATACTCCGCATGTTCAGCTCCATACTCCTGTTGGCGAAAGGCCCGCCGACGGCGAGAAACGGAAGCGGCTATCGTCGAACTGAGTGGCATGGGATTTTCGCGCCTTCCTGGTTGGAGTCTGCATGATTCTGTTTGCACCTGGTTAGAAACCTTACAGCACATGATACCCAACTGGTCCCACTGGCCATCATGTGGCTACTGCCTGGCCACACTGCCTAGCCAAAGTTTATCTGTCGCCGTAGAGTGGGGACATGTTAAGTGAGGTCCACAAAGGACACCGGTTGAGTCCAAATCATCGCGTCTCACTTCGATATGATTTTCAGATGTGTTTATCTTGATGCTGTTCCAAGGTATAGGTACCTTGTTCTTGGTGGTTCTTGGGGAAATAAAGTTGTTTGTAATAAGACTCTGCCCTTTCCCTTTCCTTCGATTCTTTACTAGGGGATCCTTTCTCACAGTTCTCTCAGCTAATCACCAATATTTATTACTGGTGTATTGATGTTACTGGTGGTGATAATGACCTGCCTACGCACCTTTCCGTAGCTTACACGCCGCAACCATCTAATTCTTGCTATGCTACGCAGACCAGTGACCAAACATTTTAAGGCGTTTGAAGTTCTCGGACCTCAGGGGCCACGTTTCGTAAGTACAAAAATCTCGTATTTGCCTCTTCTATATATGGCCCCTCAGCTTCAGCGAACCTCGTTTCCAACGCCACAAATGACGCAAGTTGGCGAACGTTGCTCGCGTCTTCATTGTGCTCACATTGGCTTCAGGTGCTACAGCACAGTCGCATGTGCAGATGCCAAGATATGTGAGCTGAGCAACAAACTCAAGTGCTTCATTCCGAAGTTTCAGAGGGACGCAAGGGAATGACAGATTCTAAAGAAAGACCTTACAGTCTTGCAAAAGGCATAGTGAAACCACCTTCTGCTATTCTGTTTGGAGTAATTTGTGTCTACAAATAATCGCTAAATAACAAAGCACGTCATCCACACAATCCTTATCCATTGCTCTTTCTGCAGACGAGATTTCGATACCCAGATCCGCGATCTCTTTGTGCAAGTGTTCCGTAATAACCACGACGACAAAATTCAATAACAAAAGAAAAGACAACGCTGACGAACTCCGCGAATTGTGTCAAGGTTTTTGGATAATTCATTGGACAACTGGGTGTGTGGAAATAAAGGAAGGATGTTTAAAAACTAATGACATTTTCCTCTGACCAAGGAGCCGATTCATTTACGGAGCCGGAGTCCCCTTTGAAGTCGAGGGGAATCTCGGTTCTTGGCCGGCGGCAGCACTGCTCAAGTATCTACCCTACTGCAACGATGTAGCCAATGAAGCCCGTATCAGTTCGAAATCCTGCTTGATACCCTCAGACTTCCGTTCCATCTGTCGAACATAGGAATTGTAATATCAGGAAAGCCACTAGTCGTGTTGCTACATGCGCGGGGTTATACTCCTATCTTTGGAAGCCTTAGAGTACCCTTTTTAATGCGTGTACGACCACTTATTGGCCCCGATACCATGGCACACGTCCTTGTTCAAGAATAAGTAAAGACAACCTAGTCAAGATAGAACGAAAAAGGTTCAGCTGCATATCTGAATAACATCGAGGTAAGCCCCTCTGACCTAACAGTCCGATGGCGTTTTAAGACAGCAAGACATGTCAGTGCTTCAGTGTGTGCAAACTCACGGACCACGACTCAAAATGAAAGGGTCAACTGAAAGACCTGGGTACACGAGTAGAAGGCTAAATAAAATGTTGTTGAAAATATTCCACCCTGCTGTTTAGAAGCTGGTCTCTACTACATATTAGGTTTCCATCATTATCTCTGATGACCTCAGTAACAGAAGGCCTCTTAGCTTCTGTTTTGTGAACTGCCCGAAACTGCTTCCATGTACTTCCATTTCTTGGACTTTCCGGTTCCACCACGCTTGTCTACATACACTACGGCTGATCGACAGTCTGATTGCGCTCCGGGCCCGAAGAGATAGGGTCCTGCCTCATGGAGTGAAAGTGACATTTCTGAGATCCAGTGTTTTACGTGTGTGCTCGGAAGCCTCTCAGACAGGATTTTCGGTGTCACATAACTCGGGTCAACTTATCCAAGCTACAGCCAAAGTCCTCCTAGGAGGCCCCCTGTAAGGCACTGCATATTTGTTTCCTCAATTCAGTTCAGTTCACTTTACCAGCTATAAACCAATAACCAAGGGTTTCCTTAGCTTATGGCTCAGAGCCGATCCTCTGCTAAATGAAAAGCTTGTTCTTTACTTGATGGTAAGTCTGATAATAAACAGTGGAGCAACTTAACGGAAGGTGAAACACAGTTCCTAGCTTCAGTACTACTGCGACTTCCGACATCACCGCGCAAGGTACAAGTCAGAGAGCACCAGGTAGGGGGTGCATCGACCACATCTTCAAGTTACCTTCTGTGCTGGAGCGAAGCCACACAGACCACTGACCAACTACAGCTGTTTTCCTTGGCTTCAACGGGGTATTCGGCCCCCTGGATAAGTTGGCTCTACATATACTCGGCCAACGAGGAATGCCTTTGGAGTTTATGAATATCCTGAGGCTCGAGATAGCTCAGTGGTTAAGGCGCAAAGTTAATGACTGGGAAGTCCATCATCACTATTATCATCGTCATCGACAGCACAACATCAGTATTCAGCACAGATGCTTCGCTGCAGTACAACCATAATTTATTTGGAAGTCTTATCGTGAAGAAAAGAAGAAAAGTGGATGGGGAGAGGACTTAGTGCTAGCTCACCAAAATCATTCAGAGGTGTCTTCACCTCCATACACCCATTCCAACACTCTGGATATCAACTGACAACAAGAACGCCACTGACGTTGGTTAGCAACCATATCTTGCAGGGTCTCCAATCGCGCACAGCGGTTCTCGCCGACTCCATTCCGGAAGGCGAGTCGTATCGACAGCACCAGACTTTTCGTAATCGGTTTGATATGCCTCCGCCAGGTCAAAGCTTGGTCAACTCTCTGCTTGCGCCAACATCTTCCACATCAACATTGACGGTAACACCAGAGGAGAACACTGGTGCTTCACTGCCACACAACCACGTCAGTTTATTTGAATAAATTCTTATAATGGGAAGAAGATATGGAACAGGGAGAGGAACCTAGGGCTAGCCTACCACAAGCGTCCGTGGTGCCTACTTCTACAACGTTCAGTCATGCAATAGAAGTTGACGGCGTGAACGCCACTGACATCTTTTGGCTGTCATGTCATTCAACGTCTCCAGCCAAACACAGGGAGGGTCACCTGGACCCCATCCTTGAAGGTGAACAACACCAACAGCGCCCAAACTCTTCGTAGCATCCTTCATTCCCATCTGCCGTGTCAAATTCCGCGATCTTGAAGGCAACGCCATTTTGAGTGACCGTCAATATAGGTTTAGCTGCTACCGTTACATGGGGATATACCGAGTCACGCGTCAAGCGTCTCGTTCATATCCCTTGACTTTTTGGTGGAACGAATGTGGTTGTCCTCGATATATCGAAGGCAGTGGGCGGGGTTCGGCATGTGGACCTTACTGCTACACTTCTCATGTACGGACTGCATCCAGACTCGGTCACCTGAATTGGAAGCGCTCTGCATAACCGTTCTATGCAAGCAAGAATGGATGGCTTTATCTATCAGACCCACAAAATCAGCACTGGTTTTCCCCAAAGATGTCCTCTCCCCCACGCTGTCCTTCCTTTATGTTCTTCCAGTCATCCGTATTGTTACCACTGTAGTTTTTATAACTGCTCTTCTCTCACCTTTTTCCCAAGAACATCCTACCTTCGCAACTCCTCCCCCTGTACTCTCTGTCTTCCTCAACCCTTGTAACCTCCAAATGATGGAAAGCTGATTAATGTTCACCTCAATTCACCTTGAGGATTGTGTTATTCGATATATGCTTTTGTGTTGCATTTTATCGTCACCTATAAGGTATCTCTGACCATACGTCCTCTTTTCCTCTTTAACCCACATCTGCTTAGTAAATAGCGTAGCCGGACTACTTAGCTTACGCGTGTTTGCCGTTGTGTTCTGGACATATGCCATGTAAGGTGCCCAGAGGACGTTCAGTCAGTCCCGTTGATGACGTCTTGCCCCGACATGATGCCTAGTTGTGTCCACTTCAGTGTTTTCGGTTGATCTGAAAACCTTGCTTCTGGCCATTTTCCCAAGGCGCACAGAGGATTTTGCATTAAGTCCTCTCCTCTCTTTTCACCTTTTGCCAGGGCCTCTCTTCATTGTTGTATGGTAGTCAAGCACCAGTTTCCCCTAATGGCGTATTGCCGTCCCTGATAATGATGACAACGATTAAGATGATTAAAAATTTGACGAGCAACAACAGGCACAGTTTACGACGATGTTGAAAGTCGTACAGTAATATTTCGCAAAAAAGTCACGAAATTAAGCCCCTAGTGACATCCCACGTTTATTACCAACGAATACCATGAAACATAAGTAGACAACCTATTCCTTGAATAAATCAAAATCAAATCTTTCAGCTGTAGCACCATTTCGGTGCCCAGCTGCCATGCCAACGGATGAAGTCATGAGGGCTGGGATACTTCCAGGTTGCCCAAACCTAGAAAAGAGCAGTCGAGATGCAGAGTTTGGTTTGGAACAACGGACCTTCCGGTCAGTAAATTCGCGCTCTAACCACTGAGCCATCTCGCCCCCACTTGCATTTTTGCCACAAGACCGTACATTTGAAGAACAAACAAACCAAACTGCTCTGTCTGTGTTATCTACCTTGCGATCGGTAGGACATCTCTCAAGAAACGAGATGTCTAGGAAATTTTCGGTGTTCGGTAAGGCTTCTATGAGAAACGTGGTCTGTGGATGTTTCGAGGAAGCCTTCCCCAAAAATAGGTTATTCAGCCACTATTCATCCGTGTGGGTCAGGTTGTATATTTTTGATTAGAATATCTGTCATTATTATTTTGTCTCGTTTTTAGGTTTCGTGTTCGTTCATCATTGACGCCTCACTTTCGGGGCTCCGGTTAAGACGCTTAGTTTTCACGTTTCTGTACTCTGAGCAGCAGCGGTAACAGCAAGGATTTATTCCGTAATGACAGTTATGGGAAATTGTTTTCGTAAAACCAAGCAGTACACAAATAACCACTTTAATCCGGAACCGCGTCCTCCTACACCACCATCGGCACCGATTCGATCACCGCAGAAAGTCAAATCCAACTCTTTACCCAGGCCCGAAGAACAAAATGTGTTCAGAGTACCGCCGGTTTTGCCAGGGGACCTCAACGGGAGCCCGTTTTCCCTCCGTACTCACAGATTTAGTGACCAATTTCCCCCTCATTGTCAACTTCTCAAAACAGCTTGTTCCTCTTCTTCCGCGCATGTGGTTGCCCCTGTACATGGTGCACACCAAGAACAACAGCAGCCAATCGGCTCTCAACAAAAGTATCATAATCGATCGGCACGTGCAGCTCCAAGGCCGGAATTAGAGTCTGCTGATCAGAGATCTGCGAACACCGCCTATCCAACCCCGTTTCCAAGCATAAAACGGGCGAGAAATCTACACGTCTCATTATATGTCTACTCTGCTCGAACGGAGGAAGAGATACCGTTACAGAAAGGCGATGTTGTTGCTGTGCTCAATGACAAGTAGGTCTTTTTTCAGGTTGATTTTACCGAACACAGTTTGGGTGAACAGACTTAGCCCAGGAACTTGCTACGATTATGTTTTCTTAGACACCTGTTATTTCAGAGACCATAAGGCCAGTGAACTCAGCATAAAATAAATTTAAATCGAGCAGCTGGCCCTTTCGGTGCCTAACTACCATGCCACCAGAAGGAAGCACGAGGGCTGGTATACTGCCAGGTTACCCAAGCCTAGGATAGAGGAAGTCGAGAGGCATAGGTCGGGTTCGAACCACGGACCTTCCGGTCAGTAAATTCGCGCTCTAACCATTGAGCCATCTCGCTCCGAGTAAACTCAGTGCAATGAATTATAAGCAGGTAGATCCAATTTGAAATGCCGTTGATAAACTGTCTCCAATGTGCAATTCTTCGATACATGCTATTTTATCGTAGTTGCATGAAGCGCGGGTACTTTGAGGCGAACATCGCCACAAGACCTCCATAGTATGGGTGGGGTCACCTTCTCGGATGTAGGCAAACCCTCTACCACTACTTGGTGTAGAACCCAGCTACTCTGATCAGAGGGGGCGAGATGGCTCATTGGTTAGAGCGCGAATTTACTGACCAGAAAGTCCGTGGTTCGAACTCTACTTCTGCCTCTCGACTTCCCCTGTCTAGGCTTGGGCAACCTGGCAGTTTCCCAGCCCTCGTGCTTCCTTCTGGTGGCATGGCAGTTAGGCACCGAAAGGGTGCTACAGCTGAACTCTGATCAGAACCCTTTGAGATGGCTAAGTTATCTTAGACCTATTGACGTGTTACCAACCCCTGGACCCTGCCGCAACTTACGTCGAGTGATAGTTTAGGCAGCAGCTCATGTCTTTGTCATCCACAAGATTCGATTCGAATCATCTCGCAAACCTCCAGGCACCACCGTCGATGTGCATTATCCCATAACCTTCGAATTGCAGTTTTATTCCAGATTGAATCGTTCTGTCCGCTGTGGTTTTCACAAAGTATACATTTCAGAGCTCTTGCTCACGGTGGCGATTAATTTCTTGCATTTATTACTTTGCATCCCATCATCTTGCTTCATCCACCCCTTATGATTTTCCCCTACATAATATAACTCTAATTTTCGGTGGAGGCATATTTCCCACCCAATCGTTCTGTGAATAAGGGGCAGTACAACACTTAAGATGGCAGCCCCTCCTCCTGGTGTTCAGTTCCGTTGCTTTCGCTGGGTGGTTTAGGTGCTGCATGCCGACACTGACTAACACTGACTGGAAGGCCGGTGATTCGACTCCAATCATAACTTCTTGATTGTACCCATCTGTCGACCTGGCGGTATTTCAACCTTCTCGTTTCTTTTGGGACGCACGGCATCTATGCACTGGAACGATATCACACCTGAACAATTTTATTGTTTTGAAGGTTCCCAAATAAAAATAGTGACTTTACACCTTCACTCGAATTTCCGGATAAACTTTCCGGCCTGCCGAAGCATTCATCCTACCTGCCACCCCATTGAATCGCCACTTTGTAGATGTAAGTGGTCATGGTATAGAATATCAAAACTTGTGTTCGTGTGATTTTTTCAAGATCTTTTGCCGACTTTTTTGCCCATTCAAGACTGGCTGAAAGGGCAAAGCAGTGAGGTGTTGTTGGTCTACTAATTTTTTCTCACACCATTTTTACACCCCTTGTCTCAGGGACCCAGATTGGTGGTTTGTGGAACATCTGAAAACTTCAGGCAAAGGCTATATACCTGCCGCCTACGTTGCTCCGCAAGGCTCGGTCGAAGCGGAAGAGTAAGTTAACTCCCCCTTGTCTCTGTGTCTTTCTTGTTTACCGTTGCTGTGAATAGAGGCTGGATCGTTTGCCCCGCTCACGTCGAAATCTCTTAATCGAACTGGAGTTCGATATCTCTTAAAGTTCAAGGTCATCGATGGTCCTCCCGTACAACGGACATTTAGTTGCTATTATAAAGGTGTTGTTCTACCAACAATACTTACGATGCTAGTAGTTGTCATTCTTCTTCCAGTTCATTTTTGTTTTGTCAACCATCAACATCACCGGCAGCATAACACCAGTGTCCAACACCGATGCTCCACTACCGTACAACCATAATTTATTAAAAAACCTTATCGTGAAGAAAAGAATAAGGGTGGATGGAGAAGGGACTTAGTGCTGGCCTACCACAATCATTCCGAGGTGTCTACACCCCCAGACACTCATTCAGGCAATCTTGATAGAAATTGACAACAAGAAGGCCACTGGCATCGAATAGCAGCCATATCTTTTGGATTCTCCAACCAGGTGCAGTGGGGATCACGCTGTCTTCATCCTGGAAGGCGAGTCGCACCGACAGCATTCAGACTTTTTGTGGCCTCTTCCATACCCTTTTGCCAGGTCTCCGCTTGTGCCACTCTGAGTTGGGCGTGGAAAATAGCAAACGATGATTCGGCATATGCAATACATGGCATAACCAGCGCATCTTCTGATGGTGGATACATTCTTTGATAGTTGTCATCATACGCCATTCTGTCAGTTTACTACCCTGAGCTGACATTGAAAGTCCTTGCGCTGTCCCCCCGAGGAACAAAATATGATGCAAAATCGGCCATGGATTCTGGTTTTCCCGCTTAAAAAAACAAACTCTCACTCAGCCGTGTTGACTAGCCACATAGCTAGATGAGCATAAGAGTAAAATACACCTTGACGCGAACAACAAGGTCCATATAAATAGCTTATGAACTCATTGTTAGGTTGAAGGACGATATCTAGGTTGTTGATTCGTTAGCTGTTATGGTCGCTACTGATGTGTCAATCGGACTTGTCAGTTACACCGGAATCGAGAAGACAAATGACTTGAGGAAGTTGTACTGGAAACAACTGAACCGTTCTGAACCAGAATATAAAAAGAGCGAACAGTCCAATGGGATGTCAATGAAAGGCTGAAAAGGAGAAAACAAGGTCTCAGTCTACAAGACAAATCGTTAGCAAGATAAATTTGTTCGTTTGGAGGCAGTCCTCCTAACAAAATGGATTTCCATCCACTCGTTTGAGAACTTTGGCTCGACGAACAAACTACAAGCAGTGCGTGATTACACACTGATCTGGCGTGAGGCAGTCTCTGGTGCTTTAGTCTTAGCCGTGGTTTTGCGTAATTTGTTAGCCTACCTAACCCATGACGTGCTTGACAATGAGAAAAAGTCGGATGTTTCGCCTACCACTTTTGTTCTACTATCTGGTCAACCTCAACGTCACTGTGCCTGACAAAATCACCAATGAAGAACAACACACGTATGGCACTATAAATTATAGTATAGCAAGGATGAACTATCCAGTACATGTTACCTCTCAACTGGGTCAACTCGTCCTAATTTACTAACTCGCTCGTTTCCCGAACTGACAGAGTTTCTAATTCAAGTACAAGTGTGTCAAATTTGAGAGAGCGTGGCCACTGAATGCATTAAAAGAACGGACAGAGGGGTGAGGATTTTGAACTACGATAAGACGAAAAGTGTAGTTGGATCGAACGGCCACTTGTCTTGGAGTTAACCTCCGAAAGTTTTCATTTAATGATGGAGCTATATTACCAGTATTGATCAAAAGAACTTCCATATCGATGGATCGGATAAATGGAGATATTACAGGCATGGTTTGTCTACAGAATAACTCATATTCAGTCCAAGCTTACGAAACGGGCAGGTTAGTAATATTGTACAGTCGTTGGGTTTTCAAATGCGTACTTCGAATTACTTACTATTACAATTCGTGGTTACCAGTTAAATGGAGGATAATATATTTGAACATGATAGCCCACTGTATATCCGAGACATTTATCGAGCCGACCAATCCTATCGCAGGAGAGTAATTAAGTATCACGCAGTGTTTCACGCCTCCTAGATCATCCACAGCTGGCGTCCGCTCCATCTCGTGAAGGTGTCGGACTGGCCAACTTGGAATCTTGATTCCAATTGGTGGAGATCCCATAAAAGAGTATATCAGCCCTACGAATGTACCAAGGTGCAAACATCTGTGGTTTCAAAGTCTAATCGGTAGCTGTCATGAAACAGGAAAGAAGAAGTACCAGCCAAACCGCCGTTCACACATCCAACAGTACGAAGTTATTTATAAACGTTCTAAGACGGAACGGCTGGAGAAAGCCATGGAAACCTCTCCGACCAGAAGGCACCATAGGGAGTCTGTATTTTCGTCGCGCCCATTTTTGGTGTTCTTAAGTCATTTGAGCTGAGTGACTTTCCTGAAAATCGTAGGATTGATTTCAGAATGGATCTGCTAACCAGAATTCTTTCACTGAGAGTGGTGGTTCTGCGACTTCGTTGCAGGGCATGTAGAGAAGTATTGTCCTTCGTGGTGTTTTCGAGCTGGAAAAATTCCTTGCAGCTGTCTCAATCGGCTTCATATCTTTACATACATATATTTTCTGAGTAGGAAATTTTCGTACCCCACCGATCATGAACTGGCTTTTCGTCGTGGTGATCGAACGTGAGCGCTGCAATGAACCCGCGGCTGGAACTCCTTTCCACAAGATGCAACTATGCCAGGAAGATCAAAGAGGAGCAGCGAGCCCTTGTACTACGGATAACAGTAATACGAGACAGTCTGGAGGCTAAATCTGCTATGGGACCGTGGAGATAGTGAGCGTTCCCTCAAGGCAAACAGCAGCGATTCTGCCTTCTCCCTGCGGAGAACGGATTTGAAAGGGTCGGCCCTAAGACCCACACACCACGATTGCCTAACAGTTTGTCATGACCGCCGGCGAAATACGACTAAAATCTACCAATGGCCCGATACAGCTCCAAGCGCATCTGTCATGTGTAGTGTCATCAGGATTGAAACATCTATGATTTACTCCCTGGGTTATCGAGCTAGACCAGGTCTCAGAGATCAAGATGTCTATTGTGTCAATGGATCTGGCAGATTAAAAAACCACCACCCGCCGCGCTGTGTGTTGGACTTTTGAGTCAAAGACCACCTGAATAAAGCTCTACATTCTCCCACTGCCTTGTGGTTCAGCTCAAGGGTGTTGTTCCTCAAGCGAACCCCAGTCCTCGGTCTGGGCAACCGGGGAGTATCGTTCACCCTTTCAGCTCTTCAATCACCGCCATCATCCACATCCACTCTCCACCTGTCGAATGATGCACTGCGGCCAGTCCATCTGCCAGTCCCCTAACCATTGTTCCGTGTTTAAACTACCATCCAGGAAAACAGATCCAAGTGATGCCTTACCAAACTCAAAAGGTCTAATCCACGTTGCGCATTTCAGTGTCCGTACTCTCTGTGCCTAACTTCTTTTCCCTTGTTCTGTCGCCGAAACACGCATACAAGACAACTTCGGCCGTGCGCTTCAAACCGCTTAGGATGAGCTCAGATGTCTCACATTTCACTCTTCGGATATCTGGTTATCCCGACGTAGTGATTCTTGGTATCAATGGTGTGAGAGTTACATTCAGCCTTACTGGATTGGATTCCAATGTACAGTCGACTGTGCTCTTTACGGTTGTCTGGTTCAATTAAGGTCAGGTACGGTGAACGGTGCCCATTTGTCGTATCAGCATACAACCTGACAGACTGCAGTTCTGACGCTCAGAAAGATGGGCTGCCGTTCACTCCGGGGTGAGCAGCTTGACTCCGACCGTGCAACTGTGCGGTCTCGGTTATCGGTTCACTTCCTTTCAGGATTACGCATGCCTAGGCAGGGTGATTCTGTTCACCAACTTCAACCAGTTTCAGTAGCTCGACAGTATCAATCTGATCTGGCTGGAAAGCTACTTGAGACGCACAGTGAATTGCAGTACTGCAGACCAGCCAATCGATACAGTAGATAAATTTGTTTGCCTGAGCAGTTGTATAAGTTCCAGTGGACTGGCTGGAGATGAGCTTCTCGAATCGGGAAGGCCAGCGCAGCTTTTGCGAACCTGTTGCGAGCCGACTGAGGAGCGAACGATGACATGTCCTGATTGGTCAAGGTGTCAATCATTCAGGATCGATCGTTTATATCTCGGTGCTTCTCGCCCCCTCACGAAAATTCTAGCGTGACCTTGTGGAATATTTTGTGATAACCTTATGAATACAGTTGTAATAATTTTCCTTTGTCTCCATAGAAAGCTACAATGCTTTTTGATACACCATAGTTGACGGAACAAGAAGGCAAGGACCGACAGTTGTCAAAGGATCTGTTGATCACGACAGAACCTTGGATTCTTTTTATGCCGGCGTGACGTCAGTTTGTCGAGGGTAGGGTATACACTGTGGCGGTGCGATCCCTGCTGCTTTATCGATCGGAAACATGGTTTCTAAGTACACAGGGTGTGCGTAACCTCTGTTTTAGGCCGTTTAGTGTCTCCGAAGCATTGGCCGGTTTTGCTGGAAACATCGGATTAGCAACGCTGAGGTGCGTCAGTTGGTTTTATGAGGAAGAAACTCTCCCGCGATAGATGAATTACTCACGCTTCGTAAGTTACGTTGGTCAGGACATGTGCTTCTCATGTTGGAAGAGTCTATCTTACAGAACTCTTTTCCCCCAGCCCTGTGCTAGGTGGAAGCGACCGAAGGGTAGATAGTCAGTGACCTGACAATCGAGTATGAAAGCACTAGTTAGTAACTGAGTCGGGTCGACAACCGCCGCCTCCCTGGATGGGGACCCAAGGACTTAACTCATCACAATGGCTAATGACACTGGCAGACATGGCTCAACCACGCACTCAGTGGCACTCGTGTATCAAAGCTATCACCTTCAGTGTGTAGCTGTCCAGTTTTCCGAACTAACTCATCATATAATCGTCCCTACTGCTTCGCTATATCTCCCACGCTCCCCCATTTTCCGGTGATCGAAACTGCAACAAAAGTACCCTTGGCACATGCCTCATAGTTGATTAAATGAACTGAAGCTGACCGGTAAATTTTAATTCCTCACACTAAGCCCGCCCGAAATTTAGGCGAAATTTACCCATCGACAAAGAACCAAACAAGACAATCATTTCGGCCTCAGAAAACAAAACGTTTATGCGTCTATTCGCTACTCGCTACACAGACAGCGTAAATGGTATCACGAAGGTCATCAAAAGATTGAACCTGGTTGATTGTAAATCCACATTGCAATGGCCAGAACGTACAATCTTTTGCAGTGATAAGCTACCTCCTACCCCCAGACGTAACAGCGACATGTTGAATAATATTTCATTTTTTTTCGGCCAACTGGTATTGGTCCTCTGATACTTTATGTGAAAACAAGCTTGCCAACTGTGTAGCGCGTTCTGTTCTGATCTGGATTATCACAAGGTTCATGCACAATGTCGCATTACATTAATCCACAAACACCGACACATTTGTACGTCGTCGTTCCACAGAAAATACAACAGTATTCGCTCACTTGAAGCAGTAGCAACAAGTGGACTTACAGCGATAATTGAGACATCACAACACTACACTGTAGTATCTACTCGGACGCGTTGACTCACGTCGCGAGAACGAAAATCGGAGTCAATGGAGGGGGGAGTAAACGGATTCAATGAAGACTTTTCTAAGAGAGGCAGTTTAAGTGTGCAGTAACTGCAGAAAGTTTATTTGTAAACCGTTCTGTTGCACAATCGCAAAATACCGTTCATGTACGTATCGGACATAAGCAAGTTCTCGTACCGTGGGTTGTTTTCTGTGAATTCACTTAGTACGTCCGGAGTTGAAGTCAGCGGCCACTCCGGGGCGTCAGAAAGCGAGTTAATATATCCATCGACCCACGTTGTGATTTGTGGGCAGACAGACAACCTGCATTGGTGGAATTGGTGTTAGGAAAGGCTATTCACGTACTCAGGTTTATTTGCCTGGACTCTGGGTTCTGCTAGCCATTATCCGTTCTGTATCTGTTGTGCTTATTCGTCGTTAGACTAGGGTGCGTCTGTGGCCAGTCGCACGAACGATGTCGCGGATAACTGGATCAAGGCTTCAATAGAACTGAGAACACTGGGCTGACCGGATATAACGTGAATGCTACCCTCTACTCTATCGGGTAGAGACTAAAAGGGTGTATTGCCCTTATATAGACGTAAGATTGCTGAAAACTCTTCGACAGCCCACGACCGGTTTCGCCCTTCTTGAGGCTTATCAGTTAGATGCACTCCCCGAGTTTCCACCAACCTTATGAATGCCCTTGTTTTCATAGATTATTCAATTTCTCGAGCCATCAAGAAATAGGATACCGATTTTAGACAGCAAAGCGAATGACGAACCCGTCGAAAGTCTGTGTTGATGACTGTGGTAGAGTCTAAGGGGATTTCGATGCGGTAAACTCGAAACCGAATGACTTCGTTCTTTTAGTGTTGACCAAATAATTCATACTTCATACCGCCTATTTGCCACGTAGTCTAGAAATGCTCCCGTTTTTGTTAGCTCAGTATAGTTTTCATAGAGACCTCTCAGAAGGCCTATATCATCACTATCACCCGTGTAACCTAGTCCTTAGAAAAATATTTTGCTTGCGGGCTTACTACTGCTGTCTATTTTTTTTTTCGCTTCTATTCGCAACGACAGTACTGTTTTCTCCAAACAGGCCGACAACCGCTATCTGGACCACGTCAGCTGTTCGTCGCTACACGCCATCGACGTGCTTGCAAATTAACGTGCTGATTGGTCACCGGTTTGCGACGAACCACAGCTGGGTACATGCCAGACAGTCGCTCTCTGATCAATGTGGTGAGCGGAACCACAAAACAGCTTTGGTTGCCGATGTCGTTAGATGGGAGACACGGTGCCAACTTCCTAGACAGACAAATAGCTCAGCGTGTGTCATGTTCGTCAATGGGGAGCAGTGTCTCACGTTTTCGAAAGAATTCACCGTTTTTGACGCGATTTTGCTGCAGCAACCAACCTATGGCCTTCTCATCATCGTCATCAGGTGTAAAAAACCGCATGCTTGCCTTACAGTGGTTGTAATTGCCACAGTTTCGTTCGCAGATGATTTTTGGAGGTGGGGTGGATAGCTATGCATTGGAGGTGGTAGGTGATATAATTGGTGCGTAAATACAGGAGTGCCAGTGGACTTTTCATTGAGGAGATCGGAAGGGCAGCTGCGCATTGAAAGCAACAGCCTGGAGCCATGAGCGCCATTGAGGGCGCGACTAGATCCTTTCTGACAATGCCTCTAACCACTGATGTGTCCCGTCTCGTGGTCCCCATACAAGGAGACGGCAATGACCAGCGCAGCTGAGTTTGCCGGTAATGTCTTTCATACTTCGCTGCCAAGTCATTGTTTGACCTCCCCTGACTCGTTCACACCCTTCACGTGGTTGTGCAAAAAGGGATTTTCGAGGAATTCGGCCAATCAGCATACAAAGCACGTGACCGAGCCAGCGCAACCTATGGAATGTAATCAGTTCATCTGTCGTGAGCGAGTTATTTCTTCCGAAAACCTTTACTGATCCGGTGTCCCAACCAGACTCGGGTAATGCTCTGAAGACATCGATGGATAAACACTAAAAGAAAATTTCACTTCTTCAGCGCGGTGCGGCCAGGTTTCTGACCTCTATGATAATATGGGACGAGATGGCTCAGTGGTTAGAGTGCGAATTTACTGACCAGAAGATCGTGGTTCGAACCCTACTTCTGCCTCTCGACTTCCCCTGTCTATCAGCTATAAACCGTGTACCATAGGCACATTGATTCCAGCTGCTACAGGTTCGATCACCGGAAAACGGGAATGTGGAACGTACAACCAAGCCTTGGAGGCGAAGGCATGTTCGGTTTGTTCGGAGATTGGGTAGCCACGCATTGAAGCAACTGAAGAAGAAACTGATCAGTGCTGCACGGGTGGTCACCCCGAGGGGTACTGATCGCTACCGGGAAGAGAAACATCTTTGAAAGATGTCGAAAACTCTGTTTATGGTACTCCTGAGAGCAGGAACCATTGGATTTCAGATTGGCCAGGCGAGGCATTGTTTCACCAGTTGGCCTCAGTCAGCCTATGTATGAGGGTACTGAGTGGTCGAGAAAGTCCAAAGTACAATGCTATCCTTTAGGTTGCCTCAATGATGGACAGATGTGGGGGATCCAAATGTCAGAGAACTTTTTCCTACTACATCCTGAGTTGAAAAAACACGTGCCACTGAAATACGAACTTCGTTCGGTGTATTCGAATGTTTCATCGAGAACAATACATAGTGTGTTGCGATATGGTATTAGTGATGTCTTGCGACTGTCAGTAGGTGAATTGATGGACTACAGTATGGCCGTTGACTGTACGGGAATCGTCACTCTGTTCATGATTTGATGCATAAACATCCTGCAAAGTCAAAAGACCGGTTTTCCCTTCGATTCACTGATACGAATGCACCCATAATTGGCGAATTAGTCCAGCCGTTTGTCCCTATTCAAATCTTTCATGGCCAGTTGCCAAGCTGTTGATTTGCCCGACTTTCGTTTGGCTATTGATGAACAACTCATGCCCTTGAAGTCATACGGTCGGTTACTCTTCTTTATGCTGAATAAACCGAATAGCTTTGTTATATACGTATTGTTTTGAGCTTCAGGGTTTGTTTTCATTATTCCAAGAGCTATTTACATTTCTGTAACACTGAACCACCAAGTGGCCAGTTTTCTCCAAGTAACCAACTGGGCTGTCTCTGGAAGCCATCCAACAGTTCAGTGCTTCGCTTCTTCTGAGAAGATTGGGTCCACCTTCGGACGAAATGGCATTTTTAGCTGGGCAGAGGTGACGGGCGTTTGAAAGTAGTCTATTTATGTTCGATTTTCCCACTGTCCTGCTATGATAAGCTTTATCGTCAGAAGGTACCTGTGCAATATGGCCGAGTTGGTGTTGTTTTCGTTCCTGATATTATTTGTTACTGGGGACCGAAAGATTCGTTTTGACAGCACATCTAGAGGAATAATAACGCTAGCTAATGATATGATTATAATGGTACATCTGAAGAGATCCTTTTTATATTCAGGTGATTGAGTTCGAGCTCGTCGTTGGAGGAATTTCGTAGAACAATCGTAGTGTGAGGAGGTTTTGTAATCTATGCCAGTCTATGCTGAAAATCCGAGAAGCGCTGTACAGCTGTTTCACCCCTATTGGGAATTGTCAGCAGTGCGCATCTCACGAAACTCAGAGTTTCGAACCCACGACCTTCCGGTCAGTAGTTGAACACTTAACCGGTCGGCCTCGAGCAGCTGAACAGCAGTGTGATTAGTTCTCACTTAGGATATAGTGCTGCTTATCCTTTAGTCACGTGATCACGTATTGACTGGCTCCTCGAATGCAACTTCTCAGGTGGAAGTTTCGCTGATCTTGTGAGATTATTCTTCCTCTGAGCCACTTGTAGATTGATCGTAACGTGAGATGTGGTAATTTGATAGAAGAATGTACACTCCGTTTGATCCATTCGCGCTCTTTCAGGATCTGGATATTTTTTACTGTGTTCAGGAGCTGTCGCTCTTTCGTCCTCTTGGGCCTTAGCAATCATCGCTGCAGCGTCAAAAGTAAGTGTGAAAGTGTGTGATGTCCCGAAGGTAGCGGGGTAACTTACCAATGGTCTCGACGCACATAACTTTGGACATATGTATGCCACTGTCGTTGTCCTTGGGCTAGCATCATTGTCTTATGACACTGTGAAGTTTAGGTAAGGTTAAGTGGACGTACGCGAACCTGGATGCGCGGCCAACAACGCATGGGACATAATACTCTCGGTAGACGTCAAGCGCTGCCATCCGAAAATTCCATGGTGATGGTTGGTGTGTACGACACCCGATTGTGTAGTTAACACGACTAGTTGCGTGTTCATTATGGAGCTCCCGGAGCATTCAATTCTTATTGGAAGTCTGGACATGCGTGATGAATACTGTTCTACCGAAACGAACGGGTCAAGCTCATCTTGGATGCGCTTCTCTCAGGAAACAACCTGTCTCCCACAATGCAACTAATTGGGGACTTGGAAATTTCGCTCTCCTTTTTGGAATCACCCTGCAGGCGACATTGTTTTTTAATGACGGTGTTTTGAACAAGAGCTGGAAAACTTCTACCCTGTGTTTGTGTATGTTCACAATCTTGTTTACTTGCATTCTCACGCGAATTCTGAAAAGTTGACTTATTCAGCTGGAACTCAAACTCCAAAGGTCGCAGAAAAACCTCCCCATATTCGGTTTTCTCGGTGTGAGGTTATTGATCCATATTTGTACACAAATGCTGAGACTACTGGGTTAATCCAACTTCACGAGTTTGCCACTGCCTGTTAACAACTTTAAGACAGACTCAGTCAGGTGTTTTATTCCTGCGCGATTTTCGTCTGTCGAAAACTTATGGGCCTTGGAGAGGTTTTGAGATTTTGAACAAGGTATTTCAATGAATACGGACAAGTTCATTGGGAGTAGCCTTTTCTCCACGGTGTTGCGATAGCATTTATCTTTGTAAACGTAGCACACTACTCATGGGTTGCTGAAAACTATTCGGCAGCCTACGGCCGGTTTCGCCTTTCTTGGGGCTCACCAGATAGGCGCAGTCCCCGGGTTTCCATCAACCTTATGTTCTACTTGAACCCAAATTGGACAGATTTCGACAAAAACACTCATTTGCATATCAACTGGGTTTTCCACGGGAGACTCAACTGAATCCGCTTCAAGTGAATGTGCTGCACCAGGCCGCCTCATGTTTCAGTTGGTATGATATTCGAGATATCGCAACCCGTTGTTTTCCAGACGTAACACGCTACTCAATGTTGTTGAAAACTCTTCAACAGCCCACAACCGGTTTCACCCTTCTTTGGGCACAGTCTCCGAGTTTCCGTCAGCCTTGTGTTTTACGTTCAGCTGAAGGGGACCATCATAAACAAGAGATCCAGGTGGATTCAGTCGAGTGTCCTGTCAAAGGCGTTTGTCTTTTTGTTTCACTGACTCTATCTCATTCTACTGGGCACAGTGACACCAGATCGATGTTTCTCATGCCCTCAGGAAAACCTAAGGTATATCCCCAGGCTTTCCCATCTGCCTTGAACCTTTTTGGCTCATGTCCGAATCGGGTTACAGGGACGGTGGCGATGGAGAGATTATCCTTCCTGTGCGTTTCATAATACGATATATCTTTATCCGCACAGCATTAAACTGGCTACCTATTTGAGTCCCCGTCTGGCGTAGAAATAGAGTATTATAGTGTATTATAGTATATATAGTATATATAGTATATATATATACTATATATAGTATTATAGTGTATTATATGTATGGACCCACGACTACGCCGACACGGAAACACCGGGTTAGATATCTCATACGGACTCAAACCCCGAATCTCCACCATCCTGGTTGATTGGATAACATTCAATTATGGCTTTGATTACGTAAATAAGATTTATCTTCCACCCACCCTCCCCCTGTATTTCAAGAAGCCCATAGAGTGATGCTTTTCTAAAGTCACACTGGATCAGTGTGGTAGGAACAGATGAAGTTCTGGTTACAGTGTACCTACTCACTCTCTGATGTAATTCACTGAACGATTTTGAGCGATGAATGACGGGGCATTGAGTTAGTGTTCATATAACGAAGGGATGTAATTGGAGAAAACGATTTTACGCCAGCCCACATATTGCGAGGATGTATTTACTCACTGACCAAACTGTCTGGTTTTCTGAAGGATTTTTTGACATGCACCGTGAGCTGTTCTCAGTGCCAAAAAGGCCTGTCCGGAACAATGAGCTGGACTGTGTTTGTAGGTGCGTTGGTAACCAGGCGACGTTAAAATTGTGATATTTTGGCACACAATCGGCCTTATTTTGTTGTTTTTTCTCCTCGCTGGAGGAAACAAGCGCACAACCATCGTTGTGTCTAGTCTGTTGTTCTTTGGCCACGTTCGCTCATCCGTATGTCTGTTTATGTAGTTAGGGGGGCTGAAGAATGTGTTTGCTGCCGCTAGCCAGCTGTGATGACTTTTGACTTTGCTTTGCAAGTTCTGTTCGATCTGCGCAATAGCACCTCGATGGTCTTGCCGCTGTGGATCAAATCTGTGTTATTCTGTTTTTGCTGTCAGTTAGTTATTAGTCTAGTTATTCCCCGAGCCTGGGGCTTTAGTATCCCATATGCTAGTTAGGGAGTTAGTTACAATAACGTTCTTCATCTTCCTCTATTTTGTTGCAGTTGGTACAGTCCAAGATTGTCCCGGAAGGATTCCGAACGACTGCTCTTGTTGGCATCCAATCCCCGAGGCACCTTTCTTGTCCGACAGAGTGAAACGTCGCAAGGTCGGTTTTATGTGATTATGAGGAGGGTTTTCTGGTTGTTAGTGGCAGCAGTCAACTGACTGCTTGGTACATCGAACCTTTTTCATTCGAAAGCGATTTTTCGTAGCTCCCGAGGCTCCTGACAGATTTTTTCCGCCCTCTAACCCGCCCACGGGAATTCAATTTTTCGGATACATTTCCTTTCTGTGTTTTTTCTAATCATGGTACAGTGACCGGGTGTCATCGGAGCGAGTGTGTTCGTGATAAAACTGAACAAGGTAGACCTTTTCTATTTTCTCCGATTATGAGGCTACTGAACCTACAAGCTAAGTAAAATAGCGGGTGGTTCACTCGTTACGGAGCGGTGTAAAGCTGTCTACAATGGGCTGTAAATCCTACGGAGCGAGTGCATTTTCGAGTTTCTGTGGCTTTTTTCTCTCCTGAATGTCCCATTCTAAACTAGTGAATAAATACAGAAAAAAAATTTGAAGAATTCAGTTGGAAAATGCTTGGAACCGATTGAGAATTCATCGATGAGTAAAAAAAAGCCGATTATATCCAAGGCCGAAAATCCACAAAACGGAGACCAACTGTGCTAACTATCCCTGCTTTGTGAAGCCTGCCTCCGGTTCGCGAGTGAACTGGTTCTACAGCGGCAGTCCAAGCAAGGCAATCTGAAACGAAGTCAGCTCATCAGAGAGATTTGATGAGGACCCTTAGGTACCGGAGTGTCTAAGGAAGGCAGCCCCATACCCCAGAAAAAGTGACAGGTGATTAGTAAATCTACGTAAGCTCTTACCCTCAGACATGATTTAGCATGTGATCCCTCTGCAACGACGCAAAATCCTTTTCTCTTCTTTTTGGCTTTGAGTGTAGATAATCGTTGATGCTGCGTATATCCTCATGGTGCCAGTCAGTCCCCATGTGAAATTTCGTACTCTCCTCATAGGAAGGCCGCTCCATCGCGATGGCATTTTTTGCATAAAGGAGGTTCTTTTCCATCACAACCTTCCTCGACGAAATGAATCCACCAAAACTTACTCTCCATTTGGAGTGGAACCACACTGAAACAGTCCTGTACCTTCAACACAGATCTATTGGTGAACAATGATTTTAGACAGTTTGTATCACAAGCACTACTGATGCACATCATTGCCCTCTTCTTATGTGAACTCGGCTCAGCTTGTTCGATGACGTGGCTTTGGATACGCGCACAACACCATTCGTCGGAACATTTCACAGTTGCAACATCGGTTAAGGATAGGCTAAGGAAGTGCGGTAATTATCACGTTCCTAATGGCATTGTTTTCATTGCTACAGTAGCTCCCCCCGAGGGGCGGACACGTTTGGAAAATTAAGTGGCTGACCTCAAGGGGGATTTGTCCCTCTGGAAGAAGCAGCCTATCACCATCATCAAAGGCAGCAACATCAGTGTTGACACTGATGCTTCACTGCCCTATGAAGCATCCTAATCAACACCTTAAGTTCTCACAGTGACATTTGATACATAGGGTAAAACGCTTGTTCCAAAAAAGTGTCCAAAACAATCCGATTCTTTTTGCCTCGCTTCCTATGCCATTTGTTCTTTTCTAAACATCATCATCATTTCAGCTGTAAGAACCGCGTACTTGTCGTACAGTGGTTGTAGCTGTCACAGTTTCGTTCACCGCTGATTTGGGGAGGTGGGGTAGTTAGCTGCACATTGAAGGCGGGAGCTGATAAATTGGTGCGTAAATACAGGACTGTTAAGTGGGGGAATTGGGAAGGGAGCTATGCATTGAAGGCAATAGCTTGGATCCACGAGCGCCATTGAGGGCACGACTGGGCCAAATCTGACAGTGTCTCTAACGACTGATGTGGCCCGTCTCGGGGTCCCCATCCAGGAAGACGGCAGTGACCAGCGCAGCTGAGTTTGTTGGTAATGGCTTTTATACTTTATAATAGCTTTCTGGACCACAACCCAGCACACAGTGCTATGTCGCAAACCGTGAGGTGGACGACGTATGACTTGGCAGAAGGACATGAGTGTTGTTGATGCGATACGCCTACCAGGATGGGGTCCCCTAATGTGCTTGGCTGGAGACATTACGGAAATTGAGTGCTTGAAGATGTAGGTACCTTAGAATGCTTGCGATAGGCCAGCATTGGGTCCCCTCCGTCACCCATTCTTTTCTTTTCATTGTAAGATAAACCTTGTGCTTGTACGGCAGTGAAGCACCCGTGTCAACCACGAAGTTGTCGTCTCTAATGATGATGATGACACAGCGTTGTAACCGGTTCGTCTCCACCGGCTTCATTTTCCTCTTCACCAATATCAATGAAGTCTGCATTCATCATAGGCGGCTGTTGACCGAGATAGTAACATCAATGTTGTTTCACTGCTGACGATGACCGACCGCCAAGTCCGAGATCTACTTCTCCAAAGTGGTGCTCGCTACCTAGGAGCATCTATAAGGTCTGTAGTGCAAAATTAGTTCACTCCAGGGAGGGGTTCGCTGTTGGGGGGTACGAATGTATTTGAGACTTGATAACTTGTTCAATTTAGTTGTTCTTACTCGGATTTTGCTGTATTGAAGAACACTGGTCCCTACTCACTTAGATTGCTGACGACCATTACGCGGCGCTGCTATGTATCAATGTTGAACATAGGGGACGTTTTATCCTGCCCTCACGGAAGCTGGTCAGACTAACCGGGTAAAACTAGAGTTCGTTACCTCGGTACAGAGCGTTTGATGTGGTCCTTATTGGTCGCCTTTCTACGAGGAAACATCTCCCGATAAAAGAACGTTCTGGACTCCAAAGGCGTTTCCTCTGTGTTTTGCTTACACTGGTGGTCAACACACATAAGCATACACACATTGAAATTCCAGACACATTCCGCCACTGGCTTTCATCTGAAGGTCACCCCAAGCATGTCGAGACAGGTAGGAAGTCCGTGCCAATTTTTCGGCTTCCTTGTCGCACGCTTGTGTCTGGCGACAATCCACCTTTCTGGTTGACCTACATGCGGACAACCATCTGTCACACAACTCAGTTTCTCTTGGACAAGCCTACGTCACCAATTTTGATGCGTGATTTTTTATTGCCTGGTTCTTCCTATGTTCAACGTCAAAATCAGGGCTCACTTCGTCCTTAGAATTTCATCCCTTATCTCTTGAGTACTGTCTTCTCAGACTTTCTCGCTTTACTTCTTTCTCCCCCTCTCAGGTGCCCTCACCTTGTCAGTACGTGATGAAGAACCAAGACCCACTGGTGGTGTAACGAACACAGTTAAACACTACCGAATCAAGTACACGGACGTTTCGAGTTGCTACTACATCACTGCAAAGTGTGGATTTAATTCCCTGCAAGACTTGGTCAAATATTATTCGACCGATGCGAATGGACTGTGCTATCGCCTCACTCAACCCTGTCCACGTCCAGTTCCGATCACCACAGACTTGTCCGTTCGTACGAAAGATCACTGGGAAATCCCGAAGTCGTCTATTGTGCTCATTAAACAGTTGGGAGCCGGACAGTTTGGAGAAGTATGGTTAGGTGAGTCTTTGCATATGTATTTTCCAGCTTTCGCCGTCGATGCTGAATTGCTGATAAGCAGTGTACAATTATTGCATTCGTATTGCCAATCCTCAGCGTTGCCTATCTCTTATGTCTCTTGTTGGATTCGAACCCGCAGTTTACAGGACTGGAGTGGAGTGTAACATTGTACTGTTCAATTACGAATGCTCTGATTAGCAACTGTGCGTACAACACGATATCCTCCAACCGGGCTGCTGATTTCACGTAATCTGGTATTGCCTGACTCATTGAGTGACGGCCCCAGAGAATGCCCATATGAACTTTCTTCCTGGCATGAATTATGCATTTATTGTCAGTAGTGAGGATATTTGCAGGTTTGAGTGACTCAGGTTTTCTGTGTAGGTTGGCTTTGCGTTAATGGATGAAAAATCGGCATGCGGTTTTTCGCTGTCGACTTTCTGTGGGTTTTTTTTTTCTCAGGCAAGTCCCAAATACCTTGAACCTTAGCATCGAACTCTAAGGTTCTCCATTGGCTGTTTGGTTTGTTCGCGTCCGCAGGTTAGCTAAGTACTCGGTGTTCAAAATAACCTACGTAATTACCATTCTGCATGATTGTGACAAGGTTCGTTTTCTTCTGGACCTGTCTAAATAGAGGAGGCGCAAAATGATGCTACCGACTCAGTGTTCTACATCACAGAGATTATGAGGTTGGTGCTTTTGTAGTGAGCAGTGAGTCTTCCCAATGAGAGGGGCCTGTTCTGGTGATGATCTCTCTTTGGAAGAATCACACATTGGATCCCAGCTGACACGGTGGGACAAGCAGCGTTGTGGACTGTCCATGGCAAGCGATCTTTTATCGGTGGGGTCCTTTTGGGAGTAATCTTGCTCACGACGAACGTCTGGCCACGCGTTTTTGCGGTGTGAACTGCCAGCTTTGCAATCAACCATCCCCTTGGCAGTCTGTATTCGTTTACGACATTCTTTATCAACTCTTCCCATCCCTTACCGTATCCGTTTATTCACTTGTCCTTGGGATTCTTTTTCATATTCTCTTACCAAAAATACACACAAAACCTCTCAGGATGGACCCCTCGGAAGGTAGGCTGCCCTGCAGGAAAACCCATAGCGGCGTTCTGTATCAGTTCCTTGCAGGATTCCCCATCTCTACAGAAGTCAAATCCTCCAGA
>SJOL01005499.1:36921-57724 GCA_004794785.1 Opisthorchis felineus
TTATCACAGAATGCCCATTGATTTTTAGGTGAAAACGAATACAACTGAAGCCAGCGTAGAAGCCGGGGTAGACTCCTATGGCATCGCTTGTCCAAAGTCTATTTGGCGTAATTTTCCTTAGAAAGGTGGATAACTTTTGTGTTGCTGTAAGTGTGACGTTGAGATTATACAATCCGAAGCCGGGATTTGAGTCGCAACTTCGTTTAATGCGATTTTTAATATGACTACGCAGGGGTTTGTTGGCTTCGCCCTTCTGGAGACTCATCAGGTGAGTCTAGTCCCCGAGTTTCAACCAGACCGGTAGTAGGCTGTCGAAGGGCTTTCAATAACATTGTATACGTATTGTTGGGTGAAGAAAATTGCTCCGGCATCTTGAGTGTCGCTCTAACTGAAACGCCAGATAGCCCTTGTGAACCACATCCAGTTGAAGATCATTATAAACTTAAGTTAATACCAAGTCTGTTTGAAAGTTGGCGTCCAGTTCTGCTTACGTAACTGGGAAACTACACTTACTGGATGAGCCCTGAGAAGAACGAAAACGGTAGTGGACTGTCGAAGAGTTTTCAACAGCCTTGTATAAGGGATCGAGAAAGGTGCACAGTAATGCTATCCACACGAAAATCAGACGGTCGAAGTGAAATGCAGTAATTATTTTCCATGGATGTCTCTCAAGTCAACTCATTACACAAGGTCCAGTGTATTATTCCTCAGCAGCCCCGTATCCTTAGTGATGTGTCGTCATGAAAATGCTAAATGTCTTATTTGAAACAGAATAACCTTTATGTAGTTCGTCGCTCACACTTGAGACAGACGTAACAATTCCAAGTTTGCAAACGCACTCGCTGTGCTGGCATGCCCAATGTAATTATACGCTGTCACTGTTTGCGCCGGATTCTTACATTGTATGCTTGCGTTGACACCCCATTCTACGCAAATAGGGCAACCAAGCCTCGGGTCTGCTGTCTGCAGTCTGTGTGCCGTCGCCGATGGATGCATACGTGAATACCTAAAGCTTCCACCACCCACCTTGGTAACGTGGTAGCCAGAACAACCGCACTTAGTAGATGATGGCGGTAAAGTTTCAAACAATGTCGATTTGTACGTAAGCGCGATTTTCCGCCCGACCCAACAGCCTACGCAAAGCAAATTCTACTCCAGACTCTGTGAATATTCACATATTGTATGTACTCTGTGACACCGCGCTATGAGACTAACTAATCATTGGTGATTCCACAAGACCACCGCGTTGTTCAAAAATAAAAATAAATCCTTCAGCTGTAGCACCCTTTCGGTGCTTAGCTGCCACACCAGCGGAAAGAGGCACGAGGGTGGGGACAGTGCCAGGTTGCCCAAGTCTAGACAAGAGGAGTCGAGATGCTGAGGTTGGGTTCGAACCACGGACCTTCTGGTCCCTAAGCTGATTCCCTAACCACTGAGCTATTTTGAACCGACGTTGTTCGCTATTCACGGAATCTGCTAGAAACTGTTCCAAGTATCTCTTGAAAGCACCGTATACCAAGCCATTCCTGGTTCGAGTCGTTTTAAAATAACAGCCAAAACTTTTGATGAAGACTAGGAAAACTCGGTATGAGTTGCAATACAAACGCAAGAATAATCGAAGATAGCCGTATGTTTTTCTTCCAAAGAGGTCGTTCACTTTTGCAATTTTGTAATATTTCCTGGTCTAGTACACAACTATTGAACCAGATACATTATTTCCCCCAAGAGTAGCCACGCCTACTTCGCAGAAAATGTTAGAAGGCACGTTTCTCCGTGATCTCCTTTTTTCGGGGGATTAATCTGTTTGAGAGGCGAACCCCTTGGTAGTGAATCAGCGGCTATGTTGGTTATGGTTTCCAAAGAAAAACTGCCCCCCCCCCAAGAGTGTCTACCTTCGCATAAAAGGTAAACTACTCTCTGAGGAATATCGCAGATAGCAGGCCACCTGGATTCGGTGGTATCAGTTGCTTAACCTCAAAAAGTGGGGACAGATAGTCACGTGATAAACCCCTGGTAGCGGCGCCATTTCCTAATGTAACCGTAGAGTCGGGCAGGCGTTGATTAGGAATCAGAGTAGACTTAGTTCTGGAAAAACTTGCCTGAGCGATTCACTGGCGTTTGTGCGATGGTTTATACTGGGTGCTTTGGTAATCATCAAGTCCGATTCTTCACAAGCAGGTACTTCCACGATTTACGCAGATCCAAAAGGCTGTGGTTCTGCTCGACTGTGTACGATCATTTCGAATGACACGCCTGCTTTCGATCATTGAGATTCGTTGTGTCTCGAAGCTCTTCAGGCTTGTGCAGGCATCAGGTCACTGTTTCAAGTTTCAGATTTTCTTGAGATCTGAAAACAAGACTGCAGTTTTTGAAACTCACCTGAAGGCTATCGCAATAGCAGGATTTCGGCCGTTCACTAGTTCTAGCTTCATTCTTCAACTGACCGGACACACATTATTTCGGGACGTCATTCGTTTTCCATGACCTATCCGGCGTAGCTGATTGTGCACCAAGGCGCACCCGTCTATCTCGGCTCGTTCGAATACACTGTAAGTGGAATCGGCCAAGCGTCCCACTGTGCCGTCGTTATAATGTCCTTGTTTTGTTGTCATATAGTAGTGAGGAAAGTATGACAGCAACCGTAAAGGAAAATTTTGCATGCGCCCTCAAATCAAGTGCCAGGTGTCCACAGAGATACCTCATTTTGGACATAAGTGGACGACACACAACAACTACTATATTTAAAGTACACAAGGACTTAAAAAGGTCCTTGGATGAATTCCGGTCGTGTTAAAGAAAGAATGAATTGTGGCATGAATCACGTCACTGGAATTTTGGATTAAATGACGCTATCTGTAATGACGAAAACAGTTTAATTTTGACTTCCCCGATAGACTATTTCACTACTCGCATGAAGCACGAAATGAAATCCTCGACTTCAGTCGTTGGGCTTGCGCAGAAGTTGTTTTGGGGTGATTTTTCCAGATGAAGTTGGCGTTTTTCTGAAAGTGGAGAAGACATTTTTTTATTTCATTCCTCCTTCGGTTGCATGAAACAGGCCCCTCTTTGACTTAGCTTAATGCAAAGTTGAGCACGAAACTGGGTACTATGTGGGATAGGTTTACTTGTCGGCAGTCCACATTTCACCATCCAAAAAATTCACTGACAATAGGGTTTTTCTCTATACTTGGTTCGAATAAATGGCACTCCTCTGTTTACCACCGCTTGACTCTCCATATTACGGCTCTATACTTTCTAAATTTAGTAACTTTCATTAGCGCATCGATTGGCTGAGCCAACAGCCAATCGCATTTGTCAGCTGGACGCGATCTGGGAAAGCAGCACGCCCCGTTGAATGGATAGCTTCCAGTTGACTGGGTAGGCCAACATCTGCGCGTAAACAAACTAACGCTTCACACGTTTGGATCAGCTATTGTCGCACGCTTGTGTGCCCAAATTTATTACCCAATTCGGCGCCTTTTTCATCCCTCATGCTCAACCGTCAGATAGGATAGTGTGCATCATACACTCTGGAATGCATTCTTTCAACCCATACACCAGGCACGTAGTGGGCTTATCTCAAGACCACAAGAATATTTCTCCTACGGTGGATGTTACCGCTCGCTGTAGTAGCTGGTGCCATTAAACCGCTATCTGTCGGGTTTGCCGGACACGCTCACGACAGCTGATACCGGGAACTATAAATATCTCACTATCGCGTATGCTTATTTATAGAAATTTTACCTTTCTGGGCTCGTGTGGAACCGTCATAATGTTGCAGGTTCTCTCTCACCTTTAAAACCACATACACAACGCACAGCTGCGATCGCTTCCCACAACAAAATGATAAGCGGAAGGACTCCGGCAGAACCGATTGGTGCCTGACTACTGGAGTGAAGGAACACTTGCCTCTCTTTCCTTATTCTTGATACCATACTATGCACAATTATATATCCGACAAAGAGCAAGCTTTAGTGTATCGTAACTACTCCTCGGTGTCGATTAAACATCGGGTTATCCTTGCATAATAGTCTAGCCATCTCCAAGACCCCTCAATACAGTCTCGCTAGACCGAAAATTCAAGATATTTTGCGTCTGGCACTGACGACGGATGGCCATCAGTGTCCGTTAACTCAAGTGGGAGATCCAAAGAAAATTGCCCCATGAACCTGTCGAAGAGTTTTCAACAACCTTGTGAAAAAATCATTTACTATCTTTTTGATGAAGTAGACAACAGTTATTGCCAAGTTGTACACAAACTCCACGTTTTTTACTATTTTTAACCCTCTTCCGGGCAGAATCTGCAAAAATTCTCCTCAAACAAGCGTTAGTAGATGTTTTCCCCCTGAAACCTGACCCCTGCACGTACGTTGCTTTGTATTCTAAACATCTGGGACATGCACCAAGATTTTTCGTATAGTGAGGGATTCCTTCCAGCCGTTCGCGTCGTAAATCGTGCGATCTCGACTGAAATGTTGATCAGCTCTTCGTATAATGCGTGCAATGTTATCTCTACGGTCAGTTCTGCCGTTGACATGTTTTGGCCTCAAATAGCACTTATAACTGTCCCCGTACATGTTGAATGACAACCGTTAGTTTGTTCGCTGGACTGGGCAATTTGGTCAAGATGACATTATCAGTGCATTGTGAGCTGAACTGTGTGGTTGTTGCGCGTGCATTCGTTGCTATACAGTGTACTCATCCAGGTCGACTTTGACTGGTGATTGGTCGTTAGAGTGAGTGTCCCAATTGGCTTGTTGGTTGACCTGTCTGCTGATTAGTTGGTGTCCGAGTGGCCTTGAAACTTGACCTTGCTGACTTGACTTTTACTGGTTTGCCCCCACGGTGAGTCCTGTTTCGTGGCTCGTTGGTCTGATGCCCAACTCAATGATAACACTGATTCGGATCCAGAACAAGTCAAAGACATAACTGACACATTATACTAAGAGTCGTTCAACGTTTCAGCTAAGATGGCACGGTTTACAATCGGTCAAAGGACAGTCCCGGAGGGAATTGCTCATTATACAAAAAATCTTGGTGCGCGTGTCACGTACGTGCAGGGGTCAGATTTCAGAGGGAAAACCCCTATTGGCACACGTTTGAAAAGAATGCGGATTCTGTCCCGCCCGAGGATGAAACGTCAAAAAAACGTGAGGTTGTAATCGGGAATTTGCTTGCAGGTTTTCAGTGACAGAATCATTTGGGAATTTTTCTGTCTCGGAAACGTTTCGCTTTGTGCACAGTAGCGTCATCAGATCACGTGAAGAGAGCACAGAGTAGTGTTTCTCATAATGGCCTTTAATTCTTCGAAAAACACAGCACCCTGATGTGTGCACAATTTACTATCATCCAAGACAACTTTAAATCAAACTCTTCCGGCATGTGCTACTCCACTGTCATCTGCCGCTTTGTACAGATTTTCCCAAGTGAACTGCGTGCAACAACAGTGCAGGCTAGAAACTGCATACCAAACGGTGCTCAGTCTGGGACTCGGCAGTGATGTGTGAAAACTTTGGGCAGTCAGTCCAGCTACGGTGGTAACTCAGTCTGTCCGGATGAGGGCCCTAGGACAGGATGTAGCGATGGTTGGTGATATCGCTAGACACAGCCGTGGAGATTCTTGACTTATAGCTATCACCTTCAAAGTTGTCCGACTCCCCATCTGATCAGAAAACTGACACATCTGTCAGTACCTCTAATGCGTGGCCGTCTTCTCTCCATTCTCTCTATTACCGGTGACTGAAGCTATAGCAGCGGGAGCCAACGTACCATTCAATCAATTCAATTCAATTTATCAGCTATAAACCGCGTGCCATAGGCACATTGGTTCCAGCTGCTACAGTTTCGATCACCGCTAAGTGGGACAGTGTGGAACATACAGCCAAGCATTGGAGGAGATGGCATGTTTAGTTCGTTCGGGAACTGAGTGGTTACGCATTGAATGCGATAGCTTTGATGCATGAGCGCCACCGATTGCGCGGTTGGGCCATGTCTGTCAGTGTCATTAACGATTGATGAATTTAGACCCTGGGCCCCAATCCAGGAAGGTAGCAGTTGTCAACCCAGCTGAGTCTACTGGTTAGTGTTTTCACACTTCGGTGCCAGGTCCAACTCTCAGTCGCTTTCACTCAGCACAGGCCTGGGCGAAAAGAGCTCTGCGAGGTAGGCGGTCTTTGGCATGCGGATCACATGTCCCAACCAGCGTAACCTATGAAGCGTGAGTAATTCATCAATCGTGGGAGCGTCCCTCCTTCCTAGGACCATCTGGCGTACCTCAGCATTGCTAATCCGATGTTTCCATCAAACCTGACCAATGCTTCTGAGACACCGATGGTCAAACACTGACATTTTCCGTAGAGACCACGCCTCTAATCCATAAAGCAGTATCGGTCGCACATACCACTGGTGCATAGTTTATAGCTACGTAACCGAAATGCTTGCAATTTGTCCGTAATTCCGCACATAAACGGTGCTATGAAGGGAAGATATAGACTTCTGCAGTTTAATGTTTGCGTTTCGTTCCGGATCAAGACGGTTCATAACGCCTCTCGTCCATCTGTGTTGGCCACATCCTTCAATCCTAGACAGGTTTCTTACAAATCAACACAGCGATTGTGGCTGGAAATTCTCGAGAACAGATGGGAACTCCGCTCAGCATTTACGGCCAGCAGACTCTTTCATTCGATTACTTTACCAAAACCTGATTAAGTCATTTTAATTTATATATAAGATTGGGCTAGGTAGGTCGAAAAGTGCATGTCGTTCGCACATTTCAGATCAATTCCACCTTTGAACCGAATGTTCTCAAGCATAAAGTGAAACAGGTCGATTCTCCGATCGATATATTCGTACCTCAGCCTAATTTCCTTCCTTCTCCACAGTTTGTACTTCAGTTGTTGAACACATTTGTAAGCATTATCCACACGAATCCTGAGTTCCCTCTTGGCCTGGCCGTCCGGGAGAGAGGAAGATAGCTGGTACAAGGTATTTCAACTCATAGTCGTACTACAGCACCACTTCGCCCATCCCGAGTGGTCCGTCAGAGTTGCGTGCACATAGTGCAGAGACTTTTGCTTTTGAGGCGTTGACCTTCAGGTCAACAGTGGAGGCATACTTGCGGACTGTAGTGAGGGCGTGCCGTACATTTTGGAGATTAACAGCGATGACAACTATGTTGTCCGTAAATTAAAAACCCTTGATGGATACTTTAAATCCTATGTCCGTTTTGTGTTATCCCTTAATAGCCTCATCGATTATTCAGACAAGCGCGAAAATGAACAGTATGGCACACACATACACCGTCAAATCTCAGCCAACAAATCAAAGTTCGACTGCTCTTCGCCACTGATACACGCTCGTACGTGTTCAACTTTGTTAGGCTGTCATCCAATTCCATTTTATTTCTCGGCGATTTTGGGTTCAAAGAGTTCAACGCCGCTTCGAAACCAATGAAACAGATCTTGTTGGCTGTTGGTTCTTCCACGCAATGTAAAAACTTGATCGTTGTCACCCCTTTGTGGGCAAAAATCTACCTAGTTTGGTCTGCTGCGTGCATGTCTCTTCCCTAATAGGCCAACTGTGGGTCACTTGTCAGTTGAGTTGTTCGAGTGAGCACAAACGTCTTTTGGTTTTGCAACTAAAGTCCTTGAACATGAGATCCCGATATTTTACGATCACTCACTCAGTCAAGCTACTGAGCACGCTGGCCCACATATTTACTTGGATTCGACACTGCTTCCCACACCTCTGCCCCGTGGATTGACAGCTCATGTCAGTCAGCGTCAGTGGCGAGCCTTCATATGGATTCTGAAATGGGCTAGATGCCTACAGACCCGACTGGCAGTGGTCCAAGAGGTGACAAGGACTTCGATAGCCCTTCCCCAACTTCCCACCTAGTCGCTGAAAATTCACGTACGTTGTCCACCCTTCCACTTTAGAACCGATCGTTCGTGTATACAAAGTGAGAGTTTATAGAATGGAGTAGCAAAGATTGAGAGGACTCCTCCTGTGGGTATTGCTTTGCTCAGACGCTGATTCTTCTGCTTGCTTTCGTCGCGTCAAGCCATCAGATGACCTGTCAATCAGTTCAGCTCATCCACTACTGTCGTAGCAATTTGACTGGGATGAACACTGGGGGTGAACACAGAACTGTAAAATGAGAAAGTTGAGAAAACTAATACGTACTTAACTGTCAGTTTCCTAGGAGAAAATCGACCCGGAGTGAGAGACAGATTGACGCATACTGAGTGTGGTGTACCGACCATTTCCCCCACTCTTGGAAAATTCACCTATCTGACATCTCCATTTTACCTATCAAATCCTGGAGACACTCGAAAATTTGTTAAAGGGCCATTTCGTCACAACGTAAACGCTAGTTTTTTGTGTGTGGAAAACTGAGTTGAAATTTAAAAAGTAATTGTTACAAAGCTCATTCACAAGTTTGTTGCCCTGTCTGGAAATCGGTATTTTTACAACCACAGTTTGTGTCTGTGTGTGTGTGTGTTTTGAACCCGAATGGGTGAGAAAAATCCCTATACTCACACCCTTTGTCTGAGAATTGGACTTCGTTTTTTTAATAAGAGAGGACCAATTCAAGCTTTCTTCCATGAATCAGCCGATTCTGATTGATTTACTTAACCAAAACAATCGCTACACGTCCAAAACAACAGCATCGTTTTCAGCCATGCTTACATATTTTTTTTATCCGATGATCTAAGGTGACTACGCTGCGATGTCATCTCACTCACCTACGCCAACCTACAACAATCTACTTGTTCGTTGGTCGGGTTTAAGCCGCGTGTTTCAACAGGCATGTTCAAACGATCATGTATGAACCGACTAATTTGTGGGCAAGGAAACTGGACCTTACCCCTTTAGTTAACCATTGATCAAACCACCTATCCTAGCCAAGCACGGTCAAACTAGTGAATTGTTCGCTTGACCGCAAACTAATCGTCCCATCTTAGTAATCCATAAAGATACTCAGTGCCTCGTTATCACAATTTTACGATGATAATGGTGAGGCTATCGTTGTAGCTTCTTACCCACTGACCTACGAAACCGGCGTGCACTCTTACTCAAGCCACGTGTTCGAACAAGTGTGGTTCCGAATAACCGGTAAAGTAGCGATTTTGAACTTCACACACAACTCAGGGAGGGCTATTCAAACGCACCTTCCCGGGTGGATAAACACGTTTCTTTCGTACGGAACTACTCTACTAGTGGAGCCATATCGACAGCCCATTGTTTTTTCTCCCTCATTTTATGGCTCATCCGGTCGACGCAGTTCCCTAGTGTGCGTCAATCTGTTTTCTCTCCTGAACACAGAATCGGATATATGTCAAGTTAGATACTCGTTTGCAAGCTGTGCGTTAACATGAGAACACCACATAAGACGTAAACTTTAAGTCTCGCGTTAAGTTCCCAGTTTTTGTTTAACTCTGCAAATGTCTATCGTGGTGTTCATGTACGATATAAAATCGATGGGAATTCGAGGACCGCACCGCAAAAGGGAAAAAACAGTAGTGAGATTCTGAAAAGTTTTCCTTAAGTTTATATGCAGTCACCTATTGAAGACAAATATTTTGAAATCTTGAATATCCGTTAGATTGAACCTTGGACTAGTTTTTGCTTGGCACGTTGTCAAAGAATACCATAAACGAGAAGCTCATCTAGGTTTCACGTTTGCACCAGCTTCGTTTGCAAACACGAGACCTGTTTTGCGCTTGTCCCCTCCGAAGAGCGTTCCCTCCAGTCGGGTCTGCACTGGCATCATTTCCTCTCTACAACTGACACCAAAAAAGATGTAAGAGAGGAAGTACTTAGGAGTGGTTCTGTTGCGTCATCGAATATGAAGCGGGCTACGGCCACTGTAGAGGACGGCTAACAGAAAAAGGATAGCTTCTGTGACAAACTGTCTGGCTAGACGCGTTTGACGATACTTGCATTCGTCGAACCGGACACTTCATTCGGCGAACAGGTAAATGAAAACCACAAAAACAGCTGAGCCTACGTCACAGACTGTTTTTCATCCCCTGCTTTCTTCGGAACTCTGTTGATTGCCTGACATGCATGTTGGTCGGAGAATGTTCTTTAATTCCCAGGAACTGATCTGTACTTCTTCCTTGGAACTAAATAAATACACTTTTCTCCGGTGGAGTTGTACTTACAGGCCTCTAATCGATTTAGAGATGGTCACACCGTTTTCAAAGTAGCAGATGAGACGGCATCCCAAGGCTGTTCAAGTCAAAGCGTACGGCGAATACGGTACAGTGCAATTGTGGTTTTCAACCATGAACCGTGTACACGGGATTTACGACTGTTCCTCACATTTTGCGTGTGAGAATGTCCTGGTGTGTTTTTGTGGGTCAGATTCGCGGATTGCTAACTGGAATTCCTAATTTAAAGCATTTCTTTACATCAATCCAGCGACATTCATTAGCGCCTCCAAGACACCGGCTTTTCAGGTCAAAGCTAGTGTTGTCAAATCCATCTGACTCCATGGTTTTCACTATGATATTGAAAGCACAAAAAGGCATTTTTAATCTGAGCCAGCCACCATGCCGTCCTCTCTTGTTGAACTCGCTTCTTTAAGGAGGCTGCTTGTCTCTTCTGGACCATTTCATTCTCCTCTCGGATGAAGAAGACAAAAAATAGACCTGATGATTAACGAAGTACATTGATTTGCAAATTTTCATTGATGTTAACGACAGACTCTCGTTTACGATGTTCTTCAACTGAATGTGCTGCACAAAGGTCGTTTCATGCTTCAGTTGGCGCGGCATCCGAGATATAGCCCCGTATATTTCCTCAACAGAACGCACTGTTCACAAGGTTGCTGAAAGCTCTTCGACACCCCACCACGGACTCCGCCCTCCTTTAGGGCCCATTAGGTAGTTTTCACTAACCTTATGAGTAGTGTTCTGTCAAAAAAAAACTGATTTCGTTTGCTCGTGGAAATATTCGGTTCGTGTTTCAGATCACTATACCATCCTTTTGCGTTTTCTACCATCATCCAGGTAAATGGAATGGAACCACAGAAGTGGCCGTGAAAACCTTGAAGCAGGGCACAATGACCAGAGACGAATTTCTAAAGGAAGCTCGGATCATGCGTGCAGCTCGGCACCCCAAGCTGGTTCGATTGTATGCCGTGTGCACAGAGGATCCAATCTACATTGTCACCGAACTAATGTCCAACGGTAGTTTGTTGCACTACCTTCGTGATGGGCCGGGCAAGCACTTAGAATTGAATTCGTTGGTCGATATGATGGCACAGGTTCGTTTTTTCAAACGTTCTCAGTGGGCCTTTATGTGTAGCCTGGTTATATGAGTGTATACCAATGCTTCTGACATCGCGAGTTTGAGCCAGCCACTGGTCGAAAGATTCGCGCTTTGAACCCATCCCTGCTCTTCGATCGTTTCTTTTTATGTCTGAGCAGCATCCCAGCCTTCATTCCTTGTCCGAGTTGCATGACAGTCATGAACCGAAAGAGTATCACCGCCGGTATCTCATGCTACACAAAGTCAGAGATCGTTGGCATTCGTACTGTGGTTGTTCTTCTGCCATAAGCCTTGTTCGTGTGTCTAGCACCTTCTTTCGAGTTGAACTGGTACTTCCATTAAGAACGGTTACAGTTCCTTAGTAAGCACATCATCCCCTCCCAACAACTGACGAAATGCGGAATGGACGAACTCGCTCGCTTTTTAGGGACACAACTATATGTAACTGGAGGAGTTGCCACTTTAGGCGATTCGCTTTATCTGACTTGTATGCTTGGTACCATAATTCAGCTGGACATTGTGTAAAAGTTGCCGATCCAGGCTTTGTTTTCTCATCCATGGTTCATATCTGGCTTGCAGGTCTTCTTGCGTGTGGTGATCATTCATTGCCTATTTGAACGGCCTTCTTATGGAACAAGACTACCAGAGAAAACGGGTTCTCTAGACGGTTAAGCAACTATGAACAGCTGTGACTTGGTGGTCTGTGAAACACACGCGTGCCGTCGGTCACTGATGACCAGCCTGAAATTCCATGTATTGATTTAATTGATATCAGCTTCAGTGAGATAAGGTGTGCGTTCTGTATCAGTTGTTTAGTCTCATTATGCATCGATTCGTAAACACCCCCCCCCCGTTAACTGACCGGTTAACCCTTACTTTCCTCGCCCAGATTGCCAGTGGAATGGCTTACTTGGAAAAGGAACGATACATACATCGTGATCTGGCTGCTCGGAATATTCTTGTGGGCGAGAACAATTGTGTCAAAGTTGCTGACTTTGGCCTCGCTCGAGTTGTGGAAGATCACTGCTCTACCTATATGGCTCACAAAACCACAAAATTCCCCATCAAATGGACTGCACCCGAAGCGGCCCTAATGGGCCGATTTACAATCAAATCGGATGTCTGGTCTTTCGGTATAGTGGTCTATGAACTCATCACCCATGGGCAGGTCCCCTATCCTTCCATGAACAACACGGAGACGTTGGACCAAGTGCGGTCTGGATATCGGATGCCTCGTCCTAACGGATGCCCCCAGCCAATTTACACTATGCTATTGCGTATGTGGGATGCGATTCCGGAAAAGCGACCGACATTCGCGTACTTGTTTGACTTCTTCGAAGACTACTTCATCACCTCGGACACAGACTATAAACACACGACCGGTCATGCAGAGCATAATACGACCTCTTCACCACACCCTGTAAATCGACGGAGCGTTGGTGCTTGTTGCCAGCCGCCTGCTGTGAACAGCGTGTCCAATTTTTCAACAACGAATGGTATCATGTCTTTGAATGAGATAGATCGAGCAGATCCAGGGCTAATAAAATCGCCGTTGGTGGTAACGTGATTGGTCGACCATTTCCACGGATCACAAATGCACATTCCACAATCCTTCCTCTGTACAGGAATCGCATCCCCGTCTCCAAATTGAACTAGTCGATTTTTCTTATCATACCCGGTCCAGAAAGAAACGAACAGTTGATTTTCAAACGGCCGAGAACTTCAAGCCAGCAACTCTTGTTTATCCCATTGCATTTACACTTCGATTGCCGCCACCCTGACCAAGTCCCTCCCCCTAAAACACTGGCGATCAATGTTTTCGCTTGCATTCATTGCATTGTGACTTTTTAGGCATCATTGATTTTACCTGTTTTCCTAGTCTGTCTCGTATTCCCCTTAGATCTTACAGATATTTAAGTTTTTTGCAGTAAGCGCGATTGTATTTCGTTCTTGTTCTTTATCCGATTCCAGTGAATTGCGCTAATGGCATTTTTCTCTTATCTATCTTGGTTGATAATTTATGATACTGTCGGCTACTACGTTTTTCAATCAGACCGATCTTTTTTTGGAACAGCGATAGGCACCGTCAGACGAAATGCATTATGCTTTCCTGTCTCTTTCAGTAGGCTTGTGTTCAAATGAGTACTGCGTCCCGGGGTATATGTGCTCTTACAGCCGTGCTCGTCTATTCAGATTTCCGAAGAAGTTTATGCAATACGAAATCCCGGTATGTTTCATGGTGGGCAAAGTTCGTAGCTGATCCCTTCAACGCCAGCAACCTCTCACTTGGTAACTACTAAGACGCAACTATTGTGCGAGCGCTTTCAACTCTCTTCCACTCCCCGTTATTGATTTTTTGCTCACTTAAAGCGTGTGAACCGTTGGAAGGATTGTGCCAGTAACTTCGAACTTTAATGATAGCGATTGGTCGATATAGCCTGCTTACCGTTTTACTTATTTCTGGAAGTCTATCTGTCCGAACTTCCCGCCTATATTTCTTACTTAGGACTCTGTCAAACTAATGTAAAGAACTGTCTCATATTTTGATAGTTTACAGATGACTTGGGACAAATGATTTGTCCGTTCCTTTTGACAGCAGTTCTCGGCGATATATTCCCCTGGTCCCTTGCACTGCCTCAAGACACCGACGGACTAGTCGCCACATTTTCAACTACTAGCTAATTTTTCAGTAGTCTGTTTGCGATGAATCAACTGAACAGCACGTCAGCTTTTTCGGCCAGCCCAGAAGGCGTCACGAAGTGCAGACATCCTAGCCACTACCTAATTGTTCACTGTATGCGGGATCATCCATCACAGTTTGTTCTGCACACACTGTTCAACCTGCAACTTGATTTTACTCTGCCTTCTTTAAACAAACTCAAATGCACAACAGTAAACTCCACCAAGATCTCTTTGGGTAGCGGTAGCCAGTTAAACCGAGAACTGTAGTTCCAAGAAAACAGCCTAATGATGGGCAGTGGAATACAGTTCCACAGGATTGAACAGATGATATCAGATTTGGACCCATTCCGCACCGCACTCCTCAAGATGCTTTTCAGCTGACACCTGATCATTCATGGGCTAGGTGTACTTTGTCGAATAATGCCCGGATCTTGCTGAAGAGGTCTCGACACAGTCACCGAGGAGTGTGTATCCTGATATGTCCACGCGCTTATTTTCGTAGCAGACAACGGATGGCTTACAGGCTTGAAATTCTGTTTCCAAGTCATAAGCCAAGATGGAATCTGTAATGTGTTTGTTGCGTACGAAAGACTCGACTGTTTATTGTGAAAGTACGTTTCCCGCTTATTTAGCAGTGGGTAAGTGAAGTCTTGATCACTACTAATGTAGTTGGATATAGGTATAATGGTCCTGTACCATGATAATGTTGCCACAATACTGTATAAGAGGCGCACACATTCTCTGCATTCATTCTTTGTTCCCATATCATTCGATATGAACTTTGTGGCAAGATATGTACACGGGAATTTCAGCTAACTGCTTTACTCAGAACCAGGAGAATTGTATTCGGACTTGTCAGCAAAAAAACCGTTGATTCAAAAGTGCATGTTCCAATTTGTCGTCCAGTATAATCGTTCGGTCGTGAAACAAAGTACCGGTGCGGAGGCTTTTTCGTCAGTCGGAAATATTTGGCCACCCGGAGAGCTGAAATCAATTTTTTAGTTTACACAACTGTCATTTGGGCTTCCTTCTATGCAGTTGACTTTAATTGGGGCACGGTTCTTGGGTTGCCGTTTCGAGTCGTAATTTGAAGTACGTCAATTAAACCTTGCTTTGCTTATGGATAGTACTGCTTTTGTGCACTAGCGTCTTGAAAGTCTACGCAACTCCTGTGAGCCAAACAGCGAAGAGCAACGGCCAAATCCCGTTAGAAATTTTTCAGCTGCTTGGAGGTTTGTCAAGTGTGAACTACCAGACGGCTGGAGCACTGTGCCGTTCAGAATGCAGTCAGTGCCCTACCCCCTCTTCTTTGGAATGGGGTCGTTTTCCATCGTCGCTCCGAACGATTTACCAGACCTGTATAGTTATCTGGTGCTGAGATCGAAAATACTGCTGTTTCTTTGTAGAACTGGGCTAGTTTTGGCTCATCCATTGTGTGGTAAATCGGATTGGTTATGCGTTGTCACATACGTCATCTCAGTGTGCAATTAACTGGTTGCCTTATCATGAAGTTAGTGTTGACTGGAGATTCAGTTGAATCTCTCGTTCACCTCATTCGTCAACCGAATGTGCTGCATAAGTTCCGCCTCATGTTTCGGTTGGAACGCCATTCAGGATATCCAAGTATGTTTCGATACTGCTCATCAGCTCGATGAAAATTCTGTGCAGCTCGTAACCAGTTTCGACATTCTTGGGTTTACCAGTTAGGTCCGGTCTTTGAAAGTATATTATATTATCATTATATTATATATATTATATTATATATTACCATAACGTCAATTTGTACGTGTGTTGCAGCAAACACTTTTGCAAGTCAGCTCACATTTACAAGAAGCGCCCGTTTATAATACTGTTTAACTGAATGTGCTTGTCGAGTTAGAACTCAGTCTACCTGCTAACTCCCATGAAGAGCGAAACCGGCCTGTCCAGAACAGTATTGAAATGTAGGTTTTTTCCTTCTTCCAACTTGTCCATGTTATTCCATCCTCTTGTGGATAAGGTATCGATCTATCCGGTCGCAACTTTTTCTCCTACGATATCCATCCAGCTTTCCGATTTTATCCGAACGAGCCCCCTGGTTCATTTGTTATGTCACTATCGAGCCTATCTACCAACGAGTCGTACCCCTCAGAGTTCCAAACTGTGTTGTTGTTTTCGTCCACCTCCTTGAAAGAAACTACCACATAATGACAACACCACAGGGCACATCTGTTTGTTCCCGTGGTAGATTGCAGATAATGCCAGCACAAAGCAGAAACTCGCTAACTTTGAACATGACCAAAGAAACACTGCAAGGGTCTGTCTGCTCCGGTTATTGCACAAAACAGTGTATGAGTCGGTGTTCAAATGAACAAATAGCTCTGCCGAAAACAGTGACACGGCTGATACGGTGTCCGATCACAGAAACTGTGGCAGTGGTGAGAATGTTTCCATTTCAAACTTGGAAAAAGTACGTATCATCCTGGCACAGTATCATAAGTGCATCCACTGTTTTGTTTACTATATGGAGATGCCTCATCGACCGCCGCATAATGGCATACTCCGGGTGTACGCTTTGGAGCGATTTGAAGGCTTGCATTGCTTTCCGAGCAATTACCGGATAAACATTCCGTAAGATTTCAATGCCACATGGTCACTGTGCGCTGGGAATGTTTTTTGTACACTAAAAATGTATGCTTTGATTGGATAGAAATTCGTTCGAAACTTACGAAGACTGCTTCGTTCATGTTGAGGGTATTGTAGGCAGATAATTGTCTTGCCAAATATATCAGATCGGAGTGGAATTAGGTTAAGGATAATTGTTTATACATGATGTGGCCTCATTTGGACGGTAGCAGTGAGCTTGAACAAGGCATCCCAGGACTGCATACTTTTTGACATTATCAGGAGTTCTGTGTGGTCCTGATTGCTTTGTGAGTTGACACGTTTTGGCCTTGAAAGACATGACAACACAACACAAGAGGTGTTCTTTATCCGACTGGGTCGAATGTTCATACATGAGATGTTAATCTAAACCAAACCGACTCACTTAGATGGAGTTTCCAAAATTCCTTACGTAAAAACAAAGGCTAGTCTAGCCAGATACGAAACTACGATATTTTTACAGGCAATCATTCTGGTGTTTGGGAACGGAATTTCTCATTTCAACATCTAGGACTGAGAAGTATCGGGAAAGATCGTGTCGAAAACAGCTGAACACTTTTTAGTATTTCGATCTAGCAAGGTCTCAGTGCGGAATTTAAAAGATGTATACCGGGTGGGGGCACAAAAAATGCAGCACATTATTTCGGGCAGAATAGTAACAATAATGAAAGACTTGATTATGGAATAAATGCATGATGCAATCAATGCAATGAACTCAATCGCCAGATTTTTGCGAATACCCCTACCTGATCACGGTTGGATACACCAGCTGATAACTGAACTCTGAGGTACTTAGTTCATGTCATCTGTGCAAACAAGCAAGTGTTGAGGTTTTTTGAGAAGATTAGTGGTTTCAAATTATTTAGATATTCATCACGTCTAGGGGTTAACACAATGTCGCCCCACCCAATTGATTCAATTTTGGGGAAACGCTTGGCAACTAAGTGCAGCTGCCGTGGATATTCTGACGAAACAGTCCAGAATCCAATGAATAAGCCCTACTAACGGTGACTTACTCGGCATATTTTGTAACGATGTTTGAGACGTCAGACTGTAAAGTGTTAGTGTAAAATTTCAAAACGAAAAGCTCACATGGGGGGGTTCCACGGGGCACACCAAACTCATTTGCAGCTGTGATTGATAATTCTCCTTCAAGCTTTATGCACGGTCTTCGTCCAGTTGAATAACACTTTAACAGTGACCGAGTTGGTCCGCGCATTTCGGTCTCCAGAGAAATGTGAAGAAGCAAGCTTCGTTTAAGTGACTCAAAAGTCTACGAGATAATTTCACAAAACCGTCCAAGCAACTTCTTCCTTGATGGACTTTTTATGGTTGGTCAGTCCTTGAGGATTGCGCACTGGTATAAACGATCCTCTCAAACAATTTTATCATGACTGAAGTGGCAGTAGGGCCTCATTCACTCGAACTACAAGACTTTCTTCTGGTGGCAATTGTGGAGGTCTTCTGTCCGTTGACAGTGCATGACTTTTTTAGGGACGTGATTCTTATTGGAAGTAACTGAGTGATAGACAGTCTATGACTAGCGACGAAGTATGAAAGCACCAACCAGCAAAATCTGATGGGTTGGCAACTGCCACCTCTCCCGATGGAGACCCTGGATCTCAACTCATCAGTGATTAATCGGACTGACAGACATGGATTAATCATGCAGTCAGTGGCGCCTTCAGTGCGCCTAGCTCCCCATTTTCCCGTTCTTTCTAAGAACTAGGGTGAGTCAAACCTAACTAATTGATCATGCCTCCAATGCTTGGCTACATCTCCCAAGCTGTCTCTTCTCCCAGTGACCGAAACTGTAGCAGCTAGGACCTACGTGCATGGTTTATAGCTGATACGCTGAACGGTAACGAGGGACTTGACTAAATTGTTAACAAATGGTGATGGAGATTTCTGTGGCACCATATTTTGCGAACAAGACTACTATACTTATTTGAATAAAGACCTTAGCATAAACGAATAAGCAGCTCAGAGGAAGGAAATTTTCACTGGATGTGTGAAACCTCCTTCTGAGAAGTCGTCACTCGAGGAGCCAGTCAATACCTGACCACGTGATGTGGTTTCCGGTATTGAAGGATGAGTGGCACTATGTCCTGTCTAAGTGAGAATTAATCACACTGCTGATCAGCCGCTCATGGACAAATGGTTAAGGGTTCAACCACCGACCGAAAGGTTGCGGACTCGAAACCCTCTGAGTTTCGTAAGATGTGCACTGCTGATGATCCCAAGCAAGGACGAAACAGCTGTACGGTGCTTCTTGGCTTTTCAGCATAGATTGGTTTAATCGAAAAGATGAAAACTGGTAAAAGTTAGTCACCTACCAAGCTTGGCGAACAGACCAACAACCTATTGGCCACCTGATTCGGATGCTATTCATCCAATTCCACGAGCAATGTTGGTTCAAGACCTATCTAACTTGCAATCGAAAACTATTTCGTCACGAATAGGATAACGAACTTTCTCGTATTCCTGGTGTTAAATCAGTTATCCTGTTTGTGACGTATGACTGTAAATCCATTGCAATGCGAAGGTCGTTTCCAGTGTCCATTCGGGCTATTTGAGTAGGTGTCTGTAGGTGTAGGCACCACGAGATGAACGGAGCAGAACGTCCGTTTGGTGACAGGGCAAATTTTACTGACCCTGACTGTCACGTTGCTTCGCTGCCAGAGGATGAAAACATATGACGCTCCCTAGAACAGTGAGGTACATTACTTAATGGGTAGCTCTTTTGTCTCACGCCGTCTGATTGTCGGGCAACTGTTTTTCTTGCCTCCCACCGGTACTCGCTTCACCGTCCCCTACTCTGCTCACCTCTACTGTCTAAGTCTACTCTAAGTCTTCGTAATTCTTATCCCATTTAAGTCAGCTGACTTCAAAAACACATTGGTTCGCCGACATCCGTGAGGCAGCCCACAGTAACGACTGACTCGAAAAATTCAAAATAATCTCACTGCTAACAAGCTGCAAGTAATCTGTAGAAAACCAAAATGTTTGTGGAGTTTTCTGGTGGCTATCGGTGGGCCAGTCAATGCCAAAGAATTTTATGCCGGAGATAAAGTGTTTACTCAACCGCCTGTAGTTCAACAGTAGATCTCCTCTACATTTGTGGCCTACATAAAAACCATGTGATATGGGGTCGGATACCACCAGTATGAGGAGGAAAGCCCTTCGCTGCGAAGTGGTTTATTGGCAAACACCAACTAAGCAGTTACAAACTATTGGACAGGAAAGTAAACGTCTCATATGCGTATAATTTTTAAAAAGTGAACATCCTCACGCGTCTTCCTGAACTTTCATGGATATTCATTCACTATCACGCAATCGTAAACAAACCCTGCAAAGCATTTGTTTGCGATTTCGCGATAGTCAGACTACTCGCATGCCTCATCAGTAGTATCCGCCGTTACACCAGTACGAACGATTCCGGAGGCTTCATCTCCCACACATGAGGGACTAAACAGCTGGACTTCCCAAAGCGAGTGAAATGAAAAGCTGCAAGACGTTTTGTGGCTTTTTATTATAGGCATATTCTGATTCTAAGAAACAGTCACGAGACTATCATTTTTAATGTCATTCTGACGTCAGGTTTACGACAACTTTGCAAGCTGAGCGGGCTACCACCTAGAATGAATTATGTACTAGCCCACATCGATTATCACATCCTCCGTGATTCCAGGAACACCAAACAGTGGATTCTGAAAAGACAGCCCCCTAGGCCCTACACTGGCAGACACTTTTCTGTGGATCAATTATTTTGGTGGTTCCGCGCCAAAGGAAGCACTGGACTCCAGGCTAGCTCTTATTAGCAGTGTATATCCTTGGTCCTATCGGGGTGTGAACTTCGGAAACCTGACGAGCGAGGCAAGTATGTTATCACTAATCCACCAGCACACGCTGGGCACATCTGAATCTTTATGTCTGAACAGGTGAACGTATTCGCGCTTGAGCGATGCCATTGGTTTTGACCGTCGCCTCGAATGACGACCCAGTAACTGTACTTGTTGCGTCAGTCAACTGGCTTCCCAGTCAGGTAGCGCCACGGACGCTTTGGAATCTGGCGGACAATTTTTGATTGGTTTTTCATATTTGTAGAGTTCTCCAAACGACAGTTATATGAACGTAAATTTCACACATACCGCAACCACTAATAAATAATTTCAATTGTCCCGAATATATATATATA
>SJOL01005499.1:57785-114134 GCA_004794785.1 Opisthorchis felineus
TATATATATATATAGATGAGATGGTGTCCCAAGAACTGCTTGAGACGAGAAAAACACAAAACGACACCATCGGTTTGTGTAACCTAATATCCCCAAGCTCTGTTGGTAATATCATTCATCAGATTCAACTTTTTCTGCTCGTATGACGACTTCCTTTGTGGGTCCACAACCACTTAGAACGCCGCAAGGCACCAGATGACATGCGCATGCCACAAAGATCGATTATTGCCAACTATTTCTACAGAAGGATCATATGGTAAACGCAACGACAGATTTGCTGAATCACAAAAGAAAACTCAGTGACGATAGGCATTCCGCTTTCGGTTCACAGACACAACTACTGACAGCGTGCGCATCCATGCTAATGTTTGCGTACACCTCGTTTTAGTCAACCCCACCGCGATATTCGCATCATTCAGCCAATTTAGATTTTACCATATTGTTAATTCAATGTATGCATCCCCACTTTTCATTTTCGTCAGACGGTGGCTGCTAACCCCGGTCACGTGCTGATGGTCACGTGCTTTGTCTCAGGCACAATCTTTGAATCAGTTACGTAACATCACGCGAGAAAATGAGGCGTCGCAAGTTACCTGGTATTCCAGCTCTAGTTTTGCAATCACATCCGTAAAAGCCCTTGCTTTCTGAAACCTTCACCACGAAATCTGGGTTTTGCTGATCCTTAAAGATTCCCAGATTCCAGCTCTTCCCTTATGTAGCATATTTTCCACGACGATTTGAAGTTCCATGTTTGCAGACCAGGAATGTCTTACGTTACCTAAGGAATCATCCGCGGGTTTTTTAGTACGTATGCCTTTCCCCATTTACTCTGCTGCCTCCATTCCAATCCGAAAATATTACTATCTAACCATCAAACCCTATTGGAATGTTCTATGGTCGAAGGAACCCCAGACATCGTGATGGTCAACTGTGTAGTGACCAATTACTTCAACACATGACGGAACATACTGCTCTTCGGCAGTCCCTCTTGGAGCTCATCAGTCAGGTGTGGTACCCGAGTTTCCATCAACCTCATAGCCTACTTGAACATTCGGTTGAAGTAGAATATCATAAACGAGATTGTGAGCCGGATCCAGTCTCCTGGGAAAAAAATTTGTTTGTAAATGAGAGTATTTCGCGAATTGCATCCACTTTCATCCGAGGACCCCGAAGAAAAATGAAACTGGTCGTGGAGTGTCGGAGTGTTTTGAGAAACGTTTTGACTAGTGTTCCGTCGGGAAAATCTACTGAGATATCTCGAATATCGTACATTAGATGGTAATTGTGGAGCACATTTAGTTGAAGAATTTCATAGACGAGAGATTTGCCCGGTTTCAGTTGAGTTTCTAGTTAAGAATCAAATTGGTTTGCAAATGACCGTTGTTTGCGTAATTCGACACTTGTTTCGAAATTCGGCCAAAGAATTCTTCCGGCTGTCCCTCACTCCCTCCAGGAGCTGTTCTAAATGCAAGTCACTACTCATCAAGGCTTCCGACACTACTTATTTTGTATTACTTCACATGGCTCAACTTCTCGTATTTCCCGCTCTACTGCGTACCAACCTCACGTTACTTCTCCTCGCCTAAATCAGTCGTCTATCAGCAAGCTGAACGTTCTCATACACATAATTCCGTAATTTCTGTCGTTTCCTGTTGAAACCGTTCAAATTACTGTACTGAGAAATTCTCTGAAGACGCGCCACGGTTCCACTTGGCTAGGTAAGACTTCGCGCAATCGCACTATCTGCAGAGATCACGTGTCAATTCGACTAAAACAGTGTTAAGCAGGACAGGACAGGCCGTCAGCTGGTTGACATTTTAATCTCCAAAGGAAAGAACATACGTGAGTGTGATGTTCAGAACAGATCGGATCCTGGACGGTACTTAAACACGCCGTTCTCCCGTCATATTCAAAAACCTGTGTAGACGTATAGATTTCAACCAACCTAAGCATCAAGGCTACACTCCTATGGTACGGCTTTGCTAAGGTCTAGTGTTCACTTGATCTACCTGGACCAGAGGCTACCCGTTACAAGGTCTGTCAGATGAACCAGACAGCATAAAACGAGGTGGTAGTACCGCCTTTGCGCGAGTGCAACTCACTCGATGTTGTCAGCACTTCAGTACAATGTACTGACCAGAAGGCTGGTGGATCGATGTGATTGTCCAGTTTGACTTAACATTAGTGAAGGCACTGTGGTTTTACTGGCGGTTATGGTCCGGATCAGGTAGTGAGTGGAAGTCCAAGTAGAGTTCTTGCAATAAACTGAACAAAGGTGACATATTTGTCTGATTTTATGGGGACTAGTTCTCTATGTTGACTTACTACACTAGACTGTGCTCTTTCAAAGAGGTGGTGTGATGGTCGAACAGCTTCTAAATGCATCACACCGTCAAGGGTTCTTCTGGCATTCCCTATTCTTCTAAGAACGATCTCAAAAGCTTCACTCCAGAGCTTCTCCTGAGATGTCTTTATCATTGCCTTATGGTGATGGAAGTTCTTCCAACAAACTGAAGCGCAAAAGAGAATACCCGACGATTAGGTAGGCTTGACAGCCCGTTAGTTATCTGTCTAGGGGAACTGGATAGATCAAGAAACCAAACCATCAGCAGACGGCGTAGGAAGCAACTTACTATCGGGATTCCGATGCTGATCAAAAAGGACAGTTCGCCATTCAGACGTGGAACTAAGAAGCCAGGATTTCAACGACAGATATGGATGCACTGAATACCTTGAATCCATATGCGTATGAAATGGAAACGATCACTGGCTTTCAGTGGACTGCAAACTCCATACCTCACCCCCTTCTCCGTTGACGGTCAGGTCTTGGCTGGCAGGAAGTTCCGTGAGGATTTTCCAAAGATACATCGCTTCATCGTGAATTCCACAGAAGAATGTTCCTCCTACTACTCGGTCGAGGAGGTAAAGGCCTGGATACTGTTAAACAATGGTATTTCTTCACCACCATCTTCGACTGCTGCAAATGAGTAGCGTGTTACGTTCTTCAAATACTCTTTTTAACATCATATCCTCTATCCTCCATAAGCCTCCTATCCCATGTATGTCCGGCATTCTTGATCTCTCCAGTTTTAGCGTACCAACATTGCTGGTAGTTTTGTCCACACCAACAATTCGCCACAACCCACACCACCGAATTCAACGCTATCTGCAAGTGTTACGTTAGAACGTCGGACTGCATTTTCAGCTAGCAAACATCGAATGAATGTAGTTGATGCAGATATGTTAGCAGGCTGAGCTTCTACAGACTCCGAAGCTGCCGAATATTGACGATTTCTGTCTGTTCGAAATTCAACTCTAAAATTTTGATACAATAGACATCCTGCGTTCCTAAAACATAAATGAAATGACATGGAGATCAGGGACCCGTCAAAATTGGCCGAGTAAGTTTTAAGAGGGTAGGGTCCTGTGTACTCAAGCGTGAACAAAAGAATTTGTGTTGTGCAACTGAGGGGTCTGTTTAAGGTCCCAAAAACACAAAACTCTTTTGTCAAAGCAGTACATGAGCCAACTAACTATACCTCAGACACAAACCAAGATGAGTTCAACCGTGCGTTAAAAGAATTAACGACCAGCTAAAAGATGCCGAGGTTTTCGATATTCATCTGACACAGTGATAGCAATGAACGACGGCTTCATTTCGGCGCAGATACTCTCTCGATCGGCAATTTCCTGCTGGAACAAGCCGGAGAATCACCTGGTACCCACCAAACTACCTTGCATGCCAATGTACTGTACTGTAGTTCGCTTTTAATGGTGAGCAATATACAAGGCTGCCAATCTCACTGGGATACAGCGTCAAATGTGACCGTGTCCGTTTGTTTGAAAAGATCATAATACGCTTTGGTGAGCAACACAAATCTCGTACCAAACAGGCAGACGTTGCCGAGTTACAATTTCCAGGAGTATGTTTCCAGTATGGCTTCCAGACTGTCAGCTTCTCCATGTCCGTTTTGACGCTTACTCTTCTGGCCTCACAGTTTGCGATGTAGTTGCTCCAAGTATAGTGGATGCCGAAATTCTTCTCGATCCCCTGAAATCCCTGAAGTTGATCCGGCTGATAGCGACAGTGACCAACTCCAACAAATATTGATTAAGTAGGTCAAATGAACCAGTAAAGCGGACAGACAGACTTGAAAGGTCAAACGTGCTTCCTTCTCAGGCTTATTTAAGACTCCGATAAAGGGAAACCACCAGTTAGTGAAACGGTCAAGGAACTAGATGTTCAACATCCAACCAGACTGCAGTAAGTTCACGTCTTAACCACTGAGATATTTCCAGCTATAAAACTTTGATAAGATATTCAGATGACGTTATTCAAGCCAAAGACACTTATCAAACCACACAGCATCTCCTTAATGCTCGTTCTACTCCTATCCAGTGCTTTGGAATGCGCTGTGTGCCCCTCCTCCAAAATGAAAATTGATACTTATCGTTTCACAGGATCCCATGGAATAACTCAGTCTTGACTGAAATCGTCGCAAAGTTTGCCTAACTGAGTACCATTTTCAGAACACAGACGGAACGTGTCACCACCCTGATGTCAACTTCAGAGTGAAGGGTTGAATATACAATGCCTGCATCTGTTCTGACCTCTTCTAACTTACAACATTGAAACGTGGCCTTCGAGCACAGCTAATCCGTCTTTGGCCGTGAGCACCTATCCATGTGTGGTGGATCAATCGTGTCAGCAACGACGAGTTTTGTTGGCGTGTGTTTGACCCACAAAACTCAACAGACCTCCAGGCATAGTCATGATTGGGCCACGTTCTTCGGATGCGTGCCAATCATCTACTTCGGCACACGCTGTTCTTGAAACCGGACACAGTTGGAGTAGACCACCTGAAAGGTAGAATGTGACCTGCTCCCGAAGACTAAAGACGCTCGACTACAATTGTTAGCACACCCCGTATTCCGACTAGAGCCACAGGGATGATGACAATGACAGGTTAAAGACGCTTACCGAAATGACACAGGACTGAACCCGGAGGTGCATGTGCCGTGACTTTTAGCCCTGCTGCTCTGCTACTCTGCGATAATTCCGCACATTTCACTGTATGACGCTGTGTCACAGAGGCCTTGTACCATATACCAAACTTTATAAATCTGTATGCATACAAATGAAATAGATGGCTCAAGTGGTTAGAGCGCGAATTTACTGACCGGAAGGTCCGTGGTTTAAAGCCGACCTCTACCTCTCGACTTCCTCTGTCTGGGCTTGGGCAACCTGGCAGTATCCCAGCCCTCGTGCTTCCTTCAGGTGGCATGGCAGTTAAGCACCGAAAGGGTGCTGGAGCTGAACGAACAAATGAAAACACGGATAAGGTTCATAGTCTTTCTGATATGCCTGATGCGAAAAGCCGTTTGAACCTACTACAGATCCATGAAGTTCACTGATTATTATCGGTAATTTGACCGCGAACACATGGGCCGAATCCGCGGGACTTTGTTTACACGCGCAATGGCGATCACAATGCAAGTGCCCGCCGGCCATAGCTAGGGGCCGCCGGTAAATGACTGACAATATTGATCAGATGCATGTCAGAAAACCGGTTTGTTTTTGTCCTGACTCAGATCCAGAGTCAGCATGCTTGCACAATCTCTGATACGCACAACATAAACAGTTTTGCATGGTAGTTTGAAAACTAGCCGGTGAGAGTAGTTTTTCCGTCCGTTGACGTGCGTGGAACGGGTTGTATACACATGAACCGAAGGAACAACACAATTCATCACAGTTCATCAATGTCGTTAAACTCAGCCCCGAAAGATGCGGTTTGTGCTAGAATGCAGCCAGTATGGTAATCAGTACGTACTCAATCGATCCTTCCGTGAAAAACTAATGACTGTATCACTTGTCACGGCCTGATCTTTGATTAGCATCGCGGACAACAAGGATACCTAGCATGGCTTTTTCCTGAAATTTTCAAGGGCAAAGCTTCTCTATGGCTGACAATGCTGCCATCTCGATTCACCGGAGCTAGGAATTATTTTCTCTGCGTACACCAACCGCCTATCAAAGGAACATCCCCCTCTAACTCCATGAAATAATGTTTTTGAATGAGTGAACGATCGTACGTCTTGCGTCAGTCGGGTCGTTCCAAGTACTCCTGCTGTAGCTGTAGGCTACAATTGAATACCTATCCAACCTTCCTAAATATCATAGAATTCAGAATGTGTCATGCACGCGGGAAACGTTAAGGATGAAGGAATAGAAGCATTCACTCCCCCTTTCATCTGTGCCTAGCTTGTGGTCACTGAATGTTTCTGCCAGAACCTTTGGGAAAGGAACACATCAGAATGGCCCCTTGTTCTGTCCCGTCACAACTTTTTTATTTTTCTTAATCTGAAGTATAAAAAAAGGCATGCTCTTTTTGCTTGCCCCCACCGCCTCCACTAATGAAAGCATGCCCCTGGTCTGAATTGGTTCGCCAGTTTTTTATCACTGGACAACGTATTATACTCACAAGGTACTCACAGACCGATCAGCATGAATTCACGATCGTTCCGGTGTGGCCTCAAATTATTTATACTTCCAGAAAGCACACCGACTTGTAGACAAAACAACTAGTTAAGGAATGTGTCTCGTGTAGTTTTGAAGTGGTCGAAACACACGGCGTAGGCGAAAGACGTCCTTGAGGTCAGGTATCACGTGTAGCGTAAATGCGATTACAAGATAGAGGCACAACAGTTGAAGTCTGCAAGTTTACCGATCGCTCTAGACCCAGATTCAAAATTCTGCGAACTGGTACTGAGACAGACATAGCACTCACAACTTGTTCCATCTATCCAGAACCGAGACTTGTGCTCGGCCAGAGGAATGTTGCACGGTGTCTAATGAAATTTGGCATTGTGTGATAACGCACACACTTCCGCAACTTCGTCCGTGTCGATAACGGATGCTGTGCTATTCGAGGTGTCCACCTATCAGTCAAACTCTTAGCACCTGCAATGATTTGATTTCGCAGTGAAAACTGTTTATAGTAACAACGACTAATGAACGGATTGTACTCTTCACGTTTTTGAACGAATGTGTGTATGAGTCGTCGAGCGGAGTTCTATCTTACATGTCTGAACAGTGCTTTCATGAACCACACTAGATGCAAAATGCCTTCACACAATCCCAATTGTAACTGATTGACGCGCTTTCCTAGCGATTCCGACACAACCAAACACTTGGGATGATCCGCTCAGCACGATACTACTACGTGAAAGACATTCTACAAACAGAAATAAACTCAGATTTCTCAGACTTATAGGGCGACTGGAAACAGAATACTGGTCGAAACAAAGGGCAGCTAACACGGTAAACGTGGCCGAACGTCATACCCGAAACCACACTCGTGATTGGTCAGTCAATGAGTTCGCAGCATGCAAGGTTGGAGAGAAATGAGAGAAGGCCGGTGTTTGCATTTCACGCAGATATATCGCTTGTTTTAAGTGCCGTTTTGACACTTCGGCGAAAAATTCATTCAAACGACTGGTCAGGAAATCTCATGGACAGCCAATCCAATCTCAGGCGGCTACGCGTCCGAAAAGTGTCCATTCAAGTAACTTTTGATGGTTTTTTTGAACCACCGCCATCATCACAGATCTGACAGTTTCAATCCAATGTGGAAATGTTGGAGCGAGTATGTTTCAAAAGAATCTGCTGAACTTGGTGGTTGCGATAAATCCAGGGTTGTCCGTTAGGGGACTGCATGTGCTGTGACCTTCATCAACAGAAGAACCTTGGGTGTTGCACAGTTTTTAGTCAGCCACAGTAAATACTCTTGTCCTTCGCTTTAAACCACGGTTCTTAGCCAGTTTTCTATACATTACCATCAAGTTTTTCCATAGTGTTCCTGCCAGTGCTTGACTACTGCTGCTGACAAATGTTTTGCATCGTCACGGGCTGCCTGAGTAGAACTGACAGTTCCCCAACGTCACTGCTCCTGGAAAACCTAGTTAACTCATACGGTCGACTTGATACGCAACTTGGTTACATTTTTTTTTCAAACTATCCTGATCACGTTGCTGTCTAGCCCCATCAGCATCTTTGACCCTTATACACTCGGATCAATGCGTACCTTATGGTTACACGGTAATAACAGTAGAAATAAGGCAGAAGTGAACGATGTTTCATCCAGGGGGTATTATAAAGACAACTAGTCAAACGGTAGTCTGAAAAGTGAACTGATCGGACGCAGCGGGGTTTGTATGACCCATGGGTGTATTTGTCGCACAAAGCGCCCCTGGTGACACAAGGGAATTGTGCAGGCCTATTGCAACAACTTCGAACGTAGCCAAGCCAAGTCTTTAGATCGGGTTCGAATACCTGTACGGAACCTGATAGTTGAATCGAAGAGCTTGCATAAGATTGCCAGGATCGCCAGTTACGAACCGTCCCATAGTCGACAAATACTCTCATCTGCACACGAATTTGGTTTTGACCGGAGACTTAACCGAATCCAACAGAATCTCTCGTTTATGATAGTCCGCTTGTCTAATTTGGGTTTAAGTATGACATAAGGTTGACGGAAACTCGAGGAATGCCCTTACCTGATGAGCCCGAAGTGAATGAACGAAACCCGTCTTGGGATGTCAACCAGTTTTTAGCAATCTTATGAGTAGTGTGTTACGTCTAGACAGCACTGTCCAATATTGTTTTTCGTGACTTTATTACCCGTATCCTCCGGTCCCAGATGTGACGACACAGTGCCGTCAGTATCCGAGCCGACAGATTTTCCTCACCCCCCGGTCCAAAATACTTTCGGAGAGCATAAAGAAGGGAGAATACAAGGTTCACCAGCGTGAATAAGCGAGGCGTCCCGCCTACCAAATAGAACAGGAAAACAGGAAACGGAAATTGTTTCTAGGTCGAAATGAAGCTTCGAAGCTTGGAAGTTTTCCGAGGGGTTTGGAAGTCAAACGAAAATTTTCCAATGCAGAGAAAAACAGTTTTATCCCAAGTCCTTTTCGACCACTGACTCAGATAACTTTTGCTGATGCCGATAAGACATGCAAACTGTTATAAAGGGCGAGACCCAATGGGACATGTGGTGCTGATATCATATTTGTGATCGCACTGAAATATTGTGCCTCAGAACTTTCAGCCACAAGGGCATAATTGTACATTTTGTGCTTGTCGTCCTGAAAAAGTACATAAATGCTAGCGAAGGTTCAGGCGACTACAGACTAATTACTGGTTCTTCTGTTCTTCTCAGGCTGTTCTGGGAGAAATCAACCGGTTATAAACGTACTATGCAAATCAAACTTCGCACATAAATAATTCAGGGGCGAGATGGCTCAGTGGTTAGAGAGCGAGTTTACTGACCAGATGGTCCGTGGTTCAAACCCGACCTCTGCCTCTCGACTTCCTCTGTCTAGGCTTGGGCAACATGGCAGTATCCCAGCCCTCGTACTTCGTTTGGGTGGCATGGCAGCTAGGCACCAAATGGGTGTTACAGCTGAACGATATAAACAATCCCGCTCAACGCTTGGTGCTGTGGCTTCAGTTATAACTGACATTGCGCTGATCATTGGCAGAAGGGGAAACAGTCCAAATTCTATTTTTAACCCATACTAATGTGCTCGGAAACCTCGGCCGATGTATTCTGGTGAGACTTATTTCTGATAAAGACACGTTAAGTGTTCTCAGCAATTACTGCACTAATCAAACACAATGCTCGGCTTGCGAACGTCATGAATCAATTGGACTGGGATGTCTTTCGGAAAGCAATTTTCGCTTGGATTTGAATGTTTTGATGTTCCTGAAGGCTTCCCAGAGTCCACAGAGCAACTGTTCCACGGATCTTTTTTGTGGTAATTTGACCGGCATTCAGTCTTGTGTGTGATGTGGAAGTGAAGTATGTACAAAACCAGGCGATGGTTATCTTGTGCATCCTGCTCCCTCCGATCTCATCTAGAGTTACCGGACATCTTAACTTACTTCACTTCACTTCACTTCGCTTCACTGAGACTAAAAGTAAACTTTATATCTTAGGAGCGCTGTTCGTGATCAAACTTTTAATCGGTCAGGTGAATGACGCGTGGCGTCTGATGACGTCAACTGCAGTTTTATGTCGCGATCCCATATCGTGCCGATACGGTTTGCTTTAGACTCGCGAAACGGTAAGTCTGTCGCAGAGATGATAGGAAAATCTCATGCGGTACTGAAGATCAGACGGCTATGTGGCCATCTTAAATATGATTTTAACGAAAGATCAGTGTAAGTGATAGTCTCGATCAATAAATATGATGAACAGCAGAGACACTGTGGGAAATATCTTAAAAAATACCTTCTGGAAAGTTCAACTGATTGAATTCGGGGTTATCAACAAAGTGCCTTGCAACTCAATACGCCATAGTGAAGAACCAATCAGTCCCACTGAAACTGGTTAACGCAGAAAGCCACAAGAACACATCATTTGTAAGCGTTCCGAGGGATGCAGCTTAATCTACTCAGCCGAAGCCAGAAGATGGTCAACTAACGACTGAAAGTATGAAAAGGTATGAGGCGTACCAACGACTGGAATCGTCGACATACAGGGAAAACTTAATGGAGCAAGCAACCCGAGAGAAACCAGTACAGTTTGTAAAACAGAGTCAGGATGCATTAATGATTTCATATGAGAAAGAAAAAAGGCAATCTTTCTAATTTTGTGTAAGTGAGCAAAGTGAAAACTAATCACGGACTCAGACCTACTGAATATGATTCATCTACTCACTGTCATAAAAGCGAGAGCTAATCAAACTGCTGATCAGCCGCCCGTGGCTGAAGCACTATGTGTTCATACTACTAACCGGGAGGTGGCAGATTCAAAACTCTCTTGAGTTTCGACAGATGCGCGCTGCTGACGATTATCACTAAGGAGTAAACCGTCGTACCATGCTTCTAGGCTTTTCAGCGTACATTGAGTTACCTCACAGAACAAAATCTTATTTGAAAAGAAAAAATACATCGGACAAAGTGGAAACTGCAGAACCACTCCAAGTTATCAAATTGTCTTACGATATAAATGGCTACCGCAATCCGGGAGAGGTTAGATGTGGTCACGCTGGATACCATTCACGGTTGGTTGATCTACTTAAACGGTGGAGACTCGAAGGGTTCCAGGCTGACCGTGTGCCATACTGAAAAGGCTGTCATCAATATGGGATGCGAAGCTGAAATGGATTTCTTCCAAGAATACACAACTTGTCGCCGACTGAAACGGTGCGGGTGAGATTGTGATCTGATGAATTCTGGTTTACTGCGAAGCTGTCGTAAGCCCAACATCTGTCGAGCAGTGTAGGTCTGTTTTCAGCTTGAATTCGAAGCCACTGTTCATTTGGATTAATGAGGATTCACACAATTTACAAAACATGGATTCGTTGGTTTCATTTCCCAAATTCCTGTCATTCAAACCCTACTTGAAAAGTGTAAGGTTATGTACATTTTTATCTGGTCAGTTTCCTGGCCACTGCTTTTTTGGAGAAGGGGGGATGAAACTGCTCCTAGTTGAGGTAAGGTAATTTTCTCTGGGGCTGGGAAATCTAATAAAAATCTGTAGGGAAGGCTCACCCTGGGGAGTGGCCTCCCTTCAAAAGGGGATTGATTATCCTATTGATTTTGTTTGTCAACAGATCTGAAACTACAATCCAGTTCATATAAGTGTTGATTAGCGGAATCCATAAAGGCCCGACCTAAACTTTCGGCCTCCGAATACACTGAGGTTTCACTCGCAGTGAGGTGCCCCGTTATATGACCATATATTAAGGGGCACACATCCAATGACGTACATCATTGCAGGGCTCATGGAAATTATTGCGGACATCACATTACAGCTTACCGATACTGACCAATCCAGTGAAGCCAGTCCCTCCCGTTAGTTGAACTTCTTTCGTCCGGACTCGCATAATTAATAACCGAACGTTTTGCTCAAACACTGACATCATCCAGTCAGACAACTTGATCATATAGAACCAAGCCTTCCAAGACTTTCAGCTGGAGTGACCTTTTCAGTCTGTGAAAAAAGCAGAGGTATCACCAAATTGGACAAGCCCATCTAGCACAGCCTGTACATACCCAAATACATCGACTGACTGACCTTGAATCAGCTGACGGATTGTTAATTTTATCCGGGCTGCAGGACGGAAAAACAAGACAACTGCATAGGTTCGGAAATGAAGCGCATCTGGAAAAGAAATAGGCGTACCACAAAAATTCAAGCATGCCAGTCGCAATTGAGTACCACCAGTAGGATTGGCTCATTTCGGGTATGACGCCGACAAAAAACTCCAAGAAAAGTGTGAAAGTTTGCAAGCGAACACCAGTAGCGCATTATGTCAAAAAAAAGACCAGTCTATTGCAAAACGGAAGTTGAGTCAGCTGTAACTCTAATCCTAACCTCCGACCTTAAAGAAAAAGGAACTGCGCTCCCATCGGTCACACTGTTCAATCCGTAGCGTCAGAAACACTGCTCACACACACACACACAGCATAACGCTGATGGACGAAGCTCAAAGACCGGGCTCATCATCTTTCATGAATTAATTACAATCAACATGAACGATCACGACTGGCTGAAAATCGATTCACTCCTAGAACGTAAACGCGTCACCAATCGAAGCCATTAAGTCTCGAGTTCCTAATTAAGTTTTCGACAAAGCACACTGCGCGAACTACTCAAAAAGCCACTGGGTTCTTCCCTACTCTCTCGGCGCTTCCTCAGCTTAGGCACTTTAAATTTGTAACGAGTTTGAAGGATCAAGATGATCAGATATGCATTCACTATTGAGGTGAGTAGCAAGAAATTCCACGTTTAACTCAGTTGGAGGGGATCGTCGACGGTAGTGATCTCACCAACCCAATGTTTGTTTTCCCCTAAAGTTGGCCAACTGGACAGCTTCCGTCGATGTGGAACGAAGATGGAACGAAATCATCCGACTTCCTTACAATGCATGCTCTTAAGTGCAGAGGATTTTAACACACTATTATAAATAGGATGTTTCTGAGCTTTTCGGTTGCCGTTTATGCGGATGCCAATATGTGACACTGCCATGTCTTTATATGCTAATCAGTCACAGAAAAATGTTGCTCTCTCCCTGCGAAATTACCATTCCACGAACATTCCACGAACATTCGTCTCGCCCCCACACTTCCGAAAAAATGAATGATTCTTTGTGGATGCATGAGTAATGGGAATATCATCGTATGCTTTCTGTGCTCAGGTAGTCGATATCAGCGTTATTTGGGTGTGGAATACATTCCTCCGTTTCGTCAAAGCTGAATGTTTCAGTACTCACGCATATCTGTGAGTGACACTTGCTAACGCCACGATGAATCTGTGTAATATGGTTTTCACTGGCTGAAAAGCCGGGGCCCATCTTGTTTGGGCACCCATCATTTAGTGACCAGTCTTTCTTCATAAAAAAGCAGTAGAAACCGATAGAAACTCGATAGTTGTCACGGTTTGTTTTTTTCTTATTATTCTTATTCGTCTTAAGCGGCATTACGGACGTAAAATTGTTCAACGAACATCGGTGCACGTGTATTCAAAACTAAATTATCGAATGAATCAAGTTTAATCCAAAAGATTTAGCTCACGCAGTGAGGGAATCTATCAGCTGTGCGTACGACACGAACTGCAATGCTGACAAACTGCTACCTTTCACGGAGTTTTGGATCAGTCTAAACCTGCCTTAGTTCGTGTTTTTGTCCTTAAAAGCATACACTTTCCATCGCGTAATCCTAAGCCATATTGAAGCTGCGTTTGCACGCGCCGGGTGTACTTCAAAGTGACCTTTAAGAGCTACACACTGCTTTCGTGAGTTTTGAGAAGCCGTGTCAGCAAGATATCCGCATCAAGATGAAACCGACCTGATATACCGTCATTCTCCGATCCACGGCAACCAGTAGGTACGATGAAATCATGCGCATCATACGAAGATGTTTGAGGTACACGACAATAATTACTGTCACCCAAATACGGAGGATAAAAGTGGTTCCTCCTTGACCACCGGAGAAAAACTAGCATTGCTGGTGAGACGCAAAATTGAAGCGGGCTACAATGCTTTCACAGCCATCAGTGACGTGGCTCTTAAAATGTGGTCCACTATTGCAGGATGAGACGAACGGTGCACGCCGCCAAGTGATGTGTTCATTAGATCGAAACTATTCTAATCTGACGGGAAGGACAGTCCATTCAAAGACTTTTCAGCAACCTTATGAGTAGTATGTTACTTCTATGAAGTGTATTGCGATATATTCAATGTCGTACCAACTGAAACATGGTGCAGCATACTCAGTTGAAGAAGAACACCATAAACGAGAGACTCAGCTGAGTCCCAGGTAAGTCTCCTGTGAAAACCAAATTGGTCTGCAGATGAGTCTATTAGTCGAGGATAGTGGGAGTTCCTTAAGATCCCGGCGACAATTAGTCAAGCTGTCAGGCTTGTTAATGAGCGTCATGTAAGTATAATTTAGTCCGTAAAGAGCAACAATCTCCGTCGGATTGTTTCAGAACGTTATCAGTCCCATCAGTATGGCATTTCTGTTTGAATAAATAAGTCGGTTGATAACTGCTATTTTAAGTAACATGCACAATATCCCTCAAGTAAGGATACAGAACCTATGGGGACAAATATTAGGATGGAACGAAGGGATTTACTGAATTTTTTATGGACTCAGTTGCCTATATTGATACCCAGATAAACATCCACAAAACAACTCAAAAATACTGAATTCATAATCCCAGTACAACTACTCCCCACGTTCGGAAAGACTGACAGACGGTGTAAATCCAATTGATGATAATTAATATTAAAAAACTAAATAGTAGTTAATCAACTAATGATAATTGATAAATCCAATTAATAATCTAATTGGTGACTATTTACAGTTCGCTTTCTGGGCTTTTATTAGTGCTACTGAATACCGCCGTAGCATTTACCCATATTGATAGGTTCAATACCGTTTTGACTAGAAAAACTTAGGAAATCCCTCCACCGTAAGTGAATGAATTTCTTCATGGCACAGTGTTGTTGTAGTTGCTGGTGCTACTGATTACGATGATGAAGACGATGATGCCTTCCGCGCCAGCCACCGTCCGTGACTGAACTCAACTGACGCCATATCGGATGAACTCTGATCTACTTATCAGGAAGATCAGATTCCTGAAAGTAACCCCAGGACCCCCGGAACCTACTGAGATCCTAAAACTCCACCAAAATCTCAATAGGAAAGCTGGCAAACATCCCGGCCAGTCAGTCATTCAATCGATTCAGCAAAAGCCGATGAGTTTTCAGGCACGCCACAAAAGCACGACCGAATATGATCAACGTTTAGGCATTTCATAGAAGCACGGTCAATGCTGATGGGTATTCACTAAACGCCGACTAGACAGCCTGCATCAATGTCAGAAAGTCCCCTTTACATAGCGCGAGGCCGTTGTAACTTTTGCACTCGCACTCACTTCTTGTTACAGTAAAGCTGTTGTGTTCGTTGTCGGTGAGTTCTTTTTCTGGCACCAGGCACTGGAGTGGGAACAGCAGTCAGACACAACAGATTGGCGATTCAGTCAGATATAACACTACTCTTCTTTACACATGCGATTATTGTAGATGGGGGAATCAACACTTCGGAAACCCGAGCAAAAACTGACTTTACTTCATTAAGTCTTGCGTTTGGTTTTTGACATTTTCGTTGGGTACAGAGTCCAAACTGGATCATCCAGGTACACGATCTCGGGAAGTGACACCCAGTCTATGAACACGGAAAAACGTTGGCCGATCTGTAAGAGTTTGGGACAGAGGTTTAGCTGCCGGAAATTGTCAGTTGGCCAACTTAGAAGGAAAACAAATTATTAGGTTTCGTGAGATCAACGAGGATTTTCAACCGAGTATAACGCGATTTTTTTACCATATACGTCAATACTGAATACATTTATGCTAACCTTGCAGCTTTATTCTTGCTACACATTTGAAGTGCCTACGCTGAAGAAGCTCGGATATGGTAAAGTAGAACGGAGTGGCTTTATGGATATTTCGCACAGTATACTCCGTCGAATACAAGAAAACTTGATAAGAGGACACGAGACTCAATGACTTCGATTAGTCACGCGTTTACGTTGCAGGAGTCAATCGGTTTTCAGTCAGTCATGATTGTAACTGCTGCATGCAAGATGATGTGCTTGGGCCCTGAGCTTCTCCATCAGCGTTATTCGATCGACATGCATTGATTTTGACGGGTTTTCCTGATGCACCGGTCGATGAGAGTCTACTTTATTCTTGCTTGTCTCGAATGGGAGGCTTGGAGCTGCAAGCGATTCCTCCTTCGTTTTGAGAATTCTGTTCGCTTGTTTGTTTTGTTTCATGTTTCTTTGCAAAATTTTAAAGTTTCTCTGTTTTCCACGTAACTGTTTGTGTAACTTTTCCGAAGATTCTATATCTACCTCTCCCAGGTAGAACCCATGAACACCCTGATAATCCCGCTCTCCGGGAGAATCGAGCCCGGGTTTCATGGAATAATCCGTTGGAAGGTGTCCAGGTCATTCATTTTACTGTGGAACTCATGGTAGACCAGTGCGGCTTTCGCGCATGTCACAGTAGGATGTGTCTGACTGCAAGACAGCTTGAAGAAGAATCACAAAAATCCAAGAAAGCTTCCATATACCCTCTTCTTGGACTGCACTAAATCCTCTCACCCTACTAGTCAGGACGTACTGTGGAAAGTCATTCCAATCACCCTTCTAATTACCCGTGGCCGACTTCTACTAGGTTTGAAAGCTCTACAAGCACCATAATGGCTTCATCCTTACACATGTCCTTTCCATAGTTTAGTAGAATAATGATTTCAGCAACGAACGACGCCCATGTGCAGTTCCAAGTATATGCTCGATAGACGAAGGATCTGGTTAACAAGAAAATCATCAGAATACTCATTTACAGGTGATCGAGTCTAGTGCAACGCTTCCGTGACAGAGTACTCCAGTTGTAAGGCTGAACATTCTTGTCCATTATCCGTGTCACACTGATCGCTGAGTTCGCCCCTTACGCTGATACCTAAAACCCACACGTCCAGTCACTTTGTCGCCTGGTCCTATGTCCTCTGACCTTGTAATCTGACCTTGTCTGTCTGACATCTATGAGCGTTCTAATTGGTCAGGTCATCCAGCCACTGCTGCCACAGTCAGGCTACCATACGTTGCGCATACGGCTGATGAGCCGCAACACCTAGAAGAGCTATCCGCAAATTCAAACGTGTAGGTTAGCATACGAATGGTGAGAAGAGAAATTCTGTTATGCACCATCCCTCCTTCATTATAAGCTCGGACGGACCTTCAAGAATGGGGCAGATTTGTCTGTTAGTGTGCAGGCTCCTGCTTCCTCGGCAGCACTTTTCTGTTGACTGTAGACCATGAAATGAGACCACGTTTTGCTAAGGTTAGTTTTATTTTTGGAAAACCGCATGTGAAATTCTCAAGGCTTACTTTTCAAGACACGGCACTGACCACGTGATGACGTGGTATCCCGTTCGTGAGCGACTTTCACGCGCGGTGCTTATTGTGGATTAGTTGTCAACTCCAGATAGGGAGGTTTCTCTGAAGGCAGAGTATTAGCGGAAAGGGAGTTTTGAAGTCACACATAAGTGTCTGATTGAGGGCAACAGGATTTTCATTTAGACAACAGGACAGGAGCAGGCTAAGCCCAGGCAGAAGGTTGATGCATTCTGTCTGAAATCTAGCCATCTAGGTCGCACGAACAGTGAAGCCCAAGCATGGAACAGGAATGTGTGGGACGATTGTCCTAACTGGCTGGGCACACTCGTCCTCGTGTAGACATCTGTCATCTGTGTCATCTGTCAGCCTCGTGTTGACGCATGCCTTGCCAGCCTTTGTCGTTTACACATCCACATGCAGTTCCCGTCCGGTTTGGTCTTAATGCCCTGTCGGATAGCTAGTAGGCTACGCACACTGACCAACCAAGCAGTTCAGCACAACCTCAGCGTATACACGACTAGCGTCCGTAAACTCGGTGAGTGAAAGCCTCGTACGAAAGAAATGTAGCATGCAAGGGACGGGAGCATCCTCCGAGTTGTTGGACCAGGAGACTGAACCGGCATTTAGCCATCGACCAGCGTTACTCAATGGTGTTTTATAACTTGCGTTACTAAGTATCGCCTTATGGTTCACAGAAACACGAAGAGGAACCTGAAAGGACACAATGTGTGTCATTCCCAGCTTCCAAATCACCTCTTGTTAGTGCATCATTTTATGACCAAGTTTCAAAATCCGAATCACAGAGGTAAAGTGGGAAGCAATGCGCAAGCAATACGTTCAGGTACTTTCCAGTAATGAAGGTACATCAGGGGCTGAAATTCTCAAGTTTGCTGTCCAAAACCCCATTGGTCCAAAAGATAATGTAACTAATATAGCAAACACTACCTGTGATTTATATCCGAAGATGATGAATTTCAAACTAATTTACGATAAAATAAACTGTGGACCCTGGGTACAGCGTGTGCCGCCACTTTCTGGATTTCAAGGGTGGTCACCGTCCACTGATTGTAATTCGCCAGCATCAATTTGTTCTACAAGTACACATGTTGTGACCAGTAAGATCAAACAAGACCCAGGTTTTTCTTATGGAGACCCCATAACCAGCAATACAATCATCATAGAAAAAGTACAGTCGGGTGGGCCGTTGATAAATAAATAAAGCGAAATTTTTTATCATACAAATGTATATTACAGAGAAAGGGAGGACCCCATGGTCAGATTAACCCCTGTAAATAGCGATAAAATGCAATGTAAAAACCATACATGAAATAATCTAGGCCTCCATTCGTTCGGGGTTACATGAATTTGAGGAAGACAGAGAGCAACAGAGCTGGAAAGACAGGATATTCTTGGAAAAGGGAGATGACAGGAGAGTAGCCCTAAGTCTGCAGTGATGATGGTGACTGAATGAGCAAAGACGTTCAGCCAATTGAAAGCTATAGGCGAGGGGCTAGAAGAAGTGAGCTCCAATGAACAGTTTCCGTGAAAGTAAAGTTATAATGAAGCAACAGACGCTGAGTTCCGACTGTGGGAAAGTGTTTGCAGGTTATCAGTCAACAAAGAGGAGACAAACCACCTAGATGTTCGCGCCGCCAGGACCTTGATAAGTGAGAAGAAGGATGAGTTGTCAGCAAAAGATAGGCCAGGAATGAACGACTAGGAGAACGGTAGCAGACCCCACTCAAAGATTTAGGTCAGGAATGGAATTCTGAAAGAAGACAGATGCATGGAGAGGCTTGGCCGAGCCGAAAGTTACTGAGTTCGATAAACCCCAGTCAAGGGAGCTGACAAGGTCGGTGTTCATTAAAGTGATGGTGTAAGCTTGGGCTTCGAGCAGTCAGAATAAGCCAAAGCGCTGGGATGATTAGGACGAACAAAAGTGCAGAATGGCGTCGTCTGTCAAGACACGGATAGAGCTAATGGTAAAAACGAGGTACTTCTCATAAAGGAGGAACAGTGTAAAGAACGACACATGTCCATGGGTGTTCCAGTGATGATTTACTGAGTCTGAAAGTGACACCGTCCATTCCCAATTGCATAGAACGGTTATACAGGAACCTCTAATTCAGATGATCAAGTGTGGATTCAGCCCATGCAAGGAAAGCCTACCAAGGAGGTTCACATGCCAAGCCCGATCAAATGCCTCCATTATATCAAAGGTTTCACCAAAGGGGCCAAAGAGGTAGATGAAAAGCTTGACAGTTTAGCCGACATGGAGAAGTGACGACCACTCGAAACAGTGTTTTCTCCTCAATCGCGGAAGAAACGGCTGCAAGAGATGGGCAGGATGGCTCGGCACTTATTGTGGTCACAGTGGAGAACATACTCAGGAATGAGGGGTACAAATGGATGATTCCACACTGAAGAAAGAATACCAGTGGAAGGGCTTTGAAGCGATTGGAAGTAAGTTCATGGGCACAGTTGGGCAACAAAATTGGACAGATGATATTCGAACTAGGTGGTTTGGAAGTATTGAGTTCTGACAGGAGACGGCGAACACTCGTCGTGCTAATAATCAAAAAAGATAAACGAGTATGAAAGGCTGGTTAAACTGATACAGAACTAGGGGGAGGAAGAAAACAATTGGAGGCAAAAAGTTGACTGAAAATCTACTTTTTTTCGTGAGGGAAGGTTTTGGGTCCCGCCATGTATTGGAGGGAATAAAGATGAAGAAAAATTTCGACTTACTGTTTTAACTTGGATCCAGAAAAAAACAATTTCCGGCCGGTACCTTCGACGTCTGGAATGCCTTTGACAAATCTGATTATAGATAGGCAGGTGGAATAAACTGATCAGAGCGTGACACCAGACAGAGATGTGTCCACCAAAGTCAGTTCAGCTTGTGCAGGCATTAACAAAATAGTGGAGGATGCTTATTGCCCTGGTTTAGACGAGTGAGGGAATTAGCTTGGCTCATGCTCTCAGACAAGAGAGTGGTAAGTTTTTTCACGAAGACTGGGGGACCCATCGAAAGACAACAATCCCAGGGATGCTTGCTAAGAACTGGCGCACACCATCTCAGTCAGCGGAGGATTATCGAAGGAGGAGGTGCGTCTTGGAATAGAAAATGAGTGGGAAAACTGATTAGAGAAGAATCCGGAGAATCATGGTTGCGGAAAGTTAAAAACTGATTACTGGTTTGGGCAGCATCATCGTTAAGACTGGAATTGTTGGTGGAAAAGAACGCGGTCCGCAGGGTCTGTGTGGTAGGAAAGAGGGAGCCATTCGCTAGTTTGGACATTAAAGTTCCCGAGAATGCAAAGTTCCTCAATGGGGTTCACAGTTAACATTTAACAAAGGGAAAAGATAGGATAGGATAGGATAGGATAGGATCGCCAACTGATAATCGATAAGTGGAGCAACAATATCGGTTGTATCGGGAATCGTTCAGTTCAAGTAAAATGGTTGAAAGTCGGTAGTACAAAAGCTCAGGACAGAAAATTGAAAAACAGATGAGGAATCACGTGCGGAGGCGCTTATCCCAGGTCTGAAAATGGGTGTAATGGAAGAGCATATAGTTTGGAAATTGTTGGTGAGTTAGATCACCAAATGCAAGATTGGGATCCCAGGGCGGAACAAAATTAGGTAAATTGGGGGATAGGTGTTAGCGTTACGCTTTTGTTTCGCAGTCAGCCTTTGAAATCGCAGAAGGTATTAGAACGAGACATCACTGCAGTTGGTATTTTAATGCCTGTTTGATGAGTAACGGACTGGTATCCCACCTCAGAGTCCTGGAGTGGCGAACCACGGAGGGCTCCGAGCCGTCTGCAACCTGGATTTAACAAGAACCGCAACGATACCACCGTAGTTGGCAAGTTACCAACACTAACAACGACAAAAAATAGTGTTGGACGGAGGGCTTGCGCGCGAACGCTCGGTCCTAAAGACAAACCGTCACATTTGGCAAGATCGACAAATCCTGCACGACAAATAGGATAGGCCACCAATCGGGCTGGAACTGATATTTTGTAGCAGCTTTTTCGCTTTTATCGGTTCGCCTCGTCTCGTCTCTTTTCTTTGTCGTCTGATTGCTGGTTACACTATTGACGGACCTGTTTTGCCTAGGGACCTGAAACAGCGGTGAACGGGGTTCATGAAATTCTTGTTACGACGTGCTTTCACCAATGAAATTTGTGATTACATAAGTGATACGGTTTGGAAATGTGTTTAAGCCCCAAGACGAATACAACGTGAGCATAAATTAACCCATTGTTGCACGCACGCAAATTTTAACCGACCATTTCTTAAAAGTGTTTACTTTTACTAGCGTCACCCTCCATTTATTAGCACAGAGCATAGCTGAACGAGTCACTCAGTACCAACAAAATACTTCCCAGACGGAACACACTACTCATAAGGTTGCTGAAAACACTGACAGCAACACCATGAGTAGCGTCCTCTGTCCAGACAATGTACAGCGGTCTTTGTGATGCGCGTTCAGTTGAATAATATCGTAAACGAGAGATTCAGCTGATATTCTGTTGATTCTCCAGTTAAAACCAAAAATTAGCTTCCTGAACATACGTCCCAGTTGCTCATAAGCCCTCAGTAGTAAACAGATCAAAGTAGTCACCCGTCAACAAAAATACTAGTGGCACGAACTAACTAAGAACGATTATCTGGTGACTCGGACGTCAAACGAGCCGAGGCACCATTCTGTATACCGAAAGCTAGTGGTTTCTACCCTAGGGCCACTCTTCTCTATGGGAACTTCAACCGGCAGTTCAAATCGCAGCCAAGTGCTTTTATCTGTACCTCTTTACTAGCAAGACGACTATCTAGCCCCAAAGTGACGTTCGGGTCAGTATAGAACAGTTTTGTAGTTTGCTGTACCTAAACTGTGGTTTTACAATCCCATTTGGAATGGAAGATCAGGATACTCTCAGAAACAGGTTGATAAGTCCACGAAACGAAAATCGATGAATTTGAAGAGTTGGAAGTGCTGCTAAAACAAACTTTCATTTCACGGTTTTTTTGGTTTACCTTGCATCCGGGGTGAAAAAATCCGTATAAAGGCATCACCGATTACTTCTGAATAATTGGATACATTTTCAATAGACTGTGAGCTGTCTTATTAACGACCCGGGTTCGTGCCCCACATGAGAGCTATCAAACTAGCTTTCGACTCCCCAGCTGACCTTCTGTCTTCTATATGTGGTTTCAAGAACAACAAAAACTTTCAAAACTAAAAATGGTAAATTTTAAGGGAGCTGTAGAAAGGACACCTGGCATTCTGGAAAATTTCGGTTCCTCTTTCATCGGTGTCCATTATTAAAGGGTACTTCTGTTCTTGTTCATTTGCGGCTTCCTCAAAGCACGTGTCAGTAAAACTTTAGTATTCATCAAAAATATCGATTCATTCCTCTGAATTGAAAGGAGTGTTTAAAATCACTAATTCTCAACAATTATTATATAACTGGTAAAGTAAGAATCTAACGTAGGTGCATTAACCGTGAAGAAGCCAAACAGAACGGCAACATACCCTTGATATGAAAGACCAGCAACGCCTAATGAACAAGAGGGGCGGAGGGTTTGAGTGCCTGTCTGCCGTTCTCGTTGCTACCGGCTGAAACCCGAAAAGATCGATATTGGGCCCCGCCACCACAGAGAACGCTACCAAAACCACTGTTGGCCGACAACATCTGGTCTGCAATCTCACTCATCCACCGTAGACCGCATTCGCAGCCAAAGCAATAGTACCCCGACGAAGGTCCAACAATCTTCACATTATCAGTCGGTAAGTGTAGAAGCAACTTTGAAAATGATAAACCTAAGAGGAGGATAGTTACAGAAACATGAACGGAACATTGCGCAATGTTTTGGCACAGTCACCGATAACTGCGTGTTATGTCTGTAGTCTAGTTTGTTGCGCACCTCCTGGGACTTTCGCCTTTGCACGCATTGAGAACCACCGCACCTTCCCTGCAAGGTACAAATCGATCAACTACATGATGAACAATTAGTTCGCGCTGACGTGAGCAGGTAAGCATGGCTTTTCTGATCAACTCGGACAATACAACAGACGTACCAGGTATAACTTGCGTAGACATTCCATTTCTTGTTCAGGATAACTGCACCGATCTTCTCCTAGCTGTGGTTGATGATGGAGTAACGCATTAAGTTTGAGTTGGAACACGACTTCCGGAAGTGGAGTTTGGTGATGAATTCAGAGTTCCAAGTATGTTCCAACAGTGTATCAAGTAGCTCCATGCCGCTTGTTCAAACTTACAACAGATTTCATCCATACCCTAAACACTATTTGTATGTTGCACGATTTGAACTAAGACTGTTAGGTGAACGTTCGTGAGAAATCAGAGGAGAGGCTGACGTACCTTTGTGCCAAGCGGTCTAGGAAAAACAAACTCATCCGATTGCGCATGACATAAAAGAAGTAACTGTACGAACTGATTGATATATCGTGCACAATAGGTTAGTAACTATCCTGTCGATTGCCGATTTCCGTCCCACTTCGTTACAATTGGGCGGATCAACGCATAACTGCAACAATACGACCAAGCGGTGAACTACACGCATTTGCTAACTGCACTGGTTTATGATATTGTTCTTCAACTTTTTCTTCTGTCCAGATGCCCTCTTGTGTTTTAGCTGGTACGATAATCGAGATATCGCAGCATATTTGCTTCACGGAACATACTAATCATTAGGTTGCTTCGAAATCCCAATACAGTATTTGAACATCTTCGGGTTCATCACGTGAGCATAGTACAAGAGTTTCCATCAACCGTGTGTTTCAGTTGAACATCAAATCGTAAGCGATTGGCGAACAACGCTCATTTAAGATTTGCGTTGATGTTAATGAGAGATTCAAATGAATTTCTAATTTATACTACCTTTCCACTGGATGTGTTGCACAGGACCTCCTCATGTTTAAGTTGGCACGGTGTTCGAGTGAAATTTCAAGCAGAACACAAAGTTTACAAAAACTCTGGGACTACACCTACAAAATGAGCCACAAGAGGGGTCAAACTGGTTGCAGATTTTCGAGAAGCTTTCATCAACCTTATGTTCCGTGACGGAAATACCACTAGTTAAATTTATCTAAGCTGAAACTTATCGTCCTCAATAAGCCAATACTGAAAACTGATGTGTAACCACCATACAATCATAGAGTAAGAAAGGTGTAGCAATCGGCCAAGACAAGTCCTCGTGTGGACACCTTGTGCGCTTTTGATAAAAGTGGTATAGCCCGTTTGTTCAAAATCAACAGACAGCCCACAATCTCTCCATACGACTTATAACAATATGCCTCCTATATTGAACATCTCGAAGCCGCCTGTGTGCTGCAAATTATTCGGAAGAATGTCAATATGCTATCGGCTGAGACGGACGCCACCGAATTTCCAACTCCGGCATTCCCATCGTGCATACAAACCTTTGTCGGCATCTGTCTGCTCCTCCACACCACTCGTCAGCAGACGACCACTTTGCGCCGTGTTGTTTTGCTCACATGAAGTCTTGACAACCAAGGTGTTACTGGGTTGTCGTTTGAGCTGTCGGGCGTTCCGCTCATATCACTCACCTGTTCAGACGTAAAAATTCGGATGAGTCCAGCGTGCGCTGGTGCAGTGGTGGTAACACGCTCGTCTCGCATGTCATATGTGAGGAGTTCAAACCACGGCATGGCCATTGGATATGCACTGCTGATGAGCTCTATCCAGAACGAAACTCGAGTCCAATGCTTCCCCCCTTTGGTCTGAACTCACCAGAATGAGTGCGTCAGGACAGGAGGACGATTGTTCAAACGAGAGTCGTGTGAGTATGTATTCTACAAAATCCCGCAACCACCAACACTTGTCACATGATATATGTTGTGTCAAGTTTTGTCACCTGTTCATACATGCTCCGTTTTGGTTCGTTTTCTGGTAGCTGGTAGGCTGACCACAACAAAAGCTCCACTAAAGGGTGAAGACAGAACAGTCGGATACGACTTATTACAAACATTCACGCTCGCGTTACTCTCGTTTGAACGTCCGAACAAGTGAACATGTTCATTCTTAAGCGTTGATTGGTTGGCCCGACGGCTCGAACGACGACGCAGTAGCTGTCCTGGTTGTGTCGATCGACTGATCCGCCTCTCAGGGCTTTCCAGAGAGGTAGCGCCAAAGAAGGTTGAAACCTGTTAGACAATTATTGCAAAAAGACCCTAGCAGAAACTGTCAAGAGCACGGTGTCGACACCCATCACTAGATCTCAGCATCATGATAGAGCAAGGCACTATCAATAGGATTGACACAGCACCCTATAGGAAGCTCGTTCGCCACGAGTTTTACATACAACGGCACAAAATTTGAGCAATGCATTACGGCAAGGGACAGCACACTCACCATGTCCTATAGAGTTTCTATCCACGTACAGAGAGAATCACGTGGACCAGGAAGACGCGGATAGCCCAGAGCGATCAAAGTGACAGTAGCCGCCTGCATTTCGTGCCGCACCTTCATAACCTGTCCTATTTGAACCTTTCGCCTAGAAGGACTTGGAGGCAGCCACACAGATTTTTCTGGTAGACGGTGATCGGGCACACAACCACATAACCTGACACGTTTTATCCGTTACTCTAGCGTATATGCCTAACTGCCTACTGCTTCCGGATCGCTAAGCTAGGGACATGCTGCAGCCAGTCAACGCCTGCAGTACCCCGAAGAGTTCTGTCATCTAATAGTTGAAAATATGTGACATCTTCAAACAGTACAGGCCCCTGTTTCGTTGCCATAAATCGTGACTTGTCTCATGACTACTGTGTGCGCATGGCCCTTAAACTTTGACGTAACTTGTTTATTCTGCAAAAGACTACTCCGGTTGGCAAATATCACTCAGGTTTTGATGATGGGTGCACTGACAATATTGGTCGGTTTATGAAACCATTAACATAAGGAGGCCTGCTAGCAAACTCAGGCTGCTCAGTATGACGTTTCAGGGGAGTTCAAGGAAAACCTGAAGTAAAAGTTTGCACTTTAAGGGTGAAAAACGTGTTCCGAATTCACTTTCGGTATGTTTGTTTTATTTGTCTATCTTTCCATTTACTTGCCAGTTGTCTTTATCAGTATTTATTTATTTATTTATTTGTTTATTTAGTTATTTATTTATCGTTTATTTATTTATTTAGAGTAGTTTGTACTTACGCATGATTGTCTAGTAGCCGATCGATGTTTTCCCCACATTGCGGGTTCAACACCCTTTCTCCAGATCTAGATATGTATAGACTCAAGTCGCCTTGGAAATAACATCAGCAAAAAGTGAACGAAACTTCAACAGCTATGGGAAAACGTGGGGATAGGCCATTGTAAACTCTAACACGACCACAGATATTGGAAGAAAAAATTCCAAAACTTCGCGAACAATTCCTATTATATATATATCATCCGTAATGCCGAAGGCTCCTTTAGAGTCAGGGGAAACCACCACTGCTATAATCTTCAGGATATTATTTCTGCTACCGCGGGTTTTCATACAGTTGACAAACAAACTCAGCAAACACCGTTATTCACCGGTGCCATTAAATCAACTACCGTACCTGTATAGTGTATCTGATGGGGGCGAGATGGTTCAATGATAAGAGCGCGAATTTACTGACCGGAAGGTCCGTTGTTCGAACCCCACTTCTGCATCTCGACTTCCCCTGTCTAGGCTTGGGCAACCTGGCAGTATCCCAGCCCTCGTACTAGCTTCAGGTGGAATGGCAGTTAGGCACCGAAGGGGCGCTACAGCTGAACGATACTGTATCTGAGTTTCGAAAACACAACAAGCGTAAACTGACAGAGTCACGAGTGTGCGCTCGAGCAGCTTGCTGACGGAAATGCTCAAGAGCCCGTTCAACATGGATTACGATATAAACTGGGGAACAAGATCTGGGGAACGGACGCTGGACGGTAGACACGAGCAGTGAGCTTTTATGGTCAGCCACTTTCCTGGGTTGAAACTGACATGTCCATGGATGGAATCCACAGAACAGTGATCGCAGAATAGGTCAGAAAGTTATTAATACAAGGATGGGAGATATCTGTAGAAGCTTGTTTTCGTTTAGTTGCCTGGTTGTAAAGAGCAAGTAAGGCAACTCGGTTGGTGCTAATATGCAAAGGTCAAAATGGTATGAAATTGTGGGTATTTTACGTAGGCTCAGATATTATCAGGGCACCCAAACATAAATAAGATGGCAAGTGATTTCTGGGACTTTGGTTCAAAGGATGAATGCAAAGCAGCGGTGAGTGGCGTAGGACTGTCAAAATAATTCAAATTTGAAGGAATAACAAAACACCAACTTTGAGGGGCAGGGGACCGTGACGGAGAGCGTGACCGATACCTGTCGACCAACCTGGTATGTATCACATGGACAAACCTCAGTCTAACGTATTGGGTCATAAAGTCACACAAACCGTCACCACTCGGTAAGTTGCAGTCTCTCCGTGAGGGTTGTGCTGAACTTCGTATGCAAACTGCATGGACAGAAAAGAGGTCAACCGAGCGAGATTTTTTTATCTTTGATGCTTACCATACGGTGTAAATGCTATAACGGCAACTCGAGCTGAGCTCACGGTTCGAGTACAGGCTTTTGGCACGAGTGTCCGTAGTTCGAGCCCGACTTTGAATTTTGGATTTCTTCCTTGTCTTGGATTGAACAAGTTGACGAGATCCCAGAACTCATGCTTTATGTGGATTTCGAGTGAAGGGAGACACAGCTGGATTTAATTCATACTCGACTCCTGAACAATGTCTGTAAGTCCATGTCCCTTGTATGTGTACAATAGTTCGACTGGGATATACCACCACTATAATTCCGGGCTGCTTCCCTGTGTTGTCACCGATAAACTGAGTCAGCAACGTAGCGTAGACTTTGACAACTTATTTCGTCCTTCTACTTGCCTCTGCTTTTTTTGTGAAGTATTTGCCACGTTCAACCTTAAGCATTCGTTCACATTCTCCACCGTTTGATACATCAACCTGGCTCGGTTAACTTGGATACATTCAAGATAAATCAGACTAACAAGTTTTTATTTACACAGTCTTATTCTCACCAATCGTTAACGCTGAGGCTGATGAGCAGTGTCAATCAATAAATCTGTCTTATTCGGTAGTAGGACGCCCATCACCTAGCAGCCTCCAGAGATGAAGATTCATTTAGCTTTATAGAATCAAAAACAAAAATTGAGTGGAGGAGTTCGGAACTTACTTTTTGCTTTTAGAATCAGATTGGGATTTCCAGATTTCTCATCACAAAACTCCTTTGTAGTGCCGGATGTTGGTAACGGGCAAAAACGGTCACTCTAGAGAGGCGGAAACAGTACGGTGTGATGCAGCCCAGTATTGCCTGTGAGTGAAAATTAACAATTTTCGGGGTTTTGGAGGAGACGCGCCGTAGTTGGGCATCTCATGGGGTGACTTTGAAGCAAATCCGTTCTCAGTGTCGAAACCAGGAAGGTGAGAAATCAATATTTTTCTGAACAACAAAGCCATCAGGATTTCATTTTTGTTGTGAATAGCACGGGCCGATGAGGAGTAACACCAGCCGAGTTTTTTTATGTCCGCCGACTATCAGCAGCTGAAAAAAGTGTTGATCCCGTGGGTTTTGTGGATAAAAAACATAAAATGACTACTGCGAAAAACTACTAGCTTTAACCTGTAGAATGCAGAACAAACACCACTGAGCTGCAGATACGTCCGTCCGTTTTCCTCTATTCTCAAGCAACCTGGTCGAACGTCTATGAATGGTTAGTGCGATTATATTTTGGGGCCGGCTGCTACTGGACAGAAATAAGAAACTAAAATAGGTCCATGATTGACGAATTAAAATCATTGGCAAGCTACACTGGTGTTAACGGACACCCAGCTGGATCCGTTATGTACACACTCAACTACACATCAATCTTGTTTTAACGGTAGACTCTGCTGATCCTAGCTGAATGTCTCGTTCACGATATTGTGCAACTGAATGTGCTTCACACAGGTCGCCTCGCGTTTTAGTTCAAATGATATTCAACATATAGGAGTACATTTTCTTCACGGAACATACTACTCATAAGGTCGCTGAAAACTCTTCGACAGCCCACGACTGGGGTCATCACGTCGGTGTGGTCTGCCAGCTTCCATCAACGTTATGTTCTACTCGAAAACCAAACCAAATAGTGCGCAGATGGAAAAATATAGTCATTGGAAAATGACGTTGGTATGAACGAGAGACTCATCTGGGTCCCTCGTTTGTGAAGTAGTCCAACTGAAGGTGTTGCACAAAGGCTGATATCTGTCAGCCCGGTTAGTGACCTCCGTGTGTAAGCACAACCGGTAAACTCAAAGAGATTTGGTGCAAATGGTCACAAAGTGGCCAGGTATTTGGTAGATAATGAAATTTGAAATCCAAATACACAGAACATGGGCGAGAAGATACTAATATTCCTGACAGTGATGTTACCAAGACTACCAATCAACCGACGGTAGTCTTCAGGAATGCTAGATTGAAAAAGAACTTTGAATTCCAATCGCCGGGGTGATGATGGTGGAGGTGGTAACAGGCCGGGACCGGTGCAGGATGAATGCAACGAGGGCTGCCAGAACGAATCCGATCCAAGGCAAAAGCGCACCAGTGGGCACCACGATCGGGTATGAACCGATCAGTCGAAAAATTGAAAGGTTCGCATAGATTCCAAACGTGAGAAAGAATAGGATGAAAAACACAAACATTGGTGGGGTGATTTTGGTGGAACGTTTAGCAATCGAATGTTTCCAGTACCGCAATCCCAGACCGAACAGCGCGGGGATAGCGATCTGTAGAAGCTGGATGCATATGTTACGGTAAGGAATCCGGACCCGATTGACATCGATGAAGAATCGACCGAAGGTGAACAGAAGAAGTGACAGCGTGTTTGCAAAAATGGTGAAGAAAGGAAAGCGCTCGCAACAAGAGGCACAATATGTGCAAACAGTAAGATTGGACAAAAATTTGTTATGTACACAGGACCACAAAGCTCACTGCTCGGCGAGTGGAGTGAAGGCGTCATTCAATTTTGCTGCATTTCGCATTTTACCCTCGACTTACCCCTACATCAATGCGGTATAGAGGAAATCTCAGGGTGTCCACACAAAATCTTCTCTGACGATGACACGGAGAAAATCATGTTGCGATCAGAGAGAACGAATGGCGGATTATACTGCTGAGATTTATCGCATTTTGCACGGTTATGCCGATTACAAAGGGTTCCAGAGCCTATTGAAATACTTGAAGCCGGAATGTCAGAAAAGTCAATCGTTCAAAATTTGATGCACCATCATCGTCAACCACATAATATCTATCTTAGAACACCGATGATTTGCTGCCGCACTAAATGTAATCCCTGGATGTACGTGAGCCGGGATACTGCCAGGGAGGTCAGACCTAGAATGGAGGACCATTAGGGTCCTCGACCAAAACCTTTGGCTCAAAAGCCTGACCGTAAGGCAGCGGTGTTTGGCGGGAAATGTAAGTGCATTACCATTTTTTATAGAACAAGTTGTCACACATGTTCCAACACCAAACCCGACTGTGCTGGTCAGACCTCAAACCGTCGGTCAACCTTGTATGAGAGACTGCGAGTGTCGCAAGGACACCCCCTCCCCGTCGCCAATATAGCTCAGTGGGTCACGGAGGCAAATGTAAATGCTCTATTGTCGCCCAAAAATTGGCTAAATAAACAGAAAGCGATGAGCACTAACAAGGACCGTTTTTGGTAAACGAAGTGATCACAATATGCATACAGGGAAGGGGAACGAGCTGACAGTTTCTGCTGTTCTTCCGGAAGCAGGCTTCGTGTTTCTTTCGCCGTTGTAGCAGCTACAAGCATTTCCTGATTGGCCGTGGATTGCGTACCGTATTTTCTGCATGGCTAGACAAACAAATCATCAGACGACGGTAAGCTCCAGTGTCTCCGTGTCGGAAAACTAATTTTTAAGAAATGAAAACTACAGAAAGACGAATCGACAGAAAATTTATCATTTCATTCAACGACGTAAAACATGGAACAGAAATAACACTCTTTCAAACCACGAACCATTTCATTCTTGGCTTTAAGTTGTTTGTATTTTTCCTCAACTGCTCTCATTTGGAACTCACCCCCCTCACACAGCTCATTTCATTTCTTGTTCTCTTTATGCCTCAGAAAAACCCTGTTTTTGGCATCTCAGCTTTTCCCACCTCACCGGACTGTAAAAAACACTTTGGTCCATTCGGTTGTGATGCGGCTAACATTAGCACAATAACCGACCAACCACTGCTGCGTATATGGTTGCCCAATGACAGACTTCCGTCCTCCTGAGATGATTCAGCACTCTACAGCCTAACATCACGTGAGCTGATGCGGTATAAAAAGATGGGACAAAACACCGATAATCCACTGAAAACTCCGATGCATTATATGGACCAGTTAAGACATTAGAAGCAAAATAAGTTCGGTCAATTGGTGAAACGCTTACTCAGGCCCAGGTGTATTTCAATGTATCTCCACCCAACACCGACTAAGAGCTGTCTATACCAAAACTATTCCTACCGTTGCAGGTAGCTGCATCTAAGTAGATGAAGTGGGATAAACGAAGCATAATGTTTATTTGACAACATGAATAAAAGTCTTCAACCACTGGTATGCACACGGCAATGTACCGAACGTCTGTGTAGCGATGTGAGTCACCATCTGGCTGTGCTTTACGCGATCGATTCATTGAAAGCCTACTGGTCTCATCGCCCCAAACAACGGTCAGTTGTGCACACGTGAGGAGGTTCAACCTATGAATCAATCTATCGTTTCACTCCAGATCAGTGGAGACTTTCTGTTTGTATGATCCAGGTACATAATATATCAATGCAATACAGAAAAGTAATATGATGCAAACTAAAAGTGGGCGATTGTTACTAGCGAGGACAAACCTCCGCGAAAAACTATTTGACAAAGCATTTCAAACCCTCAATCGCTCAGTCTGTTTGGTGGGTGTACTTCGTGGCGATTACAGTCAGATCATGCATGATTCTTGTATCGGTATAGAAATGCTTGCCTACCTGTTCCCTGTGTTTTACTGATGAACACACACTAACCCGAAAATGGGGAAGTTTGAAGCTTTAGACTAAAGCTCTCTAACAGCTGGCATGTAGTGCGGAAGGGCATTCACTACAGGCTGAACTCAAATCTAAAACAAGGCATAAATCAATGCATATTGTAGGTTAGTTGTCGCCGAAACCGTGAACAAACTGTGACTACTGGTCTGTATCTGCTACGTCAAGAGTCTCGCCCGAAGTGTGCATCGTACCGGCTACTAACGGGCAAGGCTGTTGAAACTAGGAGATGACCCAGAGGTGGACAAATGCATGTCCCCCGCGCGAACAGTCATGCTCGCTATCCCAATCATTCACAACTTACTCATCTTCGTCGTATCAAAAGTTGGGTTACAATAAAGTTGTCTATTACGATCAATTCTGTTCACTAGTTAGTAAGATATTCCCCATGGCAATGACCAGATTTTTTAGTTGATCTGCAACTTGCTACTGTTGTGCGAAAAGAAGAACTACCAGTAAGCTGTGCAACGTTCGCATTGGTGAAAGGCGCACAATGATAATGGCACCAGATGGAGATGGCCTGCTTATTGGTGGCTCGTTTCTCGTCTTATTGACACAGTGTTGACCAAATGAATGGACTGAGCATTAATCAGTCACAAGTCTGAGGCAGGATGCGGTAACAGCCTTAACTCACGTGATGTTTTGGCAACCGAATGATTGCGCGAATCAGTGGTTGTCTGAGGCAGAAGGTCGTCTTCACAAAAAACCGCCTGCTCCTGACTTAACTGATTAGTCACGATTAAATGCTGATCAAACACATGAAGCTCTTGACACAATATCAAGCAGTTATCGTAATGTTCGAAACTATAATCAAAGGAATGCCAAGGATTTACGGATTCAATAACTAGTCCATAAAAATTTTAAAATAAATGTACACGGCGTTGTTCTCTTTATTGTTAGTTGCTTAGGAACGGTTAGTGACAGTTCTTCGGGGGGCAGTTGCCCTGCCACTGAACGTTGCTGTGCTATCAACGAGGTGGATTCGGTGCACCAGTTTCAAACATTGAAGTTTGACGACATGACCGCCACACGGACGGCGCGAAAAGAGTTTGCAGACGTGTTTTTGTCAGCACGCGGACAAATTCAAACTGGTATGCTAGAAAAGGGTGATGACAGAAGTAAAAACGTGCTACGACAAATACACTCATCTGCATATCAATTTGGTTTTGACGGCGGGACTCATCTGGAACCCAGCTAAATCACTCGTTTATGATGTTCTTAAGCAACTGAACATGATGCACCAGGCTACCTCATGTTTCATATGGTACGATACTCGAGACATCGCGATACATTGTATAGACGTAATACACTACTCATAAGGCATGCCTGCTCTTCCATTAACATGCAATCAAACTCTCATTCCATATCCTATCTTCGTTTTCTTTATAAAGTTGCTTGGGCTAGTGCGTGACCAATAGCGAACTTCCTGAAAATGCAACATTCATCGGTCGCGCCACGGCCTTCGTATTTCAAAAAAGTGATACCCGCCGCAGTGACCTCGTTCTGCTAACTGAAAAAGATAGAATCTCAATCGGCTGCTGATACGGTGTCATAGAAACATTAAGCGTCTTACTCAGCGGAGTAGGCACATAACCTAGTGGATAGGAGAGCAGGCGATATCGTCCACTGATGATGTTTGGAGATAACGTCCCCTACAGCGGTACATCGTGGTTAGGCCCATAACTTTTCCCTCCACTTTTCGTCTGACAGTCCTAATTTCTTCAGTGGTTGGTCGAGGGACTCACGACGCTGAAAATATTACCGACAAAACCTAACGAGTCTGGATTTGCTACTTTCTCCAGGTTTAAACGAGAGGCAGCAAATACTCCGACATTGAGGCGTCTAGTTTTTTGAATTCGGATCTTACCGGATCAGTACCGACGAATAAATGAACGACGTATTCACCATATTCAGGGGGGAGGGCACCGGAAGACAGACCTTAAGCATATAGCTACTGGTGCTACCTATCAACCTCTAGCTACCTCATGTCGATTAAGTCTTAGAGAGAAGACTCTTGGACCTTCGTTTTGAAAAACCAAACTGGACACAACCAATCAGATTTAAGCAAAGAAATTCATCGGTGAGCCACGCGTTCGCTACTAACCGAGGGTATGGCTACAAGTGAGATCGATACATCAGCTGACCACCATAACTGGCTATGCATATTGCAGAAGAGTAAAACGATGTACCAAAACTTGACATATAGCAACAAGATAATCGATACCAAACTGCCCTCGCTCGTCGCTTATACAAGGACTTGTTATCCGTCTCCGGATTAGCTTGTCACATAGAGCTACGTAGATGGACCCCTAAGCGCAATAAGTAGTGCAATATGTGGACTGCGTTGGGGTGTGTCCAACCAGGTAAACGCTGTTCACCCAGCCTAGACCCGATGGATTAAGACAGAAGGGTTAATAGGAGGTGGCGGCCCTAAAGTCATTAAAATGCCTTAACGATGGCTCGTGATTGTCAAGTCTACTAAGCAGCTTAGACCTAAGGTGGTTGGCACCGTCTTACGAGACATGATGATAGATGGGGTGCACCGAAAGTGCTAAATGACGAACTACGGCTAAACCGAGGGCAGTTGAGTGCAATACACAATGCTGGCAACTAGTCGACTGAGCAACAGAGGATCCCAAATCTTGGCTGTTTCCGCCGTACTGGTCCGTCTCCTGTCGACTTTCTTTTCTTTTAAACAGGGGAATTGTTCACGCAATTATTCTGGTGAGTTCACTCCAAAGGGCGAAAGCACTGGACTCGAGTTTCGCTCTTAGCAGAGCTCATCAGCAGTACATGTCCTTGGCTCTGTCAGAGACATCGGACATGCGAGGCGAGAGTGTTACCACTACTCCACCACCGAACGCAGGACGCTGCTGAATTACCAAATCTGAATAGGCAATGGTTGCTTCATCCTTAAAATCTTGTGGGGTATCTCTCATCTCACAGCTTGTACACAGAAGGTGTGGAAGTCCGTTCTATAGTGTAGGTCCTCTCAGCCTGAATAGTTCCACAGGCAAGCAGTCTAGTCCCATCGCTGTCCAATTATTTTTAGCTGCCTGGCAGTCATCTACAGCTCTTCGAGGAGGACTCCATTGGGTCACTTGAGCCATATGGCTCAAATTCACATCTTCTGGTCCGCTGGATAGTGGTTAAAAATAGTGCGTCTAAGCTGGCACAACTCGCTCAGGTTTGCAACGTTTTTCGCAGGTTTGCTTATCTACCATCAGCCCTTGAACTACTTTCAGTCCACCAAAAAACTCCATATGACTAGTGCGATCCGCAGGAGGTTAAAACTCTTCCCCTTGTTTGGTCCGCCATCCATTTTTCGCTTTCCGTGGATTCTTCAAAGGTGGTCGAGCAGTTGTGTTTGTTGGGTCATTGGTCGTTTTGATAAACACCAAATCCTTGTCCTGAATCAAGGTGGGTATCGATAAGTCGTTCTCATCAAACAAATCGCGCCTCCTTTCTTGCTTCGGTCCATTTACTAGCCACATTAGGGTTCGTACTCGGGCCAACTGGATTCCGATTGTGTCAGCCTTTGTGTCACAGCTTGGTACCGCGGTACCTAAACCGGCATGCAATAGGAAGCCAGTGGTACACTCTTAGTGCATTTTGGAAAACGGTTCCACTGGGTAGTGCTGCAGGCTAATTCATGACCATAAAGGTGGTCAACGAGTATACACATCGAGTACATATAGCTCATCCTGGGAATGTTGGTGAAGTTTCTGGTGAACTGAGTGGAAATCGCAGTTTAACAGAAATCTGGACAGCGAATGAATGCAGCTCACTTGCATGAGGATTAGCTTCCATTCGAACGTGTCACTCTGGGAAAACTCTGGTACTGACAATGCTCAAACGTAAGATTGTAATAGGATAAATTTCTTGAGCATGCGCGCCACAACATTAAAGACCATTTGGTTACTCAGTTCTCGTTCTATGCCCGAAATCTGGGAGTTTGCAAATACCTCCAGTTGCAGATAAGCAGTCTGCAAAACTGGAAATGGCGGGGTTGCAGTCTTTGACTGGCTGGCTATCTGGTTGACACTCCTTGGGTAGCAGTAGGAAAACCGGTACAAAACAAGAGTTAATGAAACTCATCAGCATGCTCAAATTGATATGCCCACCAGGCACCAGAGACCAAGCATTACTGGCCCCTCCTCAAGGAAAACAGCCGATCGTGAACAGGCCAAAACTAAACTCCTGTTTAGTCGATACCAATTTGGCAATTGCACGGGAAGCCTAGAGCTCGTTAGTACCATGTACGGATAGCCGAACTTGGCGATTATGGCGGAGAACCAGGTCGTTCTGTAGGATGGGCCAAGTATGCGAATGAAATGGTCTCGGATTTTACCAGACATTGCAATTTAGAATACACTTTTAGACGCGACCACGCTACATCGAAACTATAGCCAATCCTGAAATGTAAACGTGAATCCACCTCAGACAATAACTACCGGCTTGTGTTCCTTCAGCAGGCAGATAAGGCTTTGCTGATTCATACAGAGAGAAAAACTTCCAAAAATATGACTCTGAGGAATGAAGAAACCGGTCTTCAGTTGAATGCTTACCATGAGCCAAATCGCACACATCAAGCATTTTCACATCCATACCAAATAATGTGTGACCTCCACGCAAAAACAGTGGAAATCAGTGGGTGATCACGTGGCAGTTGACCTGTTCGCTCAGACTGACAATGAGTTTGCAAGTCAATTATACCTAGAAAAAAAGGTTTCTGCTAGAGGCCACTCTCTGTTGGGCTGGCATTGACTTACATTATGACGACTGAAAAACAGGGTTACTTCCCACCGTTATGAAAATTATGGAGACTTGTTACTGATCAGAATGCGTTCATGTGAGAAAGCAACAGGGGTAAAGTCTGTCTAAACTAGTAATCCACGAGAAAGGTTATATACAGAGCTAGGTTTGAAATACAAGGAGGGAGTTGTGTGGTCCATATTAGAACATTACTGCCAACCGGAACTTCCACAAAGGCTGCATAAAATGGTTTTCTCTAGACTAGGTCTGAGTACTTCAACAAGAAAATGAGAGATCGGGGAATGTGCGTGAAAGAAATTAGCACACATAGTGTATTTCTAACGCGTTACCTATGGAAGCCAAAATACCACTCTTAGAAAGGGACCAGAAGAAATAAACGTAAAACATTTAGAATTTAGGGTCCCGATCCTGGGCCGGGTAAATACAAAGCAAAAACAATGGAGTGCGAATCCTCAGAAAATCAAAAAAAAATGAAACCAAATAAGAAATTTTGGTTTTGGGTAAGGACGCATTGCGTTGCTTCCGACAGTGACTCCATATGATGCCACAAAGTATTTTTTATTTCCGTTTCTACCCATTCCTCGTAGGGAGGATATTAGTGCTTGAGCAAAATCCACAACACGCAGACAGTCCTGAGGATTCAACAAGATTTCCAGATAGCGATTGGCAAGGTGGTTCCGCTCTAGACATAGCACACGTAGCCGACCAAAACTGTTATTACATCGTGGGGTTCAGTGATCGTTTCCTACCTGGTAAACGTGCCCAGGCTTGTTTACGTTATGCACCGATCATTTCACAACCTTGCTCGTACTTCGCGTCTAACACATGATCGACCAAAAATGAATCGAATGGCACTGTTTCACCACAGTCTAGCTGGTTCACTCCTTCGACCAACAAGACTTAAGGTCCGGACTATCACAGAGCAGCCGTTATGGTAATGGCCTTCGAAAAGTCAGCCTTCTCTCTCTAGGTTCGCTAAAGTGTTGTTAAATTCAAATGAACCTTACGGAGTGTGTTTATGTCGTCAAAAGAAATATCGAGTAAAGATTCTCGTCATTACTGATCGTTTCCAGCACTCTGTTGGGCCACGTTGAGTTACGCTGAAAACCTTAAATGTCAAATTGTTCAAATGGAGGCTTATCAATAAATGCGATACTATGAATACAATGATATAATAAAATTGTGCAAGCCTCAAATCGTGGGATTACGCAGGCTTCTATACACCGGTTTAAGAACGACTGATTCCAAAGTTTACACCGACGCAAGACAAAGTGGCCACAAGATGGTGAAACCCAAGTGGTTGATTTAAACTAGACGCGCGATGACAGGGTCAAGGAGCGGTTTACGTTCAGGTCAAAATAAGAAAGGGGAAATAAGAAAGGGAAAGAAAGAAAAAAGAACGGGAAAATAGGCGCAAAACGGAAACCACAAAACTAGGAATTTTGTTGTAAACAATAAGAATAGAAGAAAATAATCAACAGCCACTTTACTGCTTCCAGGGTGTGGCCCGAGTTAAGACCGGATGTGTTGATCATATGTTGTTGATCCCTCCTATGAATTGTCCCGGATACCACTTCGTCATCCTAAAACTAACTACACTACTATGAGGCTGTGTGACTTTCATCGATCGGGTCGGTTTCCCAGTAATTCCACATCTTATCACGCACATTTCGCATTAGGATGGCTTTTGTCTCCTTCGAAACTTTGATGACACGTAATCACGTGACATTCTCCAGTTGAACTTAGCTATTAATCTGCTTGTTTTCTTTCCGGTAGTAACTGCCACTTGCCACAGTCAAACATAAACTTTCTGGATATGTAGGTTATCATGGCATGGCACTCACTTGTAGCATAGTGAAATCACTCCTGGGTTTCAGTTATCTGGTCCGTGCCATAGGACGGCTAATTTGAAACCTGTAATCAAGTTTAACATGCACAAAAACCAGGAAACCTATAATTTACCAGTACCAGGTAACTAACCACTCATTACATTGATATGATTATCGCTCGTTTTCTAGGCCGTTTGTAGTCTACGCCACTGGAACTAATATTGCACGGACATCTGCGACAGCCGTGCTACCAACTGACGTATTGATTCGAGACATTCAAAAGACAGGCACAACCTCAGGCAGGAAGTAAGCGAAGTAAGTAATTATTTCGAATCTGAACTGAAGAACCGCCAACTGGCTTAACGTCTGTCTCTCTCTCTCTCTCTAAACTGTTCACCCTTACTTGTTAACGTCAAAACCAAATTTCTAATGGATTTAGAATTTCAAACAATTCCGTATTTTTCTAACTGGGACTCTGTTAGCCACTCGAATTGCGACCAATCTGAAATTATTTCAAATGGCTGCTGCATTACTCTTGTGCCAGTGACTGACCAACAGAGTAACGTAAGAAGGAAACTACTCACAAGGTTGATGGAAACTTCTTGATAGCCCAATGCCTGTTTCGCGCTTCCATTTCGGACCTATCAGATAGGCGCGGTCCCCGAGTTTTCGTCAACCTTATGTTCTACTTGAACCCAAATTCGCCAACCACTCTCATTTGTACACCAATTTAGTTTTGAGGGGAGACTCAAACAAATTCCAGCTGAACCTCTCGTTTACTTTTGTGCAGCACATTCAGTTGAAGATTACCGCCAACAAGAGGTTCAGGTGTTCCGGGTTAAAACCGAATAGGTGCAAGTGAGGGTATCTGGAAAAGAGGGACTATTCACACTCAAGTAGGGTAGAAGCACAACCGAACTGCGCAAGGGTCCATTACTTGGTTGGCGGAGAGCAACACCGTAATATTGTCAATTTGCGCATCAGCTGAGTAGAAAAACGGTGTGACAGGAATAGCAAGAATGATCTTTTTTAAATGTGCACATCAATAGATTTTGACAGAACGTAATCGGAACCGGATAGGCGTGAACTGACGCTACGTAGCAAGGTAACCAAAACACAGCAGTCTAAGCTCATTTGGCACCGGACCATCTCAAATGAGTTTTGTGAATTATGCGTCAACTCATCAATACCGTGAACACTTGAAACCTGAACTGAATCCGAACCAAACTTTCTCTCTAGTTCATTACAACAGCCGTAATGAGATTGGCCTCATTAGAAATATGATAGCGCAGACCGGATAATTCATTGGCTAACTACTAGCCCGGTCAAGTCAGAATTATATACACTTATGGACGCTCACGAACAGTGAATAGTTTTATGGCATGCAAGAAGCACTGGTAGAAGTGCACTCACATTACGGAGCCGAATAAATTTGCAAATAACCTTTTTCTGTTGTTCACAGTTTCACAAAACCCCATCGCAAAGCCCTCACCCTTCTCATCATGTTGTGATGGTATTAACCACGGTGTGACAGCTGATGTACATGCGTTACAGGGGCTCTGTCGTTGAACCACCAGTGCGTGGTGGGCTATCGCCCAGCACTCAGGTCTCTCACAAAATGTCACATGTGTCCACAATATGACGTGCTTTACTGTACCACAAAGATGATTTGTAAGTCAGGAGGGGAACATAAGCCTTTTGGCCGATGTTTGCTCCACTTGACTTGCGTCCAAACAGCGTGACTGGTACAGACAATCGCGGAATCCTGCTGTCCTGCAGGTCGCCCTTGAATGTTCAGTGGCTAGAGAAGAAAACTCGAAAAAACGCCTGAGCCAATGGGGTGGGCGGATGTTACCGACATGAAATCCACTAGAGCCTTGACGGTTCTGGTGTCAACAAATTTCCTGCTGCCTTGGTGTCGGCGTATTGTTGTGCAAAGGGTAGAGGTATACCCCCGAACAGAAACCGTACAGTGCAGAGGAAAATTCCATGTTACTTCGTGATCAGTTCCCAATTACCAAGCTCCGTTTATACTATATTATATCATAGTATAGTATAGTGTAGTATAGTATAGTATAGTATAGAATAGTACAGTATAGTTTATTATAGTATAGTGTAGTATAGTGTAGTATAGTGTGGTATAGTGTAGTATAGTATAGTATAGTATAGTATAGTATAGTATAGTATAGTATGGTATAGTATAGTATAGTATAGTATAGTATAGTATGGTATAGTATAGTATAGTATAGTATAGTATAGTATAGTATATAGCACACAGTCGCAATAAGGCACACTAACTCGGCAATCGCACTCTCAGCTATGCGAGACCCCTTCGTCTCCTTCGAAAATTGAGAATGCACTGCGTATGGAAGTCCGTGTAGGATATATTTGAAACAAGAGTCCCACTAATACCTTTGATTTCCGATTTGGCATGGCCTTTTGGAGACACATGGTTCTGATTTCAGTTCATCGCGCACCAGAGTCCCAAGAAAGGCATCGTTCTTCAGAGCTGCACCATAAGGACCCACGTGTTCACCACTTATCAACCTGGCCATCGACATTTTAATCTCCTTGGAGCCAATATCGTCCAAGACTGCCACACCTCCTCTCAGGGGCTCTCCGGTCACCTTCATAGCCATCTATCTTTTTTGCGTCTTAATTGGAATGTTCTACAAAGAGCTAAAAAAAAGTGGACTGACCTGCGCGCACGCTGGGCATCTTGATGGTTGCTGGTGGTTTTTCAGCCCATTCCACCTATCGCATTCTCAGGAAGAGAGCGCTCTGAAAACGGCGACTGACTGATCAATCTCGCGCCTTCAGTCGACCGGCAGCAACTCAAATACGTTTTAAGCACCAGCAGAACTACATACCCAATTGGAATCCCGACGGCTGATGCTTCTCAGAAGGAATACATCCTGGAGACAGCCAAAATGGGCATAGTCTATAGAAGACTGGTGTGGAACAGAAATCACGAATAAACGAGGTTCAAGACATACCTTACTATGCGCCAGGTTCAAACTTCGCTTTACCACGATCTACAAAACAAATCAAGTTTACCCACCTTGAGAACCTGGAAAATCGTCTCGAACTATATCACATGCAATCACCAATCAGCTTAATGCCAAACTATCCCTGTCTTCTAAAGTTCAGTCAATCTCCATCGAAGAGCCGAGCTTCCATCGAAAAACTTCCACGCGGCTGATTGCTGCATCAACCCTCGGATTCACATCGTTAAGCCACAAAAACTAAATTCCCGAAACCACCGTCAAAGACAGCTGCCCAGGCACGTGTGGTCAACGCCTCCAATTTCAGTAGCTTACGTCAAGACACCTTCAAACCCAGAAAAAAGGGTGCAGATATCATTTCGTATGGAGATAACTGAGGATGTCGATGACTATTCGCAACCTTCCTGGTTGACCTATTGCTTTTCAAACCAACAGAAAGGTGAAGATGGTCAACATTTTAATGCCCATGATCAACTATTAGCGGCCTACAAGGAAAGTTTGGGGGGGTTAGAAGGAACACTTCGGTACTGATTCGCCCCACAACCACCGGTAACTTATCACAGACAGCACAGCTTCCACATAACACAAGAGAAAAATACTACGACGTCTCGAATATTGAACAGTGGGCGGCTCATTTCGGGCACATTCACTTGAGGACTAATAATAATACTCGTTCAGCTGTAACACCCTTCCAGTGCCTAGCTGCCATGCCACCCGAAAGAGGTACGAGGGCTTGGATACTGCCAGGTTGCCCAAGCCTAGACAGGGGATGTCGAGAGGCAGAGGTCGGGTTGGAACCACGGACCTTCCGGTCAGTAAATTCGCGCTCTAACCGCTGAGCCATCTTGAGGAATAGCATATACCAGCGATTCAGCTGGGATCCAGTTGAGAGTGCAAAAGACCGTATTTTGCAGTTCATAAAGCCTGTTCGCGGGAAGTATTAGGACTTTCCCACAAGCTGTTGTGTTCACCATGGGGCGCCAAAGTGCTGACTTGGACTGTGGTACGTCTATCAGCCGTTACGAGCAAAAGAACTACACAGTCACGGGACTCTGAGCCACATAGGACAGAACTGTCGAATTGAATGCGCCCAACGAACCAACCAAACACAAGAGATTCACAGATTCCCCAGATTCACAGGGGACCAATCAAACTACGCGAAGACCGCCTTCAGAGCTACCAGATGCTGTTTAGAAGCCATATAAGCACAGGCAGAAGAGGAGGAATTCACCCACTCAACCCCGCACTGATGATGTCACCTCGATTGGTGATGAAACGTTTGCAATCCAACTGCCAAGCTCGGCGAACAGACCAACAACCAAGTGGTACGTCTATACCGCTATCGATGCCCAAACAAGGTAACAGGTCGGTGTCTTGAAGGCTGATGGCGTGCAGGATAAACTGATATATCACATCGGAACCTACAGCCGAAAAGCAAAAACCTGAATCCGAGTCGACGGGGAAGAGAAAACTGTTCTTGGTTTAAACTCCGGTGTTGAACAGGGTATCCTGCTTTCGTTTATGCTTTGCAGTTTCGCAATCGACTGAACAAAGATATTTCTCAGTAATGGAAATAATCCCTACCACGTGTGGACGGACCTTGACTACGCTGGTAGTATCGTTGACCCGAACAAAGATTCCGCAGAAATGCGCAGCAGCCGACTCATTGCTACCTTCACTACGCCTATTAATAACGCACTGATGATGTCACCTCGGTTGGTGGTGAAATATTTGCAATCAAACCGCTCAGCTTAGCGAACAAAGCAACGACCACCTGCGCTACCTCAGCCAACATTTTGTCCTCAATAGCAAATGCCTTCACTCTGTTCACTGGCTTTGTGGGTTCAACTGTTATCAGCCTTTGTAAAGGGTATGCATCCGTACAATTGGCTCAAATATCTAACCATGTCCGAACTTTTTGAGGAATAAAACTTGCCTAGTGGCGAAATACACATTAAGTTGGCGCTAACGGGAGATTCAACTGAACCTCTCGTCTGCAAAGGCCAGCACACGTTCCAGTTGGTACGATTTTTGAGACAAAACACATCCCTTATAAGGTTGTTGAAAAGCCTAGAGTGTCGTATCAAGAAAACTTAACTGAGTTTTCACCCTGACTCATTATTCCGACTCATGCTCAATGCATGCTCCATTGGTGACAAGCCGATGGGTAAGAAGTTTCACCTTCATAGAAAATAGTTGGAAAAGTTAGCCTGGTTCCAACGCGATTCATCAGCATCCAAATGAGACATTTGAACTTCGTTTGCAAAATTCCGAATTCAGCTACATTAGTATTCCAATATTTGGGGTATGAGAACGTTATTCTCCTTTCTTAGTGGCCATAAACGGGTCTGCAACCGATTATCTCAAACTGGTTTTCATAATGGAATTATAGCATAAGACTTATTCCGAAGGACTCCTCACAAGTTTTTGACTACAACCCATTTTATCCTAGCAGTTTCGTGCGATTGAAGGTTGCGTCACAATTCATTGAGCGGTGGAATTGGGCCCTAGTGAAATAGTTTCTTCTCCAATGTTCTTGTCTCAATGCATATCAGCATGGATGCATCCAGCAGAATGACTCAACAGTGCAAAGAATTGGATGATTCAGAAACTAATACTTTGAGAATGGACGCCCATTCCATACATACATAATGAGACGAACCCTCCTCCACTCTGCGAGTGTGATACCGCTTTCATTCCCGGATTCTGTGTATTGCCCAAATTACTGCTCACCTTTCGTCGGTGTGCTAACGCTGCTTTGTGTAGCCGAGCAGCTAGGGTCGTAACTCATCGGTGAGAACATCAAGGTAGGAACAGGAGACCGTGCCTGACTTTGTTTGGCTCAGGCCACATGTGTAACATGAAGTCGTTTTTGTTGTTACACACCGATTCAATTCCTTGACATTTTCTATCGACTTTCATGACACCGGGAACTCCTTTTTCGTTTTCCCAGCCTTCCACGTTCCAGCAATTTCGCAAAGCAGACCGTCTTTATTCAATCTGATTGTGAACTGACAAACGCTAGCAACAGAGGAAACCAACGCTTAATATGTAATCAGAGAATGGACTTGTCTGCGACGGTTTCATGTCCCTACCTTCGAATCCCCACTGCGCAGTTACATGAATGGTTACGCTGCGTCGCGTGATGCAGGAACTGATGTCGATAACATGCGAACGAAAATGCAAAATCAACATGGGCAACTGTACAGCCTTGGAGTCAGATGAATGGCGCCTCACATACATTCGAATGGAGGATGCGCACACCTTATTTACTTTTTCTTGTCAGTAAGGAATTCCAGTGAAGTTTATCTCTCAAGAATTTGACCGAAAAAAAAATTGGAAGATCCCGACGTGAGCCCTATGTATCATACGATGTTTTACAACTGGGTATCAAAATCTCAATCGATGTCTTTTGCAGAGACCACAGCACTCACCGACGGCTTCACCTGCATAATCTCACTTGTCGCATATGACACTCACGCGCGGAGGGCTTACGGACTTCGACAATTAAGTCATATGAAAATGCTGTCATCGTACGACAGAATTTTTCACTTCATCCGGGATAAATGCTTAGTGTAGTATTTGAGAAACAACACGTTTTCCGGCGAATTTTTCTCGTTAAACGATTCCATCACCCCAAGCAACATGCATCAGGAGCAGTGTAGTCAAAATCACATCAACACGAGAACACTTGCCAACTAGCGCCAACAGTGAAACGACTAACATGTTAGGTGCTACTCTGATTACCCAGGTTCATGTTTGAACGTGTGGTTTGTGTACGTTCACGCATTTTCACCGGTAATCAGTCCTGTCCAGACAGTAGATAGTTGTTGACCATCAATCTAGCCGGCACACGCTGGCGGAGAATGAATGCAGTTTCACAGTCAGCTTCCTGTCCTGGTGCAATTTTTCTGGTGAGTCAACAACACTGGCCGTGTCGGGGTTCGAACTGAGAACATCGGACGAGCGCTTTTCCACTACTCCACCAGCGCGCACAGGACGCATCTGAATTTTCACATCTGAGGGGGCGAACTTGTTCACGGTTGAGCGATATGATTGGTTTGTCCGATGCCTCAAACGACCACTCAGTAACTGCTCCGGTTATTTCAGGTGTTGGTGGTTGCGCGATTTTTTAGAATACATACTCACATGACTCTCGTTTGAGCAATCGTCCTCCTGTCCTGGCGCAATCATTCCGGTGAGTCCACACTGGTTGTGTCGATCGATTAACCCGCTTGTCAGAAGTTTCCAGTCCGGTAGCGCCACAGACATTTGAAGCGTGCTGGAGAATGAGTGGCCAGAGCTTCCGAACAGCGACATTCCATTTCCCGTCGCTAATCAGAGTAACGTCATAAAATGTTCATTTTTTCAGTGTTAGTACCGAGTAGCACGTATTTTCGCTCCTATGTGATTTTGATTATTTCGCTCCCGAAAAGGGTTTCCCGAAGTCACTGAAAGGCCGAAAAGGTCGTCTTCCTTTCCAGATACCACACCAGTCAATACCATACCAGTCAATATGAAACACACAACGTTTAGTCTGACAACATCCCTGCTGAATTCAGTAAGGATATTGTGCAAATAAATGCCCCATGTTTGTCTGCAACATGTATGAAGGCCATCAGCTCGTTTGCTGCAAATACAAAGCCAATGAGCCATCGCAAAAGACGGATGCATCCCGGCAAAAAAGCATCGTGTACTGCTTTATTCTACCTTCAAACCTCAATGAATGCTCCCGTGTTTGTAGTCGCAGCTAGTCAATGCGAAAAAAACCGTCTACTTCACGTGAAGGTGAAACAAGACCAGCTATCCAGACCGGCTGTCTGCTGGAAAGTTTGGAAGTGTGGCAAGCACCGCTGCAACCGGGTTTTTCCCTGGAAGAAACAGGCTACTTCGACAATGCACGGCTTTGCTACTGGAACTGTGTTGGAAAAAGTGCTTGTCACAAGTTTTCCCTGGAATCGATATTTTCTTGTGTAGTACTGAAAATCGACTCGTTTTCGGGTGCACCGTGCATTAATTTGAAAAATCGAGCTTATTCGGTGTTACATATTTGTTTATTTATGTTTATTTAGAGTCTGATCCAGCTGGCACGTATTGTATTACATCTGGTACTGTAAACACATCGGTTAGTGACAGCCTGAGAGGCGCCAGGTATGATACAAATTTACTGTGTACAAACATCAGTGTGTGTGCAAATGAATGCACACAGCTCTCAGTGTTAAGTCTATCAACTTTCACGCTAGGATGCAAGACATGCGGATGTCACAGCGGATGTCGGTTGAGGAAGGTTGTAGAATAAGATTATGCTACCGTTGGATATATACATAGCAACACCCTTAAATCGAAGCAAAACTCGGACGCAGGACAACGAAAAACAGAGACCGACGGTGGAAATCAAGCCTGCGGCCTCTCGTTTACCGATAGTCTACCACAGACATCCTTCCCTTCTCAGGAAGTCTAACTCGATTGCCTTCAAAGGGGATTAGCACTCTGAAATTTAAATAGGCTCTCACGGATGGTTCTGTATTCAACCATACCAGACCGTTTCTGGTTCTCTGAGACGATTCATTTAAGCGGGTTCATTCGACTTCACTGAAATGTTCCACAGCCGACTGACCTTACAGAGTAACTTGGTATGGAGGGGGTAGGTCTACAGTGAGCTGCAGGCATACTTCGTGTTACATACTTGTACTCGGGTGGAGAATCGGATAAGGTCGCTGGCCCCATCATTTCGATCATCCAGGTTCAAATACCGCATGAGCATCTCCAGGCCCTAATAACCTGCATGCATGATTCAGAAATATAGACGAAGAATTTGCCTAAACAGCGGTCGATATATCGGTGACTCTAGTGGAACATGGGTAGCAAATCGATGGACCGTACTCGGTAAAACAATTGGTTTTATTTTAACAAGAAAATACTCAAACAATTCAGTACAAATCGTACATTTCCGTGAAGAATAATAAAATACAAAAGGGAGGTCACTGAAATCGTGGTGCGTTAAATCTCTATTGATAACAGACGGTGTTGAAAGTCGAAAGAAGAGCGGGAGGAGCGTGGTACTATTAGCAAAATGTTCGATGATGCTCAAAAAGTCAATTTAGCATCTTCACGTGGTAGAAATAATCTCCTCAAAAAATCAAAGCCTACTGTCATGAAAGTGGTTCGTACCATTCGGTTCTTCGGGGAATAAAACATCAAACGTTTCTTTCTTATCATTCTCCGCAACTAAATCCTTCCCAGGAGCATTCATAGGCTCGACTTCATGGACTTCTGACGGTGGTGGTTTCTTACGACAGCAACGGCGTTTGATCGTGACTCCCAACAGGATGAAATACAAGGGGACCGGGGTGAAGAGGGACACAGTGATTGGCATTACTGCACCCAAATCTCCCTCGGGTTGTGGCATAGAATAAAGCAACACGAGAATGGCAGCTCCAATATTTTGAATTCCTGTCTCCAAAGCTATGGTGATGATAACAGGCCGGGACTGGCGCAGAATCAATGCAACAAGGGCTGCCAGGGCGAATCCGATCCAAGGCAAAAGCGCACCAGTGGGCATCACGATCGGGTACGAACCGATCAGTCGAAAAATTGAAAGGTTCGCATAGATTCCAAACGTGAGGAAGAATAGGATGAAAAACACAAACATTGGTCGAGTGATTTTGGTGAAACGTTTGGCAATCGCGGGTTTCCAGCACCGTAATCCCAGACCGAACAGCGCGGGGATGGCGATTTGTAGAAGCTGGATGCATATGTTACCGTAAGGAATCCGGACCCGATTGACATCGATGAAGAATCGACCGAAGGCGAACAGAAGAAGTGGCATCATGACTGTAACGGTGATAAAGCAAGTAGAAACCTGGTGATGATAAATGTATACAGCTGATATGGTCACAAATAAAAAGTCGCCACCATGAATGCAGTACCAACCACACCCTTAAAATCTTTTGCATTTCACATGACATCTTAATTGTTCCTCAGTGTGCCGAGGGCATCGAAACAAAGCCCTGTCAGGCGATGGTTGGGACTGAGTCAAGCTATGATCAAAGACAAAGCCGACGAACGATCGTATTGGTGAAATTCGTTTCGTTTTACTCGGTTATACTCAAGTATTGTAAATTTCACAGATGGGTCGAATTAGATACAGCTATATTGTAGAGACAGAATATGGTTGAAGCTTAAAGTGTTGTGTGAAGACCGCAAAGAAAACATGGCACGACCGCTGGATGGAAAGAGAAATATTTGTGTTCCAATGCAAGAAACGACTCACCTTTCACTCAAACATGTTCACAGTATTTCTTGAAAGATTAGTTATGGTCAATCCTTTCAAGTTGGTTGTTTCTCCTCCACGCCGTTTTCAAATTTATTTTAGAGCATCGAAAACCACATCTGGACTTCTCAAATTTCAGCTTCCTAGATCTGTTCAACTAGGATGTGATCCACTGAGAAGCCAGGTGAGCTGACACAGCATACAGCGGATATCCCAACGAAAAGTCGGAAGCCTTGCGTGGGACATAATATACTTTGGTTATTAGGTAGTCAGTGCTTTTGTGTATGAACCCAGAAGAAACTCCCTAAGAGTTTCGGTCAGTCCTCAAAAACAATCCACTGCACGTGTCGTTTTGATTAAGCTGATGAGCCATTTCAAACCAGGAGTCCTGTTCACGAATAATGGCACCGTGTGAATGACGGCAGATAAACCAAGTACGCCCGTAACCAAGGCACGCAGATGCATCACCAACGGTTAGTCTGCACATGGAAGTGAACTGAACGTTGCGCCCGGGATTCGAACCACTATTTGGCTGGGACCGTCACGTGAAATTCACTGGGGACCTGTTGCTATCTCGTCACGCTCGTCAACAGTCAATGGTGCATACCAAGGCAGATTTAACATCTGATTCATCTTATCGTTCCGATCTCCTCGTGTCGTCTTGCGGCACCTTTCCGGTTAGGATTAGAACACAACAAGACAACGAACCAGTAAGATGTAAAGTACAGCTGAGCCACGTATTTTTCTAAGGGGCGTGTTCCTGTGGAAAACGCTGCCAACTACATCATCTTAAAGCTTGTGGCCCTCAGGCTATTTGATGGATCATTAGCAGATCATACATACATCTTATACTAGTGTGGAAAAGTCCCTCTGATTTTACCAACAGAACACACTACTCATAAGTTTTTTTTCTGAAAACACTCCGACAGCTCATCTAGATCGTCTGAAATGTAAAGAGTATTGTGGACATGTCCCATCAAATGTGTCGTAATTAAGTTATGCGCGAGATGGCTTAGTGCTCAGAGCGCGAATTTACTGACCGGAAGGTCCGTGGTTCCAACCCGACTTCTGCATCTCGACATCTCCCGTCTAGGATTGGACAACCTGGCAGTATCCCAGCCCTCGTGCTTCCTTCTGGTGGAATGACAGCTAGGTAGCAAAAGGGTGTTACAGCTGGACGATCATCCATTTAATTAGGTTAGGAGCAACCGCGACCGCAGTCAGTAAACACGATCCAATATAATATGCATAAACAACAAGAAAGACAAATATGATACTCTCCTCAAACGGAGTCGAATCCTCGCAGCGCACAAGAACTCGGGTGCTCTTCATAGTTCAGTCGAAACTCCATAACAGCGCACATTTCGAAGCGTATCTGATGAAATGTGGAGGTTGGTGAGAAAATTATGGAACCTTTTTGCGGTGTTTGTTCATCGTTGTTTACTATTTAAAGAACGTCCGGGAAAGTTCACTTTTCAAAAACTCTATGCAAATGAGATTTTTACTTTCCTGTCTAATAGCGCGTAACCGCTTAGTTCGTGTTGGTCAATAGACGACTCCGCTCTGGAAAGTGGTCTTCCTTCCAAGTGCAGCAACAGCAGGTCCTAGTGAAATATTCAGACTTTTCAGTGAACCCGTAAATCGTTGCTGCACGCAAACAATGGCCAACAACAATCCGTGTCGAACATCGATGTGTGGCCAACCAGTCATGTGTTTAAGGTTCGGATTATTCGTGTACTCATCAGTGGTTAGAGCGGGAATTTACTGGCCGGAAGGTCCGTGGTTCGAACCCGGCCTCTTCCTCTCGACTTCCCTTGTCTAGGCTTGGGTAACCTGGCAGTATCCCAGCCCTCGTGATTCCTTCTGGTGGCATGGCAGTTAGGCACCGGAAGGCTGCTACAGCTGAACGATATCAACTGTGGCACCTAATCGCGGTGGAGTGCCAAATGCTGACTCATCGTCCATCTTAGCGGTATATGACGGAATGAACAGAGTGAGCAGTACTCAAAAGTCACCAATGGTAACAGCCTTAATCCACGTAGTTTGGGTTCAGTTCGAACTGTAACTAGTTGATTATGTCTAAGCGCCCAAACGATAACATCAATCTGGCCTTTGCTGGGTTCGAAAACAGTCATTACACAAAGTTACTCACAAGTAACCTAATCGACCACTCGCAATCGAATGTTGATCAACGCGCCAGTTTCTCTTCCTAGTTATGGGTCCAGAAACTTGAGTGCCATAACGGTTTGTACTTTCTGAAGGTAAAGCCAACAGTTCACAATTTCAATGGCTACGTCATAACAGTTTAAGAATGAATTTACATAGCATCAGTTTTGACTCTACGGTATGATTAAATTGTGTATCGGGCAATGCACATAACGGTCAGATCTAATAACTCACCGAATAACTGGATAGCCATGTAGGTAGAGCACTGGTCATTGATCGACGTTAAAAATTTAGAAACCGTCTATGAAACGATCACAACCATAAAGTACCGTAAAACGATACGATTGTCTCCTCCATCGTGAAGAATCCATAACGATTTCACACCTGTCCTCTGTTGTAAAAGTAGAGCTGGAACGTGCAGGACAATCAGGTTTTTACCCAGTGAACAGGTGAGTAGATTTCCAGGCAGCTGACCGGTGTATGCACATCACTCCCCTACAGAGTTGGCCTAACCACAACGAAGAAGCTACTTCCAAGTGCTCTAAAGTAAACCGCGTCAAAACGCAGTAGGTCAAGTGTGACAAGAGGATTCTGCGAGACTCACCCACTTACTTGAAGTGCACTTCTACTAGGCAGTGCAGTGGTTTTATTCACGGGTGCAGAGGCATATTACGAGTACAACACTCTCTTTCAAGTGTGACGGGAAGGAAAATCACTCATCACTGAGAAAACTGGATTTCGGGTAGCTGAGGACTAACCAACCTAAGAGATGGGAGATTTTAGAGAAACATAACGTCGAACACTTTCTCTGTTCTTTTTTGAAGACTGGCATCCAGGAAGATTAATGGATATAAGGTGCTCAGAAGTACAAGTAGTATAACAAACCTACGTCAAGAACCATGTCACGTGACTAGATTGTTTACTTGCTCGGTAGTCGTATGCTCAAGGTACGGTAACACGCAAAACAAATCAGTTAGAGATTGTACTACAACCCACCACGCTGGGATGAAATCTTTGACTGGCTGGCTGGTTGGTTGGTTGGTACTCCTCGGGTTACAAAGCAATAGGAAAATCAGTTTGTTTTCAAAACTCACACAGTGCGGAGAAGGAGCTTATAAACGTCATAAGTATACTCAAATTGATATCCCCACCGAGCATCAGGGACCAAGCATTACTGGCCCCTCCTCCAGGGGAACAGCCGATTGTGAGCAGACCAAAACCAAACTCCGGTTTAATTGGTACCAATTTGGCAATGGCAAAGGAAATCTGAAATAAAAAAGGGAAGGGGGGGGGGCAGAAACAAAGTTAGCCCATTGGCAACACATGCAGATAGCCACATTCGGCTATTACGATTGAAAAACTCCGTAAAGTGCATCCGTTATATAAGCAAGACAATCTTGAGTTTGGTCATACAAAAATACTGCCATCGGTATATCGAGAGAGAAAAAAAGATAACCTTGAAATGACTGATCATGCCAGACGTTGTTTGCATATGATAACGCCAGCAGGACCAAAAGCTGATTCACTCAGACAAAACTTCCCAAAAATGACGTTTCTATGGAGTAAAGAAACCAGCCTGTAGTTCAATATCTGCACCTGCTCAGTTGCAAGCACCAAAGACCTTCACATCCACAACAAGGTGGCCTTCAGCTCCGCGGAAGTAACAACAATGAGAATCCATAAAGGTCATTCTTATGGTCGTCCATGCCGACAAAGCCCTTTGAAAGTAGTGCTCATTCAAACAAACTGAGATGAGAGGAAAGCCGCCGCAACGTGACCCTGTTCAGTTCGACAGAAAATTGGTGTCGGAAATTCAACAGTTCCGGCTAGTGCAAAAATCACTGGATCATTGGTGTACGAAGTCAGTTCTGTTCTATGACTCAGTGCATTTCTTAGTCGCAGTCGTCTGCGAAAAGTCTGAGGCGTGTCCCGCTTTCAGACTCATTCGGTGGTCCATATTCCGGTTTGTTACATGAGTACGCCAAACCATTATGGTGCTTTTAATCAAAACAATATCATCCTGTTCTCATGGAACTGCCAGCCAAATTTCCGGTCATACAAAGTGCGAGAAAGTTCTGAGAGTAAAGCCGCAGTATGCTTTCAGGAGAGTGCAGTGGTGCAACCCCAAGCAAGAGGGATCGAATCTAGACAGAGCCAACCGAAATGTTAAGTGTGGCTTTTAGTCGTGGATCTCACGTTTAGTAGCTCGCACATTTACGTCTGAGCTGCCGCGGGCTGTCATTAGTGGGAGGCATTCACGAAATATGCTATTGTGAAGCTTAGTGGGATTTTCTGCATCTGAGGAGGGAGTGTAACCTTCTTCGCCAATCGTCTTTGAGGTAGTAAAACTGTCAAGGATCTTTGGAAATAAAGTTTAAATGGACTGACGCTTTGGAGTTCGGATGTGCGTTGCAGTTAAGTAAACAATATTTGACTCCTTGATATCAAACGAGAGAGACGTTTATCGACCCAATCTTGTTTCTTGTCGCAATCAAGATTGCGGCTAAATAAATAAACAAGTATGACAAGGACGTGTATTGTGACAGAGATTGAGAGGCTAGCTACTTCTAAAGAAGTCCTCGGCATAGTTTTATTTCCGTTTATCCAAATTAAATCATGTCTGGAGATAGGTTAGTTCAATCTGCCACAGTTTCGTTCACCGACAGTTGGTTTATTACGAGATGGCTCAGTGGTTGAAGCCCGAATTTACCGGCCGGAAAGTCGGTGGTTCGAGCCCAACCACTGCATCTCGACTGCTCCTCTCTAGTCATGGTAGTATCTCGGCCCTTGTGCTTCCTTTGGGTGGAATGGAAGCTAGGCACCGGAAGGGTGTTACGTCTGAACGATTATTGTTTGTTATTATTATTCATTAACGAGAAGCCGGTTATGTGTAAAAAGAAATGGCCTAACAAGTGCACTGATATCGATTACTTCTGCATCTATCACGGAGTGGGAATAGGGCAAACTGCGTATTGAAGCCGATAAATCTATCGCACGAGGGTCACTAACTGGAGGGTCGAGCTCTTCGTCACCGTCACAAAGCACTAGCATGTTCCATTCCAGGGTCTCTATCCAAGAAAATGGCAGATATCAGCAAGACCGAGTTTAGTCGTCGGAGCTGTTAACCTTCGTTACCGGGTCAGAAAGTGATCACCCTTGGGTCGTCTCCGCCATCAAGAAAGTTGGGTACAAATAGGCTGCTGAGGCTAGCGACCCTGTAGCATGCGTAGTACGTGTCCCAATCAATGTAAATGACGGATTACGAATAGTTCGACCATCATGAAGACTCTTCCTGCAAAAACCATCCGACGTTTCTGATCCACAAAACGGCACAGATTGTACAGTAGTGTTATAAACACTGACCTTCACCGAGGCACACGACACTGTGATTGTCGGGACCAGGTAAGCGCCTAACTTGGTCTTTCTGCTTCTGGAAGTGGTTTCATCGTTGCCCAGTCCACATGGCCATTTGCGGCCGCCCAGATAGAGCAACAAATCTACCACCTGGACCAGCTCATCCGCAAGCATGAACCAGGCGCTTGGTAGCATCCAGTCCTATCTTTAAGACTGTAGGCCGCACGAAAGCAACTACATGGAAATGACAGTAGATACAGCAAGATATCCTCGTTTTTTTCCGGGATTTCTCTTTTATGTCGTTTGGGATAATACATAGTAACTGTTCAGCTTTAACACCCTTTCGATATCTAGCTGCCAGGTTGCCCAAGCCTAAACGGGAGCAGTGGACATGCCGAGATTAGGTTAAACCAAGGACCCTCCAGTCAGTAAGTTCGCGTCCTTAGGACACCGACCCAAAAAATTCGTTCAATGGCTTACGGAAGTCTTTGAAATAAGGGGGATCGAATACCCAGCTGGACCGCGAAAAGTTCAATATCCGGTCGATTTACCTCTTTAGTCAGTTCCTTCTGAAAATAAATTAGGGAGGGACAACAACTAGGTAATTCTGAGCGCAAAAAAAACTGCAAAATTTCCAAGTGCTTTTGGTAGTGTTTTACCGCTTTTGTAAATATATTGTGGGTGTTTGTTTGTTTACTGGCTGGTCACGGTACCCACCAGTCAACCAACTTTCCAGACATTTATCATGATTCCAGTGGTTTTATGTGCGTTGTGACTCACGCGGGACAGAAAACATGAAATATTCTTTTTAAAAACATGACTGTTGTCTCAGAAAAACAGGAAAACACAAAGTCACAGTGGCCAAGAGTTGGTGAACCGGACTAAAAGACGTCCGATTTCTCACGAGAAAACTGGTTACCCCTGACCCTTCAGTCAACAAGACACTACTGGTCAACATTTCCCGCAAACAGGATCCCAATTGGCCATCCGAACTCAGGTCACTTGTGGGCACTTGCTGGATCCATTGGATCTGCTTACACGTCATTCTCGTCTGAACAACCATCCTTCTTGAAGGAAACTACTCACAAGGTTGCTGAAAACTCTTTGACAGCCCACGACCGGTTTCGCCCTTCTTGGGGCTCATCAGGTAGGCGCAGTCCCCGAGTTTCCGTCAACCTTATGTTCTACTTGAACCCAAATTGGACTGATCTCGACAAATACACTCATTTGCAAATCAATTTGGTTTTCACGGGAGACTCAAGTGAGTCTCTCGTTTATGATGTTCTTCAACTGAATGTGCTGCACACAGGCCGCCTCATGT
>SJOL01005499.1:114621-188016 GCA_004794785.1 Opisthorchis felineus
TGAAAGGATAGTTCTTCTCCGGTATTCTGGTACCAATTCAAGAAGTAGGATGCCTGAGCTATTCAACGATTTGGATTGCTTGGAAACTTTGAAAACAAATGTCAACTCCACACACGTATTGCGGCGCATTATTATCCACTCTGTGAGTGGGACAAATTCCTGTATTTTACTAAACTTTTTACATTGCTCCGGTAAGCTGGTGTTGCTTCTTGTGGCAAAGTAGCTCATTTTCAATTGGGATTTCGCCTTGTAAGCCAATCTATACTGAACAGAGCACCGTACAGCTGTTTCACCCTTAATCACAGCACTGCGAAGCGCAAGCAAATCAAGAGAGTTGCCAACCCGTGACCTCCCGGCTAGTAGTTTGAACACTTAAGTGTCCGGTCACGAGCGTCTGATCAGCATTTGTGATTAACTCCTCACACTAACATCAATCTATATGTAGCTCAGAGAAAGAATAGTTTCACATGAGTGCAACTTCCATCTAAGGCTAGGACACTCGAGGAGCCGGCCAACACATGTGACCACGTGATGTGGGTCCCGTGATTGAAAGACGAGTGGCGCTATATCCTGTTTACGTGCAAGTTAATCACAATACCGATCAACCTCTCGTTGCCGAACATTTGAGTGCTCAAACTACTAGCCAGGAGGTCTCGGATTCGAAACTCCTGGGTTTCGTGAGATGGGCACTACTGATGATTCCCAATAAGAAGGAAACAGGTGTACACTGCTTCTTGGATTTCAACCTAGATTGTTTTCACTTACAGGACGAAATCTCACTTGAAAACTGCCAAATCTCCTCACACTACTATCAAAGTAGCTAATGCCGTAGATGATCAGTGAGGACATCCTAGGAACAATACGAAACTGTGCCTGAAAACGCAGCATGTAGGTGATATTATTGTTATCGATTGATTCAATGGCTTGCTGCTTACCATCCACTTTTAAGACTTTGGAAACTCAAAGTTCAACACTCGAGCACACGGTCAGAGTAGGCCACCTTGGATCAACCTTAGTACTGTCCGAAAAACGATAGCAGCAAATCGGTCAGTATTCAATCATGGAATGACACGCTTCTGATCGTTGTCTCGGGGGATTTCGTGCCCTTACCCAGTGACTATTCTGAAAGCTCAGGTGAATAGGTACACCACATCGCATGGAGCGGGAACTGATAACAATAAGTTGTAAACAGACGCATCCTGTACATTCTCAGGCAGGTGGTGGTATGACACCATTCAGAAATTCCGTCAACTTTTGTCACTTAAGAACTCCATTGGAAGAATTTTAGTCCCAACATAGGCCCATTTATCATCCAGGGAGTAAACAGGCATATCAAAGCCTCCGTCATCATTTCCGTCACTACCCTTTGTTAAACGGCGGCAGTCATTGATGGATTCACGTGTTAAGAGCGCGATCCTACCTGTCATGGGCGCTCTCAGAGCTCACTGTTATCGTCATCAACAGCAATACCTCAGCAGCAAACGATGAAGCTTAACTGACATGAAACGATTGCGCGCTGATTTATTATGGCGATGTTAACAACTCCGATGCGGCCTCCTAATTGTGACTGAACTGATTGAAAAATTCCCCGCGATACAACACTACTTGCAAGGTTGATGAAAACCTCACTACCAGCTTCGTCCCTTTGGGGGCTTATCGGGCAAGTCTACTCACCGATGTACCATCACTCATAGTGGAATACTACTCATAGGGTTGCTGAAAACTCTTCGACAGCCCATTACCAGTTTCACCCTTTTTGAGGCTCATCAGGTAGGTACAGTCTCCGAGTTTTCGTCAATTATATTCTACTTGAACCCAAATTGTACGAAATTCGCGAATGCATTTGCACATCAATTTGGTTTAACGGAGGACTCAGCTGAATGCCAGCTGAATCTCTTGTTTACGATATTTTTAAGTGAATGTGCTGCACAAAGACCGCCTCGTGTTTCAGTTAGAACGATAACTAAGATGATCGAAATAATTTCACAGACACAACACTACTTACAAGGCCAGCGAAAACTCTTCGATAGCCCACTACCGGCCTCGTCCGTTTTAGAGGAAGTTCACGCCATCCGGATGCAGTTTTAACCCTACTCGATTTCCATGATCTCTGTTCATCCGCATAAGCCGCAGTAGCACCAATCAGTAAACAGGGGGTGAAGTTTCCACTAACAGCATCTTTACAGTGTCAAGTGCACCGCTTGACGACAGCAGCAGGCGAGAAATCGACAAACTATATTCGCACGAACCCATTAGGTTAGGTTGTGGTTCTCGGTAAGCGGTCTGAAAAATCCACAGTGCATCGGGACAAGGATCGATCCAACCGTGTGAAAAGAATCGAATGATGAAGTAAACAATCCTGCGTATGTTGCTTGGTGTTTGAGACGAACATAACTGGCCTAATTTTCCCATGCGTTCCGTCCTGCTAGGGGTTCATCACATGGATATAGCGGGAGAGGTCGCGTCTCCCTCTGATTAACAGTTTTCACCATTTATTGTCGCGCAAAGCGGCTAGTTAGCGCAGTTTCATGCATGAACTGAAATGATTTCTTCTTTCAGTCTATGCAATAAAAAAGTTAAGAGGTTTAGCTACTCCGCAGTCAGGTGGATGGTCTTAACGTTCCTCGCGGAGGACTTGAATGTGAGGATGTTGATTTCAGTAGTGAAATGTGGTTTTTTCTGATCGATCACTTTCAGCACCAGACTATTCTGTTCGTATAGCGAACAGCTCCAAATGCAGATCACATTGGCTTAGTGCTCCTCGACGAAGACCAAGAAAAGTGGACCATTTCTAGATAGCCGAACTTCCTAACGAATCTAATGCATTGGCTCAAACAAAAGATTACTTCGACAAACAATCAATTAGACAGGGACGACAGGACGATTTTGGTCAGCTAGTGGATATTCCATCTAGAAGGGAATAGATGTAGTAGTGTTGTTGTTAAAAGCCAAAAGTAAATGGATCAACCCAGGGCTTGAACTAAGCACATGTGCAACAATCAACAATCGTTCAGTTGTAACACCCATTCGATGCCTAGCTGCCATGCCACCCGAAGGAAGCACGAGGGCTGAGATACTGCCAGGTTGCCCAAGCCTAGAGAGGAACAGTCGAGATCCCGGGGTTAGTTTCAAATCACGGACCTTCCGCTCAGTAAGTCTGGGCCTTAAACACTGAGCTATCTCGAGCTCTAAGCGCATGTGCTCTAACAGAAAACAACTCTAAGTAGCACGATCGTGACCCATCCCGGGGCGTGATATCGCTGACTGAACACACTGTGGGTAATTGCATAGCCAATTATAATGCGAGAACCTAAGGTTAAGGTCACCGTCGCAAGCTGGACGCATCTGAATTTTTAAATCTGAACAGACGACCGGGTTCACGCTTGAGCGATGTGATAGGTATGCCCGATTGCTCAAACGACGACCCAGTAACTGTCCTGATTGTGACTGACCCCCCTGTCAGAACTTTCCAGTCAGGTAGCGTCTGTGGGACGCTTGAAATCTGCTGGACAATTTTTAATTTTGTTGTGGGTGGTTGCGGGATACGTAGTGTTCACGTTCACACCACTCTCGTTTGTTATCCATCGCTTCCGATACTGCTCGGAAGGAGAGCCATCGACAGCCAGTGAGGTAGACGCATGGTGAAATATCGCAGAGACCATTTCGGAAAGGACAGTTTAGGAATCTGCACCACTGAATGGTGTGAAATCCACCACATCCAATCAAAAATCATTCAGTTGTAGTACTCTTTCGGTGCCTAACTGCCATGCCACTAGAAGGGAGTACGAGGGCTGGAATACTGCTAGGTTGCCCAAGCTTAGACAGAGGAAGTCGAGAGGCAGAGTTCAGGTTCGAACCACGGACCTTCCAGTCAGTAAATTGGCACTCTAACCACTGAGCCGTCTCGCCCCAACAGATCCGCCTCTAACGCACTGGGGATTTAGTAACTGCTAACAATTGGCCCGCATTTAATCGTGTTTAGAATGGAGCTTATCAAATCTTTAAATCCATTACTGAAAGCCCATTTTTCTAACTGTGTTTGGCTCTTAGTTAAAACACAGCGCCGTCATGCCCCAATCCGTTGGTCACTGTGGTCTGGAGCTACTTTTTAGGATGTACGATAAATCAGCCAACCATGAATTTAACTGGTACGTTGACCCGCTCAAACAGGCATGTTACTTGTATGCGTTCGCGTTGGCTTACGTTGCGGCAACAGTCCAATGACAGTAAATGGTGCGTCAGCGACCCTGGACACCAGCTACGTCTGGAATGTATCATGTGCAGACGCCACCATCATTATCATGATAATAAAAAGATCGATTGAAGATTAAGTGTCCGTACGGTCTACCGTCGTGAACCAGTGTGCAAGACACCGTTGGATGAATAGGTGCTTTAACTGACCGATCCACTGGACAAGTGCACACCCATCAGAACGTGCAGGCATGGCCAAGAGGTCCTGAACAACGATTGGTCGACTGGTATTTCGACGACGAAAATCAACCAATCAGAGTAATAAGACAAACGATCGCTGGTACAGCGTGAGGTCACGTGCCTGTGACGGGTCAATGTTTGTCTCTACTACCCTGTTATCATCCTCCGCTAGAAAGCAATCAATGTGCATGTGACTGGAGGTCAGGTGTGACAAAATCGTTGGAACGGTGGCCGTCCAGGTTCCAGATGCGCAACTCAACTACTCACTGTCTCCTCGACTGGGAATGAAACGTTTGCGAGCTAATTGCCAAGCTTGGCGAACAGATCAATGGCTACCTGATCAACCACCAAATGTAGCGGTTAGGTGTAGACCCATAAATTCGTAGAAGCATCCATGTAGCACTTGCGTCCTCATCAATTTCAATGGAAGTCTCTTAAAACAGCAAAACGCTTTGTCTGTCCACTGGACTGTGGACGGTAGACAGGTACGCGAACGTATTTCGTCCTCATGGAGTCGCATTAGTCTAGAAAAGTAAAGAAAGTAAAGTGTGCCCCGTTATTGGAAAGTGCGGAGTGGTGATTCCGAAATGGGAGAATAGGTGATGATGATGCCTGATAAAGTCACACAAGTCATGGGAATGATTTCCAGTTATTTAGAGAATGCCATAACCGCGACCAATAGTATAGACCCTTGTAAGGGACCCGCAAAGTCCAGGGTCTGCTTGATTCCGGCCAAGGACAACGGTGTACTGTAGGCGGAGGTTTTGCAGTCGCGACGCAGTTATGGTCACGACAGGCCACACTTTCGACGTTTGGCCGGTAAGCATAAGTCCGGGCAACTGCCTTAATACGTGACATTCCAGGATGACCGACATTCAGTTGATGTGATACTACGGTCCGCAGAGTCTCTGGGATAACCAAGCGGTTTCCGAGTGTAAGACATTTGTCTACCGTTGTTGGCGCATCCCCCTTCAGTAACATCCCTAAAAGATCATTCAGAATGGGGAGAAAATGTATCGCACGTTACAACACTCGGTTTGATTTATTTGCGCCCTGAACCTGCCGAAAAGTAAGCGGCGAATCACCTACAGTTTGCTGAAAGTCGCTGTCCCTATTCGTTAATTGTACCTCCTGCTTCGTAGTCTTGGTGAACAGACGTGATAGAGCATCAGTATTACCGAAACTGGGAGACCGTAATAATTTATAAGGAATTCATAGTTAAACTTTGGCGCCCAACGTACCAATCGCTTAGATATGAATATGAACGCCATTCTTGGAAGCGAAAATTGATAGCACAGTGTGAACGTGAAGTAAAATAACTTTTTTAAAATCATTCAGCCGTAGCACCCATTCGGCGTTACCCGAAGGAAGCACGAGGGCTGGGATACTGCCAGGTTGCCCAAGCCTAGACAGTGGAAGTCGAGAGGCGGAGGTCGGGTTCGAACCACAGACCTTCCGGTCAGTAAATTCGCGCTCTAACGACCGAGCCACGTTGAAGTATTTTATGAAATTTTCGGACCGCATGAGCCACATCCAGAAAGGTTTTCAGTAACCTTATGAGTAATGTGTTACGTCGGTACTGGCGTATCGTACCAACTGAAACATTAGACGCCTGGTGCAGCACATTCAGTTGAAGGAGAACATCATAAACGAGAGATTCAAATGGGTCTCCCGTGAAAACCAAATTGGCATGCAAATGAGTGTAGTTCGCTGACAACCAGGCCTTCTTGGGCTATAATTTCTTTCTAACGAAGTGAGGTACAAAACCCATTTGGCTTGCCGCGTGAACAGCACCTATATCACAGTCAGAGGCACTCGTTGCAACAAGCATAGGAAGAATGGGACTGTAGTGAGTCAGTAGAAGATAGGAAGTTAGAATCCGGTTGGTGAGCACAAATGCCGATTGACAAGCCGGTGACCAACACCACTTCACGTTGTTGATTTCCAATGATGCGCTCGTAATTGATGCAAGTGTAAAATTATTATGGTAACTGATCAAACCAAGGAAGAACTATAGTGTTGTCTTATCGGTTAGAGATGGGAGTTGTTCAACTGCCAAAGTTTTTACAGGATTAGAGGCATCAACAATGTACCCAAGGTCGTTTATGCTTGCAACGGACAGTTCACAGCTCAGTGCCTAGTTTGAACGCATACTACAAAAACTGTGTTCAAATGCTCAATGTGAAGACCGTTTGACTGGCTGATAATGGTGACATCCAGATACGTCACGATACAAGGCATACCTCACAGTATGGTGTCCAGTATTTGCCGGAAAGTTGCAGGAACACAGTTAACTCCAAACGGCAAGTGAATGTACTGACATTAACCGCTATGGGTGTTAAAAGTTACAAATTCTTCACAGTCACTCTGTGCCTCAGCTTCGGGCTAAGCGTCCGAGCACATCACCCTCACAACGCTTTGCAAAAAGGTTACCTGGAATCGGCAACTGATGGGTCTCGAGAGCATCATTCACCCATGTCGAAAAATTTGCAGACATGCTCAAATTACCGTTAGCTTTTCGCAAGACCACAATCGGTGCATCCAAGGGGAAATAACCGAATCGTTGAAGAACGCAAGACTTCTCTAATCGATCAAGTTATGCATCTAGCAGTCCTGTGGCTGAAAAAGGGTATTTCTGATCAAAAGGTGGGTTTATTGCCTGGCGTCAGATGTAAAACGCCTTTGGCTCTGGAAAATAAGCCAGAGTTTGTTGTGAATATGTTAGCATGTCTAATTTGTAAACCTTTGATAATCTCAGAAAGTAAACTGGTGGCTACCGTTGCAAAATCCCACAATGAATGTGACCAGTCTGATGCTGAGGCAGGCTGATCATGCACAAGATTAATTGGCACATTCCATGAGTGTAGCTGGTGAATCCAGCTCGTACCAGAAAGTTTAATGTAGCTATCGGAAAACGAGACACAGGATGTACAACCGAACATCAATGCTGGATACAAGACTGTACACCACTCAAATGCGAACATGTCCGCCTGTTCAGACGTGATAATTCAGTTGTGTCTAGCGTGCGCTGGTGGAGTAGTCATAACACGTTCGCCTCGCATGTCGGATGTTCAGAGTTCAAAAAAGATAATCGTTCAGCTGTAGCACCCTTTCGGTGCCTAGCTGCCTTGCCACCCAAAGGAAGTACGAGGGCTGGGATACTGCCAGGTTGCCCAAGCCTAGACAGGGGAAGTCGAGAGGAGGAGGTCGGGTTCGAACCACGGACCTTCCGGTTAGTAAATTCGCGCTCCAACCACTGAGCGATTTCGGAGTTCAAACCCCAGCACGGCCAAGCATATGCACTGCTGACGAGTTCTAGTCAGAGCAAAACTCAAGTGCAGACTCACCAAACTAATTGCGCCAGGACAGGGGGATGACTGCTCGAATGAGGGTGATGTGAGCACGGATTTTACAAAAGTGTACATCCGGTTTCAGTTAAGGAACTCGTGGTAGATGTTCATGTGTTCCAGTCTATCACCCACCAAGCACACTAAATGCGTTTACAAATACACTCATTTTCAAATCAATTTGGTTTTCAGGCGAGACTCAACTGAATCTCTCGTTTATGATAATTTTTAACTGAATGTGCTGCACAAAAGGCCGCCTCATGTTTCAGTCGGTATGATATTCTAGATATCGCAGTATATTTTCATAAAGGAAACTAGCCACAAGGTTGCACTCCATAAGAATAGTGCAGTAAGACCAGATATTTCCGGAGAAAATGATAATAAAACACTCTTACCATGGTGTTCTTTCGGAAAACTGTTGCCATGCAACCAGTATGGTAGAAGGAACTCATGCTTTCATCGCTTTTTCATTTCGTTTTTTTATGGGTGAGAGAAATGAAGCGGGCAAGAGTGAGCTGAGTATTCCTATGTACAGCAACACTCCAAAGAGAGAGCATCGTAAGAAAAGGTGAATTTAGCCCATCTGGAGGTGGCCTCTCGTTGTGACTGGCATTCTAACTCGTTGCTGAGGCGGAACACCGCTGCGACCCCTCCGGGGAAGTGGTCTCTCCTCAGAAAGGGATATTGTGGCGTGAATGGCAAAACTAATCAAATTGCTGGTCAGCCCGCGGATACAGTGCTCCTCTCTCATGATAACGGTCTCGGGTCCTTGAGAATGCTCAGATTGCTTGCTCTTGAGGATTTCTAACTGTGGGAAGAAACAGCTGTATAGCGCCTTCCCTTGGACAACGAAACTGGTGTAGAACAACGCTCAAAAGAGCAAAAACAGAACAGTGAGTGATATTTTGCGCAATGTACTACTAATAAGGTTGCTGAAAATTCTTCGACAGCCCACGACCGGTTTCGCCCTTATGAGCAGTACATTGCGCAAAATTACATGCATCGCGATATCTCGAATATCGTAGCAACTGGAACATGAGGCGGCCTGGTGCAGCATATTCAGTTGCATGGAAACATCACACACAAGAGATTCAGCTGGGTTCCAGGTGAGTCTCTCGCGAAACCAAATTGATTTGCAAATGAGTGTATTTCTTGAAAGTGAGTGATACTATTTTCATCAAAATGAAGTAAACGGCAATGGTGATTTAACATGCTTGTTCTGACAGTACAAACCAATCGTCATGGGTGGACCAGTTAGTATCGATATTCGGTCTAGGTAAGCGGCGTGATGAAAAAACAGCGTTAAGTAGATTGGTTTGATAAGCTAGAGCCTAGATGAGAAACGAGATTGTGGGCATAAGAAAATCTGGGTAGAATCGATTACAGTTCAACTTGCGAATTTACGGACCGCTATGTATATATATGAAATGAATACGGATGCATTTAGCATCCGCCAAAGAGGTCGGAATAAGTCAGTGGTTAAGTCGAAAGCTTAGTGACTGGAAGGTCAGTGGTCCGAATCCACCCTCAGCATCTCGACTGTTCCTGTCTACGATTGGGCAACCTGGCGGTATCTCAGCCTTCGTGCTTGCTTCGAGTGGCATGGCAGACAACGAAAACTGAACGATTGTTTGATTGTTGTCTTAAGACCACACAACAGCCCAATCGTCGATACAGCAAAGGACTTTGCGGGGGTGGGATGGGGATGCTTCTGCACGCATAAACTTAATAACACAATGTATAGACGTAATACACTACTCATAAGGTTGCTGAAAACCCTTCGACAGTCCACGATCGGCTTCGTCCTTCCACTTCAGGCTCAACAGGTCCCCGAGTTTCCGTCAATTTTATGTTCTACTCAAACCCAATTTGTTTCTGCACAGATAAGCCCAATAATACGCTCATCACAAAACAGACAGTTAATTTATTCTTTCACTGAGTCTCCAATACCTGTAAAGTTCGCTGTTTTGATTTCTACGATAGTACGAGTACTCGCAAACCGACTACTTCTGGATAGAGGTGTACAACAGAAAAGACGTTACTGCAGTTTTTGTCTGATGGTTTTTAGCGCCCGGCCTTGGTTTTTAGGAACCACCGGTTCAGTAGATGAGCGGAAAATTCCAAGATTGGACATCACAACAGGCATGCTGGTAACACGTGACACGGTACACACTAAGCTGGAAATCCATAGTTAGTTGGCCTTTCTGTGTGGCAGTTAAGCACCAGCATGTATTGCTGGTGCATTTCTGTCAGTGGTGATGGTGGTGGCTGCAGGTATCGCCAGAAAACCGAGCGAGTTGATCGATAGTAGTGTGAACCGGTTGTGTCGGAAAACGTTTGGCACTGCTGTTGAAACGGCATCGCCAACAGTGTTAACCTACAGTCTGCTCTTCATCGTCTCGAAGGACGCAACAGTGTTGCAGCGAACAGATCGCCCACATTATCTCGACAAAAAAACACGGAGTTAAATGAAACATATAACTAACTATTTTTCACCCTTGTGTCGAAAGAAAGGGACGACGTTGTAACAAAAACAAACAATAAACCATTAGTTTAATTCACGCCCACATCACTCTCACATCAATCACATCCTGGCACAATTATTTTGGTGAGATCACACCAAAGAGGATGAGGAAGCACTGGACTCGAGTTTCGTTTTTATTAGAGCTAATCAGCAGTGCATATCCTTGGCCGTGCCAGAGTTTGAGCTCCGGACATCTGACATACAAGACGAGCGTGTTAGCATCCCTCCACCAGCGCATGCTAGACGCTCACCTCACATGTCAGCTGTCCTTTCAAATCCCGACACGGTCAACTTTATGAATTGCTGATTAGCGTTACTAAGATCGTAACTCGAGTCCAGTGAACCCTTGGCCCCCTTTGGTGTGGACTCACGAAAGGAATGGTGCCAGGACAGTAGATGGACTGTTCAAACGAGTGATGTGAATGTGAATGCTACAAATCCCGCAACCACCTGCAACTATTTAGTTCAATCAACATTCTATTTATGAATGAAGGATCCTGCACGTAGCTCGAGAAAGGCACGAAGCAATTTCTCATTGTCATGCACCTTTTATGTTGACGCGAAAGTTCTGTTAATCACCGGAACATGTTCTGGAATCACCCGTTATGTTCATCTAAAAGTCTATTCCTAAGGAAGCACAGATGGAATGTTAACAGCAGCAAATGAGTTCGCAACATGTTTAGTTTTGCAGCACCAAGAAGCGATAGTAGTTGACCAAACCGACAAATGGAAATCCGGTAGCCTAGGACCCACCTGAATATTTCTGTCTATCATTGGGGGGCGAGATAACTCAGTGGTTAGAACGCGAATTTACTGCCCGGAAGATCCGTGGTTCGAACGCGACCTCTGCCTCTCGACTTCCCCTGTCTAGGCTTGGGCATCCTGGCAGCATACCAGCGATCGTGCTTCCTTTGGGCGGCATGGCAGCTAGGCACCGAAAGGGTGTTACACCTGGATGATTTTTAAAAAATATTAGTTGAACTTTTAATCTTTCGAAAACGAGAGGTTCGATGACTACACCATGTCATATCCGAGGCAGGCTGGTCAGGCTTGTTTCGGTAAGTTGTAGATGCCGACATCTATTCATATTAACCACACACCGGCACAATCCAAACTAAAACTGGCGAGTGTACCTACACACACAAGCTTTCTTTCTAGTTTTTCTGTCCTGTCTATCGGCCACTTTTTTATTGCCTGTTCTTCTTGAAAATAAAGTATACTACCGCATACCAACGGGACACCTGGGGTCTTAGATGGAAACAAAGAAAATATGCGGAGGTTCAACACATTCAACCATCTGAGGAGTTTTTTTTTCATGACTTCGAATGAGACGCTTCTCTCTTTTTATCTAATATTCTCCTGTAACCCTTCCACATTCATCGCTTGCATTTACTTTTTATGTCTGTGACCATGCTCTTCAAAAATAAACGATAATAATTAGTAGTGAACAAATTCAGACCACAAAGCAAGAAGGAAACGGCCCAATCATAACAGAGGCGCGGAACTGTTGAACTGAATGCGCCCGACGAACCAACCAGATACAAGGGAGTGACACCAATTCAGATTCACAGGGGGCCAATCAAACTGCGCGAAGATCACCTCGGGACCAGCGATCACTTCAGAGCTACCAGATACGGCTTAGAAACCATATAAGCACAGGCAGAAAGGAAGAATTCACCCATTCAACCCCGCACCAAGGATTTCACCTCGATTGGTGATGAAAGGTTTGCAATCCAACTGCCAAGCTCGGCAAACACACCAACAACCAAGTAGAGTATTGACTTTTCCAACATGCAACAGCTCCCTCCTCAGTGGTTACAACGCGAATTTACTGCCCGGAAGATCCGCGGTTCGAACCCGACCTCTGTCTCTCGACTTCCCCTGTCTAAGCTTGGGCATCCTGGCAGTATCTCAGCGATCGTGCTTCCTTTGGGCGGCATGGCAGCTAGGCACCGAAAGCGTGTTACAGCTGGACGATTTTCAAAAAATATAATATATAATATGTATATATATGTATATATATATATAATAAAAACGTTTGCAATCCAACTGCCAAGCTCGGCGAGCACACCAACAACCAAGTAGAGTATTGACTTTTCCAACATGCAACAGCTCCCTCCTCTGAAGGAGATGATCTTCAACACGCTAAAAACTTCCAGGAAAGCGACAAGGAATATTCTGTAGAGAGCAGTTTCCTCCAAGATGAAATACTTTTGGATATGTACCTTAAGTAGTATTCATCTTCCCAAACGCTTTAACTGATTAAGAACCAGAAGAACAAAGCGGAAACGTGCAAACGGTAGGCAATAGCTAACCGGTCCGTGCAAATCGATTTGAAGGACGGCAGTAAGTGACCGAACTCACTGCGGCTGTTTCCCTGCAGGCTATAGATTTGGTCGGCATTGCCCGGACAACGAAATAGTGCTCGGTTTGACGAGTAGAAACCGTACGCCGGTTGGCTAAATGAGTGAGGTAGTTCTGAGACTGTCACTTCACATAAGTGGGTGGGAGGTAACATCCCTATAACATGCAAGTGAGGAGGTATAAGTCGTGAAGACGAGTATGGGCTTAGCATCAATTAGCAGAAGGTGCGATCCTCACACGGTGTCTAATATACATCCATTCACATGAGAGTTTGAATCTTATGTAACTGGTCAAATGGATGTGTGGGACATCTGCTTCAATTCAGCTTCATCTGAGGAAAACTGCATTGTTCTCTGTGTCTAGTCTTGGAAGAGGAATGTTCAGCATCGGTAAGATGAAGGCGTCATCTGTGTAGGGCTTCGGCACATTATTACTCTGCATGGGTCGCTTAGCTCCCATGGCGCGCGCTTTTGTGCTGTTCGAACAGCCACTGACCTTGAACAAACCAACGGCCTGGATACTGATTGGTGTTTCTAAAGATACTAATTAATTTCGGAAAGTTTTGGAACAATCGGTAGATTTATTGCTGAGCAACGTTTCGCTTTTGACACAAAAGCTTCCTCAGGCCAAGTGATTAGGTTACGAGTTTGGTCGAGATTTAAGGCGCAAGGAGAATCAATCAGCTAATTCAAGCTAAATCTGTGTTAGGTGTCCGCCAAGGGATTTTGTGTGTTAGGGTGGGTGACCAAATGTTAAGCCGATGGGGAATACTACATGGATTTGGGTTCAGCTTAGGATCCAGTTCTTCCAGTTCGGTTCACGTGAAGATACCTCTTGAACGTCGTTTGCACTTTTCGTCTTGCCAAACTTTTCCGAAAACGACGACTACCCATTTGGTTCCAAGTGTTTTTCAACTGACTGAACATACTAATCAATTGTTTGCCTGCCTAGTAAAGAATCATTTCAGAAAGGCATCCCGAAATCGCTTTCGCCAGGTAAAGCGGCACTTCCGCCTCGATTTAAACAGAAAGCAAAAACAGTGTCAACTACGCAGATACAATCCATCACACCTACAGGTACGTTCTGTGGCTCACGCTGTTCGTAAATCACAAAGTATCGGTAATGAGACAGTCACCCGTTTATTGTACAGATGCCCTATGTAATTTGAGAAGAAAATGCCCCTGAATCGGCCTCTTATCGACTTTCATCATACTGTTCCAATTTAATCTGCATTGCCTCGGTGAATGCTAGCATCCGCGGTGTTTAACTGCGCACCAGAACAGTGAATGATTGTCTGGAGCCAACGGAATGGCCTTGCCATCAATGGTGCCGGGTTTCGGAATGTAGACTAACCACTAGCGCGTCAGATATTTTGGAATATGTTCTGCGACTCTTCGAGAGAGACAGCGATCTGTTCTACGAATGTAAGCGTCACTGCAACTGCAGGCGCAGAGAACATACAAAAGATGTCAGTGTTTGACCATCGGTGTCACCGGGTCTGGTGGGAACATCGGATTAGTAATGCTGAGGTACGCCAGATGGTCCTAGGAAGGAGGGACGCTCCCACGATTGATGAATTACTCACGCTTCATAGGTTACGCTGGTTAGGACATAAACTCCACATGCCAGAAGACCGTCTGTCTGACAGAGCTCTTTTCGCCCAGGCCTGTACTGAATGGAAGCGACTGAGAGTTGGACCTGGCACCGAAGTGTGAAAACACTAACCAGTAGACTCAGCTGGGTTGACAACTGCTACCTTCCTGGATTGGGGCCCAGAGTCTAAATTCATCAATCATTAATGACACTGACAGACATGGCCCAACCGCGCAATCGGTGGCGCTCATGCATCAAAGCTATCGCATTCAATGCGTAACCACTCAGTTCCCGAACGAACAAAACATGCCACCTCCTCCAATGCTTGGCTGTATGTTCCACACTGTCCCACTTAGCGGTGATCGAAACTGTATAAGCTGGAAATCAATGTGCCTATGGCACGCGGTTTACAGCTGATAAATTGAATTGAATTGATTGAGTAGTACGTTGGCTCCCGCTGCTAGAGCTTTAGTCACCGATAATAGAGAGAATGGAGAGAAGACGGCCACGCATTAGGGGTACTGACAGATGTGTCAGTTTTCTGATCAGATGAGGAGTCGGACAACTATAAGTCAAGAATCTCCACGGCAACGAAGTGTGAAAACACTAACCAGCAAAATTAGTCGGGTCAACAACTGCCGCCTGTCTGGATGGAGACCCCAGGACTCAACTCACCAATGGTTAAGGATACTGGCAGAGATGGCCCAATGGCGCTCATGCATCAAAGCTATCACCTTCAATGCGTAGCTAGCCAGTTCCCGAATTTACTGAACATGCCACCGCCTCCAAGACTTGGCTGTATGTCCCACACTCTCCTACTTTCTGGTGATTGAAACTGTAGCAGCTGGAACCAATATGTCTACGGTACACGGCTTATAACTGATAAACTGAATTGAATCGAAGGGCGAACTGGTAGATGACACAGGTTGCAGAAGGCTTACTACCTCGATGTTGGCTAGTTTGGAGTCGCAGATCGAAATGGACTGAATTAGTTTTAGTTGCGTGGCCACAGAAGTGCCGTGAAATTCGAAATTCTAATGTTTACGTGTCCCTGTAAAATGCCCTGATTAACTGAAATTGTTCAACAGAAAGCATAGGTTCCAAATCAAGAGATCAAAATGACCCGAAGTCCAAATGGGATGACTTGTGTGTGTCCAACGCCTCAAGCAATCTGCTGTGTACACCTGGGGGGGGACTTTAACTTCAGCTGAATGGCCTTTAGATTTCCCTAAAATGACCAGGTTGAAGAAAACGCAAGCGGTTAAAATCAAAACGAAATGAACTTCAACCGGGTGAAGGAGAACGTCCTACTGAAGTTGACCCCAAAATCCCGGCTCCTTCTTCGTAGTTGTCTAGTAGCGTTGTCTACCTAGCCAGTTTTACCAGAAAAATAATAAATTGTATTATACTCTAGAAGCTTAATTTCTGACCTGGAAGACACTACGAATCCTTAACTATGCTAGAAATTTCGTTTTTGTCCACTGCGATCAAACTATCCACCAACTGGGTTGTCAATATTCGTATCAACTTTTAAATGGAAGCCGGTGGGGTGAACCTTTCCCATCAAAGTCGAGATGTTCAAATCCATCGCATCGGGTTCCGACTGAGTTCTAAAATGAGGCTAAGAGCTCGAAAAACAAATTCTAAGATATTAAACCTGACGCAATCTTATCAATATGTATGCATGAGCGACAGCTTTTACTTCTGCCTACTCATGCACGGCGCCCAGTGTAGTAACTTTGAAGCAACTAATCGCCCGATCGGCACTGCCTCACGTGCCATGGACCCACGGTTTCTGTTTGGTGACCATCACGTCAAACAACCAAGAACACGCAGCCACAATCTGAGGCCAGGCCTGTGTTCAGTCGCTGTTGTAACCCCCCAAGTAAAAAAAACCGCTCAATAAAAGAATGTCTATGGGTGCGAGCAGTTACAGCGGGATTCAAATGGAAACTATTAGAACAGCCCAATTTCTTTATCCGTCCTTGACGAACAAGGCCTACAGTGCACAACGTGTGCAACGATAAAGAAAAGGCTTTATTTCGACAGCCCGTTGATAGACATGGGCAGAAACACCGACCCATCGCCACGCTCCCTAACGACGCACTGATGATGTCACCTCGATTCGTGATGAAACGTTTGCACAGCTCACCGAACAAACCACCGACCAGACATTTGAACCTTTATTCAATCGATACAGTCGTCTCCGGAAAAGTCTAAGCCCCATTATCTCGTTGACGAAACACGGTAGGATAGATTTCGTTACTCCCATGTAAGTGGGACTAAGTCAGTCTACCATGACAGACAATGAGGCACAATTAGGAACGCCATAATATTCTCGAAAATGACCTTAAATAGGCTTCTAGAAGTGCGTTGTCCTACTTTCAACGTAAAACGGTGTGTATCCAAAATATGCTTGTGTACTGAAGGTGTAACGACCAGGTGCCGGCAATAGTAATGTCATATTGTCGATGTGTGAAAAACAAGTAGCAGAGGGTGAGAACGACGGTAAAGAATAGCAACGCATCGTTGATCTATGCTTACCAGAGGCATTATGATAAACTGACAGCAAAATCCAATCGCCGGACCAATAGGTCTTCGGAAGTAGGCTTTTAATAGCTCCGGATCTAATTCACAGCCCATTGTAAAAGTAAAAATTGTAACCATACTGACCACCACGATGCGAAACACAAGCTGTACAACACCTTGGCCACGCAGCACAATGACCGGGAAACCGAGAAGCTCGAATCTCCAAGGTGTGTTTGAAAGGCTATCAAAGTAATGTTGTGTGGTCCAGCTGGAAGAGTTGAGCACGAATGCCTTAGGTTCACTGAAGCCCAAGTTTCTCGCTTCACGGACCCAAAAGCGTAAATATGATAATCCAATCTGCTTTGGAACAACATCGATGAAAATCGACAGAGAAAGGTTAGTTGCCGGAGGAAGCCAGTACCATGATTGATTTTGTAACTGGGCTGCTTGCATAGAATCCAAATCATAAGATAGAGCCAAGGGTATAATACTTGTGTAAACCACAAGAACTTCGACATGGCGCGATGGGAGATTGTCAGTTAGGCGCAGATTATCACGTGCAATTTGTAGCAGAAGTAATGAGTCGTTTGTTGGATTGCTCAGCTGTTCATAATAACTTGAGTTTTCATCCGTTTTGGCCAGATTCATTTCGAATCTCTTCCTATCATCAATAATTTGGCCATCGTCTTTCAAGCCGATTTCCAGAGCGCGCGGTTCGTCAGCGGATGGTATGGCTACGATCGCGCGTAAAGCCCCAAGAATGCAAAGCCAAGCCCACCGAGGCAACATGATGGAGAGGGGCGGCTTGCTCCAGGCCGATCTATCCTAGCGTGAATATAAACACGCTAGCGGGCGTGTCACATCACTCATGTGGCCTTCACGCGCAAAGCCGCGGATATGCGACGTGGCCTGTCTCAGATATGTGTCTGTACCTCTATTGATTTTAGCCAATAGCGCAGCTTACTTTCTGCATCTGCTTTTGATCACCATTGGTTGGAGGCAATCGGGTTGACCTGGCCACCGTCGGAAGCGGCCACGCTGCCGAACGGCTGTCAGCAAGCTGTTAGGTCGCGCAATCGACACTTGGCTGCGTCAGATACATCCTGGTGGCGTCGCGAGCACAACATTCATAAAGTCGGAGTGTGTGCCAAATGTTGAAGTTCATTTTGCTTCCGTTTTAGCTGTGCTAACTGGATATTCTTAATATCCGGTGTGACACGATGAATGACTCAGTGTATGGCGTCGTCTATTGCGTGCCCATTTTCAGTGTGCTGGATACATTTCGACTCTCGTCGCACAACCCACCCGATCAGCGGAACAGCGGTAAACGATCTGTTGGGTCGTCTTTGTTTAGCTGCAGTCATTCGGGTCGCAGCGGAGCTATACGGAAACAGCAAAAGAGCGAGAACACTTGTTTTCCTTGAATCCCAAAGTCGTAGTGGGCAACCTACCGAACTATCAAATGGACTTGATACTATACGACTTCTCGTCGGGCTCGGAGCGTGTGTAACGCTTGCACACTGAAAGACAAAGTTTATGAGGTAGTCATCATCTTACGACTATCCGGATAAGTTAATTTCGAACCACGTCTCTTGAGTGTTCCTTGAGCTCTGAAGAGGATTTGATTCCGTAATTTCGATTCAGAGGAGACACTAGTGAATAAGCAGCACGTCATCCAATCCTCGCTAAAACAATTTGCGCTTCTGACCCGACTTTCATCTACATTTCTTGTAAAGTTCGCTGGAAGCTCGAGTTCAATCGAATTACTCAGCCACTCGACTGTTTCGTGATATAGCTGCCTTGTAAATATCACTCTTGTGTCATTGATGGCCTCTAGCTGTCTGTCCTGTTGCCCGAGTGAATACTGCGAATGCAGTTGTCGGGCTGAGGATCAATAATTGAGGTTGATAACTCAATGATGAGATTTTTAACTAAGGTTAGGTTTATTAGAAGAGTCAACATATTATAACTCGGACCTATTTCGGGCTCTGAGAACAGTAGGCTACTTCTGAGTTGAGAAATTTAAAGTCCATATTTCGTTTCCAGTTTGGGGCTTAGCTGAGATTAGATTTAGAGAAAAAAGTGGGTTGCTTCGGTGGCACTCTGATCAGTAGATGGCGTAAATTCCAACCAGCCAGTCACTTTCGCAAATATGGTATTGATAAAGCCGCTGAATCCTACTCGATTCATAAGAGGCTCAAAACTAACTCAAGAACGTCAGGCGAAACCAATATCCCTGAGGGGAAAGCATATGACAGTTGACAAAGAAGCCATCATATATACACTTGCCTTCGAAGGGTCACATTGGAGCCTCAGTGGAACAGCAACACAAAGGGATATTTGGGTTGACAGATTAAATCCTCCGTCTTACAATTCATCAGTCCGGAAAATAATTCTAAAAGCACGTCATCAACACGCCCCCTCGATTGTTGTCTAAGCCCATGTATCTGTCTCGCGAGTTTCATCGATCGTACGACCTGGTATTTGTCAAAAATAACCAATAAGAGCCGCACAAACCATTCCGGGAAGAAAAGGGAAACGTTCGCTAATTAGTGCTGCTAATTTTAATGGAAGCAGTAGCGAAAAATAAGTTTCACTCAGGTACTTCAACACAAGCTGAGTTAAAACCGAAAGAATGGGAAAGGTGGCGTGTGTTTTAAATAATTCCCACGGAAAAAGTTAAATGGCGAACCAAGGAGGATTTTTGAATGGCTTCAGGACACTGATCCTCCAGATGCCAAAGTTGGAGCTTCCGAACATTTTGAGGCTAGCGATAGAAGATAAACTGAAAAGTGACAAACAGCATTCGTGGCTACCCAGATGTCAAATTCAGACTGGCAGCAATAAACTTCCTGTAGGTGGGCACTAAAAAGCTTTCTCCCAAAGAAATTTTTCTTCTTCGTGGGTCGTAATCTTGTCAGTTTTTGACAGACATCAAACTAAAAATATCGACTCTATTCAAACTTGGATGCGCACATTGCTTGCTGCAGAATCCGCGGTGCACCTTGTCTAGGAAAAAGGAATGAGAAACCAGTACGTGTGGATGGGTTTTAGGCACTAAAAATGTTTCCACGAGAAAATTTCCAGAGATAACATTGGATAAAAGGTGTGTGTACGATCCTGTGCTAAGGCCGTGATCTCAAAGCAAGGAATTGGTTAATTAGCCTAAACACACGATCTAGATGTCCCATCTGACAGGTAACGTGTAGTCTAATTCAACGATGGACGGTCAGTAATAATTGCGGCGAAACCGAATTCTGGGAACTTCACTTGCGTTTGTTCAGTAGTCACAACTGGGCAGCAAACAATATATTGACTTAGACGTGGGCATACAGTATAGATAGTTATACCGTGATTCCATAAGAAATTAACAGTAAATAATGAGCCGCCTTAAAGGAAAGCTTACGGCTAGATTGAACCTTGGGCAGTTAGCAACACAGGATGGCACAGAAAGGGCAGCGTGCTGTCGGACAAATTAAGCGGGAAAAATGTTATGCAGTTCAAAGTGGAACAAACGTTCAACGACAAACCCGGAAATGAATGCAAACCAATCGAGTCGTGAAAACAGTTATTATAGAATGGACTTTGTATAAAATAGACTAGTTCAGTCTTGAAACTTGAACAGTCACCGGAAGGGTAATGAATTAGTCTGAGGAATAGGGAAACATCAATAATTACGTCACGTAATTAACAGTGTGTGTTCGTATTCCGATACTGTGCCAATGTAAAGTGCTCTTTTCAGATAGGTATCAGCAGCGACCACAGGGTTTCTTTAGATGACCGGAATCACCTTGTGTGAGGAAAAAACCCTATTTCTTATTATTATTATTATCGTTATTACTAATAACTACTTCTCCATGCCTCAACAATTTGAGTTATTCCATCCAATGAACAAATGTCACACTTAAAAACAACTCAGCATTCTAAAGTGTCCATTGTCCACCAAAATTTAAAGTTACTCATGCACCCAGTGATTGAAGTTTTGTTCCCATATTCGGAGCGACAAAGAGTACTTTAGGTTGTTAATATGCGAACCACCATGGGTACTACAGTAAATGAGGATTAGCATTACCTTAATTTTTCCAAATCTGATTCGACATGTGGGCGGCAGACTGTCTAACAATGGCACAAGTTGTTCTACTTTTGATTGGCCAGGTAGTTTTGTCTTTATAACTTTCAATATGAGGCCAAAAGATTTGTTGAAGATTAACCCGTGCACTTCACAAATTTTTTTTAATTCTCCTTGGTGCCAGTGTGAATGTGAAGAGATGTTATACGAATTTTTAATCATAGTTCTGCAACAAATCTTACACAAAAGCCCGGATGGTATAAACAAAACATCACTGTCTTGGGGTTTTAAGACCCAATTCTCTAGATCCGCAGACAGAACAATGTATCTGCAGGATGCTACTTTTTCGTGCTCCATCAATCCTATTCCACTATTTTCTGAAAGATTGATTTGAATCATAGTGTCACAGAAGTTTCACACGTACATTATAACTCAGTGTGCTCTCCACTGTAACCCATGGGCTAAGAACTTGTTTGAATCATGTAGCGTCCCACACAATGATCGAAGAGACTGCTAGTTTTGGTTGGTTAACAACAAGGTCGAGTGGGTTATCGATCGATCAGCTGCCATGTCAAAACAAGCTAGTAATTTGTCTTTCATCTTTTGTCTTTCATCCTCAAAGACCAAACTAGGAGACAAAACCTGGAGATATATTAGTACTGTTTTATCTTTACCGGAAATCATCAGCGATTCAGAACTCACTAAGCTCCTCAGAGATTCGAACTTGCGACCTATCGACCAGCAGGTGAAGAAAAATCTATCGCACCAACAGTTCCATTTTAGTCACTGAACGCATATGGGTTGGCGAACATTTGTTTGTAGCAATTATAAGTTGTTGAACAATCAAATGGCTCGTGATTAAAGCTAACGCTGACGCTTGATAGAGCTAAACCACTGGGGTAAGTTGCTTGCCAGGTGACCTGTGGGTGTGAATGGGACAAGAAAGATTGTGAGCCCTATAGGTGAATGTGAGAGAGTGTAGATGTGTAAGGTCATGAATGGGTTTGACCAGGGGAGTTCAACTGTGTGGAGAAAGGGTCGTCTCCGAGACGTCGTAGTGTCACGCGACCTGATAGAAAGCCCTTTACTTACAAGGCCGAAGCGAGACTGAATCGATTTTGTTCTGAAAATAACCCGACTGCTTCACTAGGTTTCTGGAGCGTGATTTGCGTATAGCAAGTGCCAGCCAGTCTCACTATTCATTGACTTCACAGTGTGAGTGACAAGTTTTTCCCGATTCCCCTTATTATTTCCAGCTTACCCTGCAGCAAAACCACATGAGATGGAATATACAAGCATATTTGGAGCGTCCAGAGGTAACAGACCATTCAACCTGAAGGATGAAAACTACCGATTTGTCAACCAAGAGTAAGCAGGAGGGGCAGAGAACTTACGGCATTCCAGAGGACCGGACGGGGATCTACCTGTGTTGCGTGAGACAGTAATATCTAGGAGACCGTCTTCATAGAGGGCATTTTGAAAAAATGAAACTGAGCGCTCGTCTTTTGTGCTGACCTCAGAGGCTGCGTGAAATCAAGCTTCTGGCTTTGCAGCGCCCTGAGAACCAGTTCCGTTAGGAACGAACATTGCCTTCCGTCCCATCTTAGGGAATTCCTGGAATTGGCAAGTAAAACCACACAGCTCATAGAAACCAAAAGTCCCTGTAAGGAAGTAAAAACTGAGAACGCACGGTACTCTGTGCGGAAACAAGTTCGGGTACTAGGAAGTTCCGTGAAATATGAAGGACAGTGAAACTCGAGATTTTGGACAATTAAGCCAGCGACTCTATCCCTATACTGGACCACATTCACCAAAAGTTCATCATTCCTTTAGAATCTCAGGTCACTATGGTTACACCTTATGAGGTATAAGGCCACTCTACAAATTGAACCCCAAATGACCATGGAAGGGTGCAAAACAACTGCGCCATCCCGTTGACGGGTCGCTTAATTTATGTTTGCTTTCTGACATGATTTCCGCTTGTTGGGGATCAGCTCCGGCAGTCTGCTTTCCGATACTTGTAGCAAAATACGGCGCAGTTTTCTGCACTTCCGCTCTCTTGGAGGTTCATGAATCACTCCATCCTCAGCTCATCTGGCGAAACTCATGATCTCCTGGATAGTATTGGTAGAAGGTCGCGGGTTCGATACCGTCTATCAAAGTTTTATGAGGTACGCACTGCAGACGAGTCTCAACACGGATAAAGCAGCTGTACAACGCTTTCGGCGTTTCAGCATAGCTTGACTTCATTTATAGGACGGAATCTCCGTTAAAAATTTCCAAATCTCTTCGCTCTAGTAACAGTTATGTATTTCGGCCAGACTGTACACAGTGTCTTCTAGTCTAACGATAGTTGGTATTGTATATGACCGAGTAAAATGCTTTAATTTTCTCCGCTCAGTCCCCTTTCCGTTCCCCGTTATATCATCTCTTTTCGTGTCATTGCTTGACTTAAGCCCCTTACTGTTCTCTTGAATCCCTCTCCCACACACATAAACAATAGATGGATCGTCTGGTCTCTTCAGTGTTTGGTTTATTGCAGGCAGCTCACCCGCTGACTTCACGAGTGAATGAAGAATACTCACAAGGGTTTTAGCCTACGTCAGCGCTGTCTTCATCTGTCCACCTAAGTTCGAATGTTTTTGCACACATGCGGATGTTCAGGAACCTCATGCCCTTTTACTTTCATAAATCTAGAACCCATTGTCACTATTTGAAAGAATTGTCCATAGCGTTAAACCTGTGTTTTGATTCAGATTTGATGTTGTTACCTTGGGACTTATTCGTGGGTCCGCCAAAAATTACCCTGCAGATGAATCAGTCTATCCCCTTCTTGACTCAGTTCGACAGTTTCAAACCATCAGAATGCATGCGACTTGATAAAACCATCATACTTATCGGGTATTAGCCGAGTTCCGGACTACCACCGACTTGTCTAATGAAAAAACAGCGTGAATTCCCAACCTAAGGAATGAATTTGTTAGTTTAGTCTTGATAAAGCATTGGTCTGAGGAAATTTTTCAAATGACCGCCGACCAGGACGGCCAGGTATATTGATCTCAATGACCTACGGCAGAAAAATGGCTAGGGATAACTGATGTCAACATAGCCTCAGTACACACAGACGAAAGGAAACACAAAGCATGAACTGGTAATGTCGAAATACTGTTAAGGCAGGTGCCTCAATTAGTTGTTGATCAGGCATTCCGTTCTCCGAGCATCACACCTGAATTACAAAAGCTTCGTCACCAGGCCCCATCAGCTTCCACTGCTGGCGGGCACTTTGCGAGCCATCTGCCATGCTCGACGAATAGCTGATGAACAAGCAAAAGCTGTTTCATGTACAACCCAGTCTGTTCAATTAAGGCCACTCTATCAGATGCAAAATACTTGAATTTTCTTGGAATATAAACCGAAATTTTGTGTGTAAGATGATGCGCCAACCGGTCACCATACCGGAAGTCAAAATTATGACTGCACGAAACTGAAAACCGCAGGCTCAGCTGACCCAACATTAGTCAAACTTCCATCAAGGTCGGACTGATCCTACAATGGCAACACGTTCGTGTCTTGTCACCAAAGAAACCACCGTCCATTCAACGACTAACACTCATTGTCTGCTTCAGATACGGTGTGTTTCTTTATCGCACTGACGTCCGTCGCTTCAAAAAGGACGCGAGCAATTACAGCCGGTAAAATGAACTAAAAATTCACACAGAGAACCCTAAGCTAAATTAATTGCGGAACATATACTGAATACTGAGAATCTTCTCAGCAGTAAGTATTAAGTACAGTATTATTATTATTACTATTACTACGACCACTATTATTATTACAGTACAGTATTAAGTCGTAACACTATACAAAAATAATACAAGGAGCGGAAAAATGAAAATATGCACAGAACACATACAAAAGATTCCATTTGCTGGATGGTATCATTTTGAAAGTTCTTGTCAGCCGCAGTGCGCGCCACACAACTAGTGAACAAACTAAAGTGCAGATCAATAACAGAAATTCAAAATTCAAATGCCAAGTGCAAGGTGTACAAGGGACAACTGAACCACGCAGGCCAGGGAAGAGGAAACACCTGGAGAAACTAGTAAAGCTTATTTGCTTACCTATCATTAGGATCCACCGATCACCCAGATCCTACATTCAAGAATCAGGAGGAATAATTGATCTCCAACGAATACATATATTGATTCCTCTGAACCAGACGATTCAATCCGTATCACAACAAACGCCGAATCCATCGCTGAATCCATCACTGTGACTAACTGGGAGGTCTGTACCACTGCAGTACAAGCGACAGAAGCAAGGAATGGTTCTCCGTTCCACGGAGGATAAAGATGCAAGAAAGAGGTCACGACGCAGTAGTTGCGATCATTGCAAGCCCGTTTCGTTTACCTATTGAAGATGCTGTTATGGATTACAGGTGGACGTTAGGGTGGATGGCATCGGAACATTGAAGGCACAGTCAACAAGTGACAAATTCTGCAATACTTTCGTCCCGATGAATCGGTATTCTAACATCACCGGGTTCATACATCAGGAAAAAAATAAATGGCATGACAGACGTTACCTCAGACATCACAGTTATGCTAATTTAATAGAACAGTCCCACGTTTGAAACAGACAGTTGGACGCCTCCTAGATCACTCAAGAAATTTTCCACCAAAATTTTCATATGCCGAAGGCAACAGGTTGTATGCAGGCTCACTGTGTCCCTCGCAAGCTGGCGTTTGCATGGGTTCTTTTGAAACTGGAGAAATGGGTGCTTATCGTTGTGGTACACTCAGAATGGATTATGTCTAGCTGCTAATCCGTGCGAACACAGAACTGCTAGAATACAGCTAAATACCTGGACACGATGGCAAGCTTCAGAAAGCCGTGCGCGGACCAACGCGGAATGCGTTTGCGTTATTAATCGAAGTGCTGGACGGAAATGAGTACTTCGCTCGTTTTTTGGCCACATTCACCTCGATACCCGTTCTGACTGCACCAAACTGTTTGAATGCTCGTGTTTCATGCCATATTTTCACCTGGGGACTGTCGTGCTGACAGCTACAAAGCTGTATCTCTGTACGTCGGAATGAGCTTCGTTTTTGGTGAACGCTAAACATCGCTTCCGTTCTTACCCTTCAACCAGAACGAACCATACCGCTGAGATTCGGAGTGACATCATCGTCATCTATGTAGCTGCCTCATGAAGGGTTTCAGATAAATATGGGACACCAGATAATAGCTGCCTTTATATTGTGCCTTCTAGACTGAAATAGTGTGTATATTTGTGCCACATGGCTGCACCAACAGGGAACTTAGACTCTTCCAGAAGAGTCAACCACGGCCTTTCATATAAATCAAAAGCTTGGAAAACCCACTACTTAGAAACTTAGCGTCTTTTGAGAGAGGTTATCAGACTCTTGAGCTGGGTTCAGTTTTTATTTCCCCTGTTTTTATGCGAAAGTGTGAATAATGACAGGCTGCCTCCTGCTTGGGAGTTTTACTGTGCCAAATTATTGGAGAAACCATACCTGTTATCTGAATGGCAGCTGAAAGAAACGGTTGCTTTAGACGATTAGCCCCATAATAGACCTCTGGTTGTAGCCCGAACCAACCACTGCGATGACAAGTAACTCGTCATGCGTAACAGACTACTCATAAGGTTGCTGAAAATTCTTCGACAGCCCACGATCGGTTTCGCCCTTCTTGGGGCTCATCAGGTAGACGCAATCCCCGAGTTACCCTCAACCTTATGTTCTACTTGAATCCAAATTGCACGAAACTAGCGAAATACACTCATTTGCATACCAATTTGGTTTTGACGGGAGACTCACCTGGAACCCAGCTCAATCTCTCGTTTATACTCGAAAACATCATAAACGAGAGATTCAACTGGGTTCCAGGTGATTCTCCCGTCAAAACCAAATTAGTATGCAAAGGAGTGTATTCCCCTCACCTATGCGTCTTATTTACAACGAAACAAACTCGAATATGCAACCACTGATTGAAAGGGATAAAGTGCTTTTTCATAGCTGAGAATACAGAGGGATAGTGAAGAATTACGTCATTAGGGGAACAGTGTCTACGGTGCAAAAGTTCACATCTACCAGCGGATACGACCCAGCTGTTTAGTAGAGGCAACCATGAAGTTAACTTGTTCGGGCGGTGGAAGAAAATCTGGTCACGGCATTGTATGGTGTCATAATTTTATCCAACTCATATCACTGATAATTGCAATGAATCCGCTTAGTTCACCAGACTAACAAGAATCAAATGCCGTCAATGAAGTGATTTGATTCTCATGAGATAGCTCGAGCTAGCTGAGTGGCTAAGATGTGAAGCTACTGACTAGGAAGTCTGTAGTTCGAGTCTAATCCTGACTTTTTGATTGTTCCTGTCCAAGCTTGGACAATATCAAGATCTCTGGGCTCATTTTTGACTGAATCACAACTATGCACCGAAAACGGACCACAGCTGAGCGTTTTTATGGAGCAAGAATTGTGTGCTCCACGTGGAAGGCAACAAGTGTCACCAACTTCACCCTTTACAGCTCGTGTTTGATCACCTCAATTCCACAGTTTTACCTGAAACACATGTTTTTCTCAAGTGATGGTCTAAACTGCAAACTACGCACAGTTATTGATTGCTTGGTAAAAACCCACGCGAATATCAGTGTATTCTGAGCAAATGAGTCGGGACCCAACGAAATTCCCATGTTTCAAGAGGTGCCCAGTTGTAAACCCGGGCTCACTGTGAACCATTGTCTGTTCTCAAGTCCACGTCACTTTCGTTTGAACAGTCGTCCTCCAGTGCTGGTGAGTCCATATAGAAGACGGTGGGGAATCACTGGACTCGGGTTTCGCTCCTAGTAGACCTCATCAACAGTGTGTATGGTTGGCCGTGCCGGGGTTTGAACTCCGGACATCCGACGTGCAAGGCATGCGTGTTACGACCACTCCACCAACACTCGCTAGACACAACTGAATTACCAAGTCTGAGCAGGCGATGGTCTTCATGCTTGTGTGATATGACTGGTCTGCCGGACGCCTCGAACGACAGACCAGTAACTTTCTTGGTTTGACCAGGTTACCAAAAAGTAGAGTACTTAAGACCGATTGCGTGCAACTCACAAATAGGCGTTCACTCTGCAGATTTAAGACTCGAGTTAAGACTCAGTGGTTAAAGCGCAAACTCAATAACCGGAAACCCAGCGGTTCAAACCTAACCTCCGCATTTCGACTACCCCTGTCTAGGCTTTGGCAACCTAGCAGTAACTCAGTCCTCTTACTTCCTTCGGGTGGCATGGCAGTTTTAGGCACCGAAAGGCTGAACGTCTTTCTTTTTGTTTAAAATTTGTTCAGTTATACTCATAAAATTTCTGCCTAGATTTGATACATTCTGCACAGTGCCAATGTGTATTGCGGTGGGAACTGGACCTGCGGGAACCACTGGAGGAGGGTGAAATTCCGTGTGTTTTAAACAGATGAAAATGAAAAAGACGACGTTTTATCCTAATTATTTGGTCTTGAATAGGTCAATCTTCAAATACAGCGGCTGGACCTTTTTGCACTCATGGCGTGTAGTACAACAGAGAAGAAAGCCGTTTTCGGTTACTCCTATGAGTGTTCCAAATGTTAAACTATTAACGTTGAAGGTACTGGGGACTTTTTACAGTGGTCCTGTTAAGAATCATGGTATTTGGGCCACAGATAATAAAACGTGGCACCGTAATGCGTTCGAGCAGTAGGTTTAAGCAAAACAGACAATGAGCCAATAAAGTACATCTGTCAAAAGTACTCTTGGATGCATATTCATTTATTTGTTCGGACGGCAGGCAAATAGGATGCGGGCTAAATTTTCAGACACTATTAGAAATGTGTCAAAATACTTGTTGCTCAGGTACATTTGCTCGTGGTTGATCAGGTGGCCAGCTTCGCCAAGCTTAGCAATTGGCTTGCAAGCGCTTCATCCGCAATCGGGGAGACATGATCGGCAAGCAGCTGAACGGGTACGTCCTTCTTAACAGGGAAGTACAACCAGCCAGTCAAACTCAAGAAAAACAGCCTGCAATATAAACTGAGAATGAAAAAGTCAGACCAAAGAAAGAAAACCACCAAAAATAGAAGTTGCCATAACGACCCACCAGGTTCAAGGAAGGTGGATCACAAAGTAACAAAAATCAAGAATGAACCTTTCGGAGCGTGAACCTAGAAATATCTAAAAGAAGCTATCCAACGAACCCATGGAATACGGGAATTATAGACCACAACGTAGTACAAATTGCGGATAGGCCAATAGGATTACAAGAAAGGTATGCACCAATTAGCTGATCACATGAAAGGACGTCAGATATCTTTTGAAAACTGTATAGACGGAATCATTCAAGTGCGCACTTGGGACGAAACGCTTGAAAGCTAATTACTAAACTCAGTGAACAGAGCAGCGTACACCCGTTCAATCGCTAGCATTTCCGCTGTATGTGTACCGGGTCGTTTTGTGTGTGGCTGTTTTGGAGTTCATAGGTGTGTTGGTGTTAACCAACCTGACTTGAATGATATTTCATGCCCAGTGAAGGAAAGTCTCATGCACCCAAAAGATGATTTTGGCAATACACTTCACAAAGTAAGGCGGAACTTGGTTAACATACTGTGAACCTAAAAATAAGAAGCCAGCTTTAAACTTAATCCAGCTGGGAGCCGTAGTAACCAGGCATATCGCAGAGCATAACGAAAAACTGCATTAGTGAGCAAGCATAAATATGAATCTGGAAGAGTTGTTGGAGGCTGAAATCGTTTGGCACTCGGCAGAATCTTTGGTTCAGGTTTTTTTTCACAAGGGTCACTGTGCTTTTTGACCACATATTTGGCGAGGGTATTCACTAACATTCCATTGCATATGGGAATATGAGAGAAGGGGTATATAGAAAATCCACTTACCAGGTCAGGTTCATTGACAAAGCCCAAGATGCATGCAATACGGAGAGCCTGGGGGGCTAAAATGTTATCAGTCGGACATGGGCGAATGTGGATTAATTGTGAGGTGAACATCCAGGAATAGCCCCAAAAACTTCAGGATATTGAGTGGCAGATAAAATTGTTGTGGTCAACTCATGTGAACCTTAAGTTACATCCTCCGATTCAGGTGAGCGCGAGGGTTTTTAAACCTAAGCCGAATACCACACAATACCTACATCTACATTGTACTCGAAAAACCGAGAAAGTTCAAGACCTTGACGATGACTAGACACCTTAAGCTGCTCCTTTTAGCAGTACCGCTGAAAGACACCCACAAGGGAACATGGCTTCTGAGTGTCATTCTCTTACTACTTGTAGCCAGTTCTTCCGCACTGTTCTTATTAGTTTTAAGTCACTTTGTCTTCGTACGCTTGCCTGCTATGCGCCAGCACAGAAACAATGAACTGCAACAGCCCTAATTCAAAAGACTGTCTAATGGCCGGAGCACCACACGATATCTTCATTTAGGGGAACTGATAGTTCAACTTACTCAAAACTTGTAATGGGGGACGAGGTACCCAGGTGGTGTCTAGTCACGACCAAGGTCCATTTGGTTACTGGACCTCCGTGAAAGACAGTACATCAACGGATTTTAAAAAGAACACGTGTCAGCGATCTGGTCAGCAGGACACTACTAGCTGCTACTGAAAACAGCACTGCTAACTTAGACGTCCCAACCATTTCGGGAAAGCAAGTCCCGGATACAACTTAGGTTGATCAACAACCTAAGACGACGTCCATATCCGTTAGTTTGTGGTAGAGGATAGTTTTAATTTCTCCCTAGCCTTATGTGTTATGCAGTACAGTAAAGGTGGCGCGTCCGAAATGGATGCAAATTACTGGGATACTCACAGGAATCACGCAGGAACCTTATCATCACCGATCACCACAAAAATTCCACCTACTTAATGCCAAAAAACTGGGTGACCAATCATATGTGACCGAAAGCTTTTGTTCGAAGTTCTCCAAACAATGCCTGGTGGAAACCCGAGGATATTGGGATTTCATTGCTATTCTTCGCTATCAAGAAAGCGACCTGATGTAAATATTGTGATTGATGTCCAATAATAGTTTGTGACCCAGAGTGTTTCATCCAATGAGAGATGTGCCAACCGTTGCATTAGTACGTCCGAATCAAATTCAAGTGGGAATTTTCTTCATTTAACTTAATTCACAAACCGAAAATGGCTTTGTTGCCACCTAAGACTGATTAGGTCCGTGAGAGACCTCGGAGAGTCCCTGTTCGTCTGCCTTACGCCTCGGCCAAACTTGTAACCTAGTCACTTTGCCTGATGAAGTATTGGCGTCAAAAACTAAACGTTGCGCAAAAATAAATCCACTGACTTCACTACCACCAACAAGGCCAACGAAAACCCTGGACAGCCGACTACCGGTTTCAACCTGCTTTGGGGCTTATTCAGCAGACCTAGCCCGGAATTTCCACCAAGTCTATCTTCCCCTTGAACACCAATGTTCAAGTGTGTTGCGATAAACGCCTATTTGCAAAGTAAATTGATTTTGACAAGATGTCCACGTGAATCTTCAGCTGAACGTGCTGCACAGAAGTGCCTCATGGTTCGATTGCGACGATGAAGTCAATGAGACCTAAGAACGACGAAACAGGTACATGTGACGAACTGGTTAATTTGAAAGTTGGTATACTGTTGTTCAGCACCAATTCTGTGCGCTTTCTTCACAGTGGACTGCACTGGAAATCGATATATTTCTGTCTAGAGTTTCGTCTTTGTCGCCGCTTGGTAATGCCGTCTTCGTTCCAAGAAATGAATGACATCTCAGACCATTTTTGCACTGTGTGCATGAGATGACCTTGGAGTCACGTGACATGTCTAGCCAGTTTGACTGGTTTTCTAGGTTTTTGTCTGGTGTCCACGATTGATTTGAGAGTTACATTGTGTGTTACATTGTTTCCAGTTTACTTCCATCAACAGGAAAAGAAATTTGAATTCTGGTGTGAAGTGCTCGAACAAACATTAAGTCTGCAGGTGAAACCAAAGTAGGCTCTCTGGCTGTCATGCTATAGGCAAACGAGAACCGATCCAATTTGGTTTGATTCGGCCTGGGTCCCATTTTCCGAAGGTCTTTCTGCAGCATCTGTATCGCGCGTTCCACCGTATCATCCGATATCCGTTGGTAGGTCGCTGACCTGAAATGCTGCACGCCATTCCGGAAAAGATAGTTTCGAAGGATTTCTTTGATAAATGAAGCACCACTGTCCTTACAAACGGTTTACTGGACGCCAAAGTGCGCAAACAGCGTGCGAATCTTGTGGATTGCTGTCTTTGAGTTAACAAACGTATCTGGATATATTTCACCCCAGTCGTCTTTACGTGTACTGCACCAAAGTAGTTTGTATTTATCCGCTATCAGGGTTTATCTGATCACCGCCAAGGATGGGTCGGCCCACGTGGGCCAACAGCCCAAGTCGTCTTGTCTATCAGTGTGCAGCTTTACTCTGACGATTGTATGGTGCTGGATTCGAAAGCAGTAAACCTTAGCTACAAGATAGTAAAGACCACTCCAAGGTGACACTGAGGGGCCAGCGGCCCATCCGCGTAGTATGGTGATGTTCGCAATGTTGTTTCTGCTCCAGTAAGGGTACTGCGTTCTGTCTCACGCCAACTCCAAGACACAGCCTTATAAGGGAATTCACACAAAAAGGTAACAACAAGGAGGAATTGTGAGCTGATAAGCGATGGTAATGAGAATACATTCCTTGGAACGATTCAAGCTGTTTCTGGTTTTGGGGTTCCGGTACATCAGTTATACCATTAACCTTATCGTCTGACATATAAAGCAGTGTATTTGATAAAACTGAAGGTATTCTGCAACTTCATACGGATCACATGTTTTTTTTCTCAATAGTACTGAGATTAGGTGCACTGAGTGCTGTTTTACTGTCCGGTGTCCTCTTACTGCCAAGCAATCGTCAAGCCAAATTGATCACATAGCCATCAGATATCGATGGCGAAGCCAGGTAATAACTGCCCACCACTGCGGAGCACAGTGAGTGACTCAGATCATTCCCTCTTTCTAAAGCCTAATGTGTAATGTACTGAGAGCAGCACCATCATAGCACACAGATTGTGACTAGAATGAGATAATCTCAGCGATCTGTGGTTCCTGAGACTATGCTGGTGATGTTTCAATGCGCGTGCACATAAGTTCTTTGGACTTCAGCATGGTACTCACTATTCCTTAATGCTAGACACTTACTGCGTCGAGCTCCGAGCACCATTGGGCTGGGTAGCTGGTCAGATCTAAGCTTAGACAATGCCTATTTAGGGGATGGGGATACTTGCTGTTAGCAAACGGTTCAAGAGAGTTAGTAAGTTGGTGCAGTCAGGCATGTATTGAAGCTTTTTCAGCTAATTCATAAAACAGGATCCAAGGGACAAGTTTATCAAAAGTAACGCGAAATTTGATTCGACTTTTAGATCTCTAGACAGAACAGTCTGAGCAACAGTTTATTTGGCCATCTGCCTCTGTATCAACAGTTTCCAGTAGGTGAACTCAAAATGGGTAACTGGTCCGTTATCCTGAATAACTCTCAGTTACCAATATGCCTTTCAGCCCCAAAGACACCAACCAACTGCTGGGCCAGATACGCTTCCAGAGCCGGCAGAAAATAGTTTTGTTCTGCCTTCAGTAGACGGTTCGAAATTATTTGGGAACGAAAATACGTCGTGTTCAAATATCTGGAGTCAATGGGCCATCAGATCTTTATTTAGAAGTGGTATCCAAGTCAACTGTCCTGCACACACACACACACCTAAGGTTTGTACCTGTCATAACACAGGCATTAACTTTCCTGGAGCGAATCCTGGAACATCATCAGGATTTCGACCAGGAAGGAGCCATGGTGATTACATCTTTACATCAGATGATTGAGTAGCATCACACATACCACCGACGAACTGTGGCGGTTTTCCTCGACTTCCAGTTTGCCTGTGACTCCGTAGATTCTTCTGCCTATACATTACAAGTTACTCTTTCCAGCACTTATGAGCGTCCAGGAGTTGGTGAAGTTCGCAAGAGCTACTCCATCTCTGTGTTTTGTTTTGTTTCGTTCCTCGTACAGTAATGAAATGCACACTTGGAGAAGTAGGAATCAAAATGAATTAGAGAGAGAGCGAGACTGATAAATTTGGGCTTGACGCAAAATATAGGTCTTCTGGTTTGATGATCGTCGGTGGACACAATCAACTCTAAACAGAAGGTCAGAAACGGTCACTTGTTATAGGTTCACCCTTTTCAGCCTTCCTGTGCTCTTCGAAGCGAAGAGCTTGATTTTGTGGATAGGTCGACTTACCTTGGCAACTACAAGGGCCGAGAGTGTACCACGACGCAATAAGTTAGTGCACAGATAATCAAAGTGCGAAAGTTATTTGTCAGCTGGCGTCATTTGTGGCTTCGGAAACAGGTTTCATTGAAGCTGACGGGCTGTGTTTAAAAGGCGATTGTGAGAGCAGCGTTATGTCACAGATCCCCCGCAATGTACTACGTTTTCTCTTTCAGTCAGGCCACAAGCTGGACAGTTGTTCGGGCTTCTTCGAACTGTGTTCATGTACATTTTGGTTTGATATTAGGCCGTAACTATGATTGGTGTTCACGCAAAAGCAAAGTTCGGAAGCATTGGTAAGTTGATGGTGCAAGCATCCGTCATTGGGTTCGACGAGAATGACTGCAATCCATCGATCGCTTTGTCACTCACTCCTCACTCGGCCCGTCCAACCGCGCACTGACCATGTCTCCTCGTTCAGCTGTAGCACCATTTCGCTACCGAGTTGCCGTGTCAACGGAAGAGCACTCGAGGGCTGGGATACGACCAGGTTGCCTAAGCCTAGACAGGAGCAGTCGAGATGCTGAGGTTGGTTTCGAACAACGGACCTTGCCGACCGTAGGCTGACGCCTTAACCACTGAGCTATCTCGAGCCCTCCATGTCTCCTCACATGGTGACGAAACATTTGCAAGCTAATGACCAAGCCCGGCAAACAACCCAAAAGCCAATTCACTCATTGCATTTTGGCCGATATTTTGGTGCGAAAAAAGTAGTTATAGACATCCGAAATCGTTGGATTCATCTCGTTTTCCTCTATTCGATTATTCCTATTACAAGGGCCTTCCCGTAAATCGGTAGGAATGGACCGATTTCGCGTGAAAATTTTGCCTGAAGAATTCAAGTCTTAACAAATTCCAACCTGGTTCCCCAGTTAGTCATTGGAATTAGCCAATTATGGTTATGCTAGTTCGAAAAAAGCTTGAAGTTTGCGGTTAGGGTTCGTAGCACCCAGTCGTATTACGACTGCCTTTATCGGTGAGCTCGTGCTCTCTTTCGTCAGGGCAACTTTGAACTACGACGTTGTAACGCGGAACGCACTGAGGTCACTTTGTTTGGGTTACGGGAGCGCTAGGTACGGAGCCGAAAAACTTCGGTAGATTACGCTGTTGTCAGAAGAACCAGAACCATACACATTCCCATCATCAGACCAGCAGTGAAATTCTGATGTTTGCTAAATGATTGGTCAGAAAGTAACAAGGTCAAAAATCAATTACACTGGTCTGATCATTGATACATGACTGGCATTTGTATCGGTCTCAGTAGGATCGACGCCTACATACAGATCTCACTAAGCAACATTGTTGTAAATAAAGACGAGACAACGAAGCAGGCTATGGACTGACAGATATTTCGTTATCTTGTCCACTCGCACTGCACCTGTCAAATACATTAGTCCAATAGATGAGTCATCTAACTTGAAACCTTTCAGTACAAGGTTAAATTTGGCCGACAATTATAACCCCAGCCCACAAACCAAACCAATCTTAAATGAAACTAGTCACAAGGTTGCTGAGAACTCTTCGACAGTCTCCCTTAAATACCAAATTGATGTGCGAATGAATGTATTTCGCGTAAACCAATCTTCGTTTCGTCCAGGCATTAATCGCTCCCCCCACTGCCCTAAGAAGGACTAGGAAGCGGGACTAGTTTTCAAAGCCCTATCATATAAAGGAACTTTTAGGACCCACCTTATCTACGCGTATCTTATATAAACGGTGATAACTGTAATGGCTTACAGCTGCGTAGATGATGATCGTGCTTTGAGATCTAACCAGCTCCACAGCACGTCTGACTCTAATGCAGCTAGACAGCCCAACTTCGGTCGTTCACTTAGGTAACCTCGCGAGGGATGACAGTGGTATGTCAACCATAATTTGCCCATATCTGTCTGTGACTGGATACGGTGTATCTTTCCTGACCAGAGATCACTTAGCATTGACCTTGACGTAACACACTACTCATAAAGTTGCTGAAAACTTTTTGACAGCCCACGACCAGTTTCGCTCTTCCACTTCGGGCACATCAGGTAGGCGCGTTCCCCGAGTTTCCGTCATCCTCATGTTCTAACTGAACCCAAACTGGACAAGCGGACCATCATAAAAGAGAAATTCAGCTGGATTCAGTTGAGTCTCCTGTCAGGACCAAATTCGCGTGCAAATGAGAATATTTGTCGAAATGGCCTTGACCTTTTTTTACTCAAATCACAAGTAAACTGCACTAAAATAGACTGATAATGTGTGTTCTTGGACAAATTCATAAAGTTCGAATCTGAATAAAACACTGAAACATCTGGAGATACCAAAGCAAATTTCCAACTACGGTTGATTCCGTCACTCATTTTCGTAGCAGTAGGAATGAAGACAACATGGCTTTCCGGTAATTGTTCGGCCATCCAACTTTAAAGATCAAGAGAAAACACTGTACACGTCCTGTGCAGAGTTGTCTTGACAGCCTTAAGGAGGAAAGGAATCAGGATACCATCCAGTTACCTAAGCCCAGACATGAACAACTGAAATGTCTGGAGCCGTGTTCAGCTCAAACTTAGTATTTCGCGCCTCTTGAAGCTTCCAAGGTTCTGAGAGTGAATGAAATTTGCTGCGTTCTGAAACAATAGGGTTGCATAAACAAACTAGGCAAAGATATGGTTTGTTTAAAGTATAACTTCGGACAACAGTTGTAACCATAGCAACAATGAAAATGCAAGCCAAGTAGCGGGGGCGTTTGCCTCAAATAATTATGTGGAGTAGTCGGGAAGAAAGTGCATCCGAAATAGATCCTTCTCGTGCAAACTGAAGATATCCCGAGGTAATTTTTCCCCACCACATTCGGTTCGTCGCATGTCTAATTACGCCCAGTTGCCGGGTGGATTTGTAGGGGCGTTCATCCTCCAGTGAAAATCTCAGGAAGAACTTTGCTTGTGGTATTCAGTCCTATGATGATTGAGGTCAAGAAAAACGCGTCCCAGATTCCGAAGAATTGACGTAAGCGACTTAGAGGTGATCCCTGTGATGTGACTTGGAGAGGAGAGTACAGGCCAATCAGTGGTGCATGTCTCGAAACTCCAAAGGTCTGGATTTTTCAGCTTATCTTAAGATGTGTGTGTCAGATGCAACTAGGAGGGGCTAGGTTGCATGCTCACAAGAGAGCAGCATCAACAAAGGCACCAGGCAAGTCAGAAAAAATGCCCTTCGCTTTATTGATTTTCTCTCAGAAGGGGAAGTAAATTAATCCACTTTCTTATGTCGCGCAAAGTTTCAAGAACTGTTGAAGTAACTTCTGAAACGGCTACTAAACAACGCAATACACCTGGCTTGCTAATTTCACCACTATGAGGCCAGACGATGGTAGTCCGTAGCCGACCATGTTGCCAGTATCAGGATCCGACATTCCTAATCCAGCTGGAATGTTTTGGCGTTAACAGCCAGGTACAAAAGATGCTGTAAGACGGATCGGAAGTCTATTCCTAATATGGTTTGAATGAGAGAAAATGTAAAGCAGACAATCAATAGGTTGCGCTGATAACCATTCAGGAGCAGTGGCCGAGATCTCATGCACTAAGTTATGTCAGATTCTGCTAAAAAGCCGAGGAGCATTGGGAAGCTGTGATAGGTTCGTGTCCTGCCGCTTGTGTGTTACACAGTTTGCATGCTTCACAACTGAACCTTGGACTGAGTTGTCGTGTCACGTATGACCTGTCGCTCTTGAGTCGCCTTCGTATGAGATATGAACAGAGGTAGGGCAACATACACTCAGGTTGCGGAGCAGCTACCAGAAGCGCCTGTGTATCAACAATCACGAAGGACAACACACAGAAGGACGCCAGTGACAAAGATTCAAGTTAATCCGAGACAGAAGACTTATACTACTCAACTTCAACGAGGAGGTATTTGGAGAATTGGCTCCGAACGTAACTGGACTATACAACTACCAATGGAATAACTGTTTTCGTTGAGACAGTTGTAATTGGTTGTTCTTCACTTGCCCTTGACAGCTGAGTTCTATTTTTAGTATCACCTATTGGCCCGCCTAGAACTTTCCACGTGAGGTTTGTAAACAGCCCGTTTTCGGCTACACATAACACGCCTGTACGCGTTAGTGTTCAATAGGTAAGCTGATTCGCATGTTCATTGGCTTTCCGGTTTGGCTAAGCGCATCAGGCTATCAAGCGGCCATCCAGACTCGGGATCACGGTGTTAAGAAGGCATTTAGATATCTGTGGTCCACAACAGGTTGACTGGATCCTTCCACTGTCCGCTGATTTGCCCAGTGTAACCACAGTCACCATCGATACAATCAATCTCGGGTCGGTCCAAGAAGCGCGAGTGAGTCAAACAAACTAGAGCGTGACTTAGCTGTTCTATTCCATGTATCAACCGAGGACCATCAGGTCAGCTTGGATGAGGCCCAGATACTGCAGCAAAATCTCGGTGTATATGTACCGAGGTGATGTGTTGAATCCGTGACTATTCACTGACACCTGCGTAACTTAACATATCTGATAGTGTTATTTGCTGCTTGGTCCGGCCCACAATGATGACTCAAGCATGACAGTTCGAATGTGAAAGAACAATTCGTTATCAAGGTCAGGTGTGAAGCATGTTCAAAATATAGACACGCGCACAAGCGGCAGGGCGTACAAATCACAACACGTGACAGTACGTTGACCAGTCTTTGGCTTTCTAACTTTGACTTTCTAACATCAGTAATTTCTACCTTGATAACGGCAACCGTCGTTCGTGGAAGCATCAAACAACTTCACTTGGTACATCAGCTGTGTAGTCAGCAGCATTTCCAATATGAACCAACAGCCGCTTCGACAAATACACTCATTTGTGTACCCATTTGGTTTTCACGGGAGACTCGCTTCTTCAACTGAATATGCTACACCATGTATCAACGTATCCGGATATCGTACCAACTGAAGCATACGGCGACCTAGTGCAGGAAATTCGGTTGAAGAATATTATAAACGAGAGACTAAGCTGGGATCCAGGTGCCTCCCTGTCAAAACCAAATCGGCATGCAGATAAGTGTATTTGACGAATTTCGTGCAATTTGGGTTCAAGTGGAACATAAGGTTGACGGAAACGTGAGGATTGCGCTTACCTGATGAGCCCCAGGAAGGACGAAATTGGTCGTGGGCTGTTGAAGAGCTCTCAGCAACCTTGTGAGTAGTATGTTTCATCTAGAAAATAAAGCTTTGTTTCCCCTAGCAGAGCAGCTTTTCGACCATTTAGCAGGCTCCGCAAGGTAGGAGTTGCTTGATCAAATATCTATATTGGGCATTGGATGGGAAAGCAGTTCACTTCCGCTGTTAAAGTGTTCAGGGTGTTTTGCAAATATCCGATGTGATTTCCTATCAGAACATTGTTATAACTACGAAATCCTGTTTCCCTACAGAAGCCCCACGCCAGCACCGCTACTTTCACACGTCTTGCCTGTGCCGAAGTTGGAAAGAAGTTGAATAGATGTTGGAGATGGGACATCCTTAAATGCGTCACAGGTAGTGAGGGACGGATGAGGTATCGTGTGGAACCGGCCGGTCGTTTGCTGGCATGATGCCTTTAGGCCCGCAATTCTCTTTATGCATGATTATTCCATAAGGCACGGTCAAAGAGAACTCGGACGTCCGGAAAGACTACGATAGTGTTTGACGTTTAACTGCAGAGTCAAACCACTAGAGACAAAACGACTGGTTGCACCAACTCGTTAGTTTGACAATTATGTACCCATCGACTGATGTTTCGCGGGATTTTGAGCAGTCCCAAATGTTCATGATACTGTAAGTGGAGTCGTTGTCTACGTTCTGCAGTTCGCCGAACGGCTCTCTCTTGAAGACGCTGGATTGTAAAAGCTGTTATGAGGTAACCACGATTCAACGGGCTTACTCAACCTGCAAATGAATGACCACATTAGTCAGTTAACCATGTAGACTTTTCTGCTAGGGGCGAAAGCTCACCTAACGGACAAGCACTGTTGCTTGGGCACAGCAGGCATTTGACCTCAACAACCGGGGAAATTGGAATTTATACACCGATTTTACGAACATCATGGGGAAGAATCAGCTCTATTTGAAATAGAGAATAAGAACGCCAGTTAAACAGGCCGGATGCTGGAACAGATTAGCTGCGTGTAAGCAGAATGCAGTTAGTTGGTGGAACTGTTTCTGAATTCGATGAACTAACGGGCTGGTTCAATATATTATTTAGTATCCACAATTTATGTTGCTTGTAGGAAGGGAAATTTGCAACACAATCATAAATACGTCTTTTAAATGGCCCAACAAAATGTGGTTTGTTCGTAGGTCTCCCATTAGAAAAGAGTTCACTTCACACCGAAGGAAAACAGATCCCAGGCTGCCCAGGAGAGGAGGAGTTTATTGCAAGATCCGTGCGCGTTCTGAACCGTTGGTAGCAAGCTCACTAAATTCGAGCCACCGAAGACTTGACATGTTATGGTTCTTCATAGAAGTTGTCTCATCTACCGAGATCCTAACGGCTTCGTTCATCCCTTCAAATGTAGATGAATCTTTGTCAGCCTGTCCCTTACCAGCCTAGAGATTCACCAAGTTGAGGGGGTCTTCTTTTAAAAAAATTTGACCCTGTAGATTAGGTATCATTTGACAGATTCCAACCGCTTTTCGCCCAAGGCAGTAATGCGCACGTACGTTATTTCGTTTTCCGAGCTGCTTAGCATTTCTACTTTTATTGACACCGAAAAAAGGGCGTTGAGGAAACGATAATAGCCCTAGTCTGTCACCCACGCACGAACGAAGAACAGTCCATTACCCTTATGGGAGGATCACTGCGCGCGGCTTTGTGGTCACACGGGCGTGGTCTCCCTAAACCCATTGAAAATGCAAAAACCACACCCTTTATGGTAAAGAGCTCATAGAGAGAGAGAGGACAAGAATTGTACAATCGGGATACCATCATTATAAGGTTGAATGTAGTTCATGTAAACCGCAAGGAAAGAGTGAACTGAGTTAAAGTGCCTGTCAAGTAGAGAAAAAGCTTACAAAATACATTTAGCCCTATCGACCCGAACAGCCCACTTATCAAAGTCCCCATGCATGCAATATAACTCACCTTACTGTGTGCCTGGATGGGGGAATACTGTACACAAACGTAAATCTGGAGTGCAATTCAGCCAGCGTTTTTAGTTCATCTGGTCTAGGAAACCATTGTTTTAGTTATTCAGACAGTAATCACTATTTTTCTTTCATAATCCACAGGGGCCTCGAAAATGGCCAAGAATAAGAAAGCGATGTTTGAGCCGCACTCATCCACAAATAGCATTCAAAATAACTCATATACTGGGACAACTCAGGCGAAAATGAATCGCAAATGCTTGTGGTTAGGACACTGATCGCTGAGGCTGGGACATCTTAATCGGTAGCAAATAGAGGAACAGTGAAAATGATGCAGTGAAGTTTTGCTGCCCGACCGTCTCGTCAAGAAGCAATACTTTTTACCACTGCAAATGTTCTGCTAACACCGCCTGGAAAAGTACAGCAACAGCAACAACACCAACCAGCATTTTCGCTAGTATGTTTTCAGCACGAAGTGCTTACTGTGCAACAACTGTTGGTCGCATCATCTTAAAGTAGCCAATGAGTTGTCATTCGCACACGCAAACCTTCAGGCACACATGGACCTACAGTGTTATCACGACCCACCTAAATGGGCATAAGCAGGCGTGCTACGCTTCAAGCCGAAGTACAACTTAAGAGCACTAATCAAGTCACTAGTAGGAAGCATCCCCCCAAAAAAAGATCAGTTGCGCTTACTCGGTCCTATCGGTGTAAGATGAATTTGGAATTGCATAAAAATGTTATTGCAACATCTTCCAAGCAACCTATCTTATGAGGCTGAGTGGATTGGCACTGAATCTTCATCATGGAAAGTGAGTCCTTCAGGTCAACCTCCAAAATTGCTTACACCATTTCGTAAATTCGATCAGCCTGGTTGCAACCTTCATCAGTTCAAAGCCCTGGTCGTCAGTACAGGATAGGCATCGTATGTAGGACCTGGGATATAGATGAAATGTCCATACGGAACTCTCACTCTACAACTGCATCCGTAATGCCAAGCAGATTCAGTAGTGTTTGAGAAATAGTCGTAACAGGGGGGGGGGTATTTAGCATATTCCAAAAGTGAGCGCCGTACACAAGATTCGTGCTACTTTGCAGCATAAAGTTTCACAATTTTACCAGGTCCTTCTGAACCACTCCAGTCAACATCTAGCGTTCTGGTGACCCACATTTCAGCGTCTGGAAAACGCTAAAGTTTCCGAATTGGGGGACTTCTCGTGTTGTGAATCGGACATCTGATTGGTTGCAAAGCGGCAACATACACAGAATATTAATACATCTGGACCTTAAATGGAATCCCCTGGTTAGATACCATAGTTAAAGCGGTCAAACTTCCATTACCCCAGGTGCGACCGTCAAACGTTGTTAGCTTAGACAGTAAAATTCAAGGTTCTACTCGTTCGGTCGCATTATCTAAACATTTTGACGTATATGAATTAAGCTCTCCACTGCAGAGGACAAAATGAGCGAGAAAAGGGGTCTAGTGCTAGTTCATCATAAACTTTCGAAGAGCCAAACTATTCAGACTCAAATTTACAGAATATGGGTAGAAACTAACGGAAATAAAGCCAATACGGTTGACGAGATAGCACCTACTCATTAGCCATCAGCAGCTGCAAAAGTTCTGACTCATATTCATGTTGAAATTATTAGAACTGGAGACTCGGTGGAGTCACCGGTAGTCAAGATATTGATAGGCGTCCGTGTAATGTGCAGCACACAGGCTGCCAAGAGATTCCGCTGCGAAGAACTGAATTTACAGCCAAACTGTTGTTCAAGTCAAAGAGAGATTTTCTCAGATTTCGGGGATTATGTTTACCTGATAACCCCAAACAGGATAAAACGGTAGTGGGCTGTCTGCGGATTTCGAGCAGTCATCCCAGACTTGTCAATTCGGAAACAAAGCAAGCTTTGTGGGTGCTTGCGGGATCTGTAGAATTCGCGTTCACATCAGTCGTTTGGAACGTCATCCTCCTGTCCTGACGCAGTCATTCTGGTGAGCCCAAACCAACGGGGGGAAGCACTGGACTCGAGTTTAGCTCTTAATAGAGCTCATCAATAGCGCATACCCTTGGCCGGGCCGGGGCTTCAACTCCGCACTTCTTACATGTGAGGCGAGCATGTTACCACTAATCCACCAATGTATGCTGGACGTAGCGGGCGATGGTGTTCACGCAGGAGCGATATGATCAGTTTGACCGACGGTTCCAACGACGACCCAGTAGCTGTCCCGGCTGTACCGATCGATTGACCCGCCTGTCAGGACTTCCCAGTCAGGTGGCGCCACGGACGCTTGAAACCTGTTGCATCCTGCGTGCCCAGTAGCGGAAACACACTCGCCTCGCATGTCAGTTGTCCGAGGATATGCACCGATGGTGAGCTCTAATAAGAACGAAAATCGCGTCCAGTGATTACCCCCTCTGGTTTGGACTCACTAGAATAATTTAGCCAGGACACGAGGACAGTTCAAACGCGAAAACAAACTATAGGTCAAGTGTTCCACCCAGGTTAGCGTAGAATTCGTTCGAAGTGTGACTCCTGGCAAGTAGTCAGACAATGGTCGCCAATTTTTTTGTGATCCCCATAGAAGATCTGATCGATAAAAACCAGTGGTCAGTGTGCAGAAGCGCATGACAACTGTACACAAGTACGTATCAGTTCGGCTAGTCTGAAATCGTTCTTCACATAATCACCAGTTCTACGCCTTCCATTCTACTCCATCGTTTCGACTATCAACAGATGTGGTGTAATTCGCAGCCCCCGCTTCAAAACTAACACTTATTGTATCCCGCATCAAGCGCGTACCCCATCATTACTGAATCTTTGGTCAGCTATCGGTACTCATCTGCGTTTCTTGGCGGTCTGTTTATTTTTCCCTTGTGATTCCCGATTCCGGTGTGAAGTTCACTGATCATCCGTCCTATACAGACAATATTGCAGTCAGTGCGTTTGATTTTGTAAGCACAGAACCTGATTCTATCGACTACTGGTGGCGACTCTCCACCGTTTTCAGGTTAGCAGCTCGTCCTTCCGGTTGTCGGGACGTTGGTTAAACGTACGGGGAATATTCGGGGTTAGTTCCTTTCACCTAGATTTTAGAAACAGGTATGTTTGTCACATTTCATTTCAGAAACTAACCCAAAGAAACCTACATTGTTTTTCCACACTACCGTCGCGCTTTCAGTCACTCATTATAACAAATTCACTCTCTTCGGTAAGTTTTCAAAACATGTACCTTACGTATTCCCGTGAGCTGATCATGCTTCTCGGAGAAACATAACTTACTTCCTGGGTTATAAACGTAGAGTAGAGCTGAAGTAATGGTGGTCAGCAAGTTATTTTAACGAACTAATGCATCGGCGTGTTGGTCTGATTGGAACGGGTAAACCAACCAACATCGAGTTTGCACTTTCTCGTATGTCTCACGGTTCATTGTACTACACACCCAAGTCCTTTGAGCATGTTTTATATTTTGGACTGTAAAGTTCGTTAGGCAGTCCTAGTTGTGCTTAGTGTACGAATACCCTGGTTTATCATTTCCCGATGGATAACAACTACCATGCTGAGTAGCATTCAGGTTTCTTGCCTTCCAAAACTGGCCGGGGATGTAGTGCAGCCAACATTTCCGGCTGGTGTTCCGTTCATCAATGGTAGAATTCAGAGAATTGACTACAATAATCTTCCTAAAGAGAAGAGTCCACTCAGAGCTTTAGAAACTGCTTGGTGACTCATGCGCTGTCACAGTAAATGAGAACTATTGAAAAGAAGGCCAAAGCGTTGGGTGGGATATTTTTCTCCAACATTCTGGTATTGTTCCTTCGTGTGCATTAGTCGGACACCCAACTGCATTCAATCTGACCAAAAACGAGTGAAATTTAGCATTATGTACGAAACAACCGAATGCTGCCATCAAAAGTTCATGTGGCACAACCTCGTGATTTTCGGAATGTTTTACCCCAAAAAGAAAACGTTTTAAAGTCTTTCGTCAGTGTTTGTTTAAGGATTTCGTATAAACGGAGGCAACAAAATCGAGGAGCCAAATGCCATTGCCCTATTCATGCACCATCTCTATGGTTAAAAACGTCTGAGCATACGCGACTGAGACCCTGGATACAGTTACTAACGTAAATCCTGTCTAAGTGCGAGTTAATCATACCGCTGATCAGCCACCCGGGTCCGAACGGCTAAGTGTTCAAACTACTAACCAGGGGGTCACGTGTTCGAGACTCTCCGGAGTTTCGTGGGATGCGCACTGCTGATGAGTCCCAACAAGGATGAAACAGCTGTACAGTGCTTCTCGGATTTTCAGCATAGATTGGCTTCACTTACAGGATGAAATCCCCACAAAAAACTACCAAATCTCCTCACACTACCAACTAATGTAAACCTTAAAACACACAGGACAACACATGATAAAGAACACTGTTTGAATCTTTAAAAAAAGAGACACCATCTGTCAGGGCATTTCGATTTTAATGAAAGCCACGCATCGCGCTTAAAATACCGGTCAAGGAGGTGCGGCAGCAGCCTGTCAAAAGTACGCTTTTACTGAGTGACTACTGATAACTCGAGAGTAGCGTGAATAGCATAACGCTTTGAAAAAGACTGCCTATGCGAGCTTCACTCTCGTTCAGTGGAGCGTTCAAGATAGAGAACATGCCATTCACCTGGTGTTCGCACCAAATCAGAACAATATATCCAAGGAAGTACTTCAAAGTCGTAGTCACTGATTACCCAAAGGACGAGAATTCAGAAGAATGCGTTCAAAGGAGAGCACATCCCGTTTCTTTTCGAAATATGTATGTACAATGTTATGGTGCCCTTTAAGGGGAATGTGGCTTAGCGCGCGCGGACAGGTTCGAACTGGTAAACAGGGGCGGATGATTTGCTTTCCTTGGCCACAACCTTGTATTTCCGATTCGGATTCCGCTGAAATGTGAACGAACAAAAAGGTTCATTACCGACCAATAGGAATTGCAGCACCGAACAAGATTAGAGCAAATCGTATAGAAAATATAGTGTGTGGTTTCCTGCTAAGATAGAGGAGTGTGGGACAATTCCACAAGAAACAGCTCAGCGATTAGAGAACAGTCATACATCAGTGTGTGCGAACAGGGGAAAACTATTAACACTGACGGTATAATACCGCTGGAGATAGCGAGGTAGGGAAAGGTGCGCAGTTCAAAACCGTTCACGGATTAGGACGAGGAGGCTGCACCAGGAAGAGATGTCAGTAGAAAACCGTTACCTTTGGTTTCCAGCAAGAAACTTTCAAAAACTGGGTGGTCCTGCATTGAATCAGACCTATTCTTTTGTTTAAGTCTATCCACTCACAAGTACCTTGGTCAGTTGTCTAGCATCCTAGAAAGCAGTTGGTCGTCCAACTTTTCCTTTATCCCTTTGACCACCTGCTGTTTACCACTTAAGTGCAACAGAAAGATCGAATCTATGACGACTACTCACACATTTGGTGGGGAATAATGATATGAGATTTCTCATTCCAAAACTTAACATCGAACAGTCACTTTTCAAGCGGAACGAGGACGTCGTAAAAGGGATTGCATGCAAATATCAGGAAGCATGGAGGGAAAGAAGACACAAAGTAAGATGACAAGTTTGTGACCAAAGGAGAAAATCAACATTCAGATGCCGGTATAGTGTACAGCCACGCTCGAAGTAGAACCTAGAAACTGCTGAGGCAACTGTCACTCACTTCCAGAAGTTTCACTGTTTTACAGCAGCTCTTGCTTCTTGGACTCCTAACCGTTTATGTGTCAGCTCCTTTTGCCACGAGAATATCTACACGCCACTACCGAATGACCACGTATCAGACTTATCAACCTATCGCATTCTTTCGTATTTTTACCCTCCTGTATAGTCCAGATTAGTTTACTGCGGGTGCGGGTATGGTTTCTATAATTTAGATATGAATCGTCTACCTGAGGTGGCTCTGTTGGCGAACCCATTGAGAAGCTGTCTTTCAGTCAGTCGGTAGTTCCATCGGGCAAAACAAGCACGGGTATCCCAACGGATATACATGAATAGTTGCCAATCAGTTGCACGTATAACGTACAATTTGTTTGATATTTTCCGGCAGAAAGATGACATTGGATGTGGCAGCCCAAAGAAGAGGAATTGGACACAAAGCCAGCAGACGAACAGGCAAGTTTCAATTGATTCAGCAGTTTCACGGTCACGTAGCCCGAGTTTCAACAGAATCTAAGACAACTGGTAAGCGGAAGTGGACTGCATGTCTCGTGTCAATTAGGTGAGCTGAAATGGGCCTATGGATGTAACCATTACCGCCTTTTAGAGAGAACCACTTACAGCAGTTCTCAAATCCGTTTAAACGGATGGCGGTCCGTGCGACCTATCCATTACATGCACACTGAAATCGTGAAAAACAAGAGAGAAAATGTCTGCGGCAATGTGTCGTCATTCTGCAGACTCATAAGGGCGGATGTTGTGAACCAATGTCGAAGTTTGGCAGCATTCGATGTGACGCTACAGCAACCGAACGGCTTCCACCAAACCTGCTGCCAAACCGTCTTGTAAAAAGGATTATTATGGAGAGCTATTCGGGTTCGGTTCTGTTCATCCTCCTCACTTTGTTCTGCAGATCGGGCAAAAAACCTGTGGGTGTAGCCATCTTCTTTTGAAATATCCTAAGTAATGAAAAAATAGCATCATCGGGACGCATTTTCCGAACTTTTGAGGGCAAACAGCAAATCAGATTTGAGTTCCATTGCGGAGGGACAAAACTGTGCAAATCTACTATTAAAAAATCGCATCGTTCAGCTGTAGCACCCTTTCGGTGCCTTACTGCCATGCCACCCGAAGGAAGCACGAGGGCTGGGATATTGCCAGGTTGCCCAAGCCTAGACAGGGGAAGTCGAGACGCAGAGGTCGGGTTCGAACCACGGACCTTCGGGTCAGTTAATTGGCGCTCTAACCACTGAGCCATCTCGTCCCCTACATATTGTTCACTGTATGTTTTCATATGGCACACACTTCTTTGAACAGAACCATCATGCCATCTGGTCCATAATGCACCAGACGATTCTTTGTATTGAAGAAAAGTACAAAATTTGCCGTCAACAAGTCGGTGATACTCGACGAATTCTGAGTTCTTTCGACGTAAAATGGAACCAGTCTGGAGCGATGAGACTATCACGGCTAGTAACACCATTCTGATTGGTCTTCTTGTCCTCGACTTTTACCCACAGGAGAAATTCCCGGTTGTTCTTACTGAAATGGTCTAATGTTGTTCAGTTTCTATCCAGCATGAACACACCAAGTCATGGTTCCACATTACCTAGAAAACCTGTCCATCCAGAACTTCGGCACCTGCAGAGTCATGCGGTGATACCTACAGTCTTTGCATATAGGTTTAGGAATACAAAGAGAGACACTGGAAGCTGTGTTACACTATACTCATCTTGGAAGTTGCATTAGCTCGGACGGTAGTGTGACAAACGAAGTCAATGCATGAATCAGAAATGCGTTCACCAATTCGCGTCACTTATGACACCAAAAAGACTGATCACTGCATGTATCAGACTGCAGTGCGGGCTGTACTGTTGTACAGTTGCGAGACTTGGCCACCTCGGGAGGAGGATCCGTATCCGAGAGCTATGACTGGAATCGGTAGGAAACAGTGAATTCACAGTTGGTTGATTGGGAAAGGGGTCTCCAGTGGAACAGAACGTACCTCACTCAAGGGACGCATTCACCACTGCCACCTAAGATGGCTGCACCATGTGCTACGCATGCCAGGAAGAGACTGAGTAGGAGTGGCGAAAACCTAGGGGTGGACAGAATATGAGTTGGAAGAAGGAAATGAAGGATGGTACGGGAATTTTGAATGTTGTTGGTGCTGTTCCCCGTATCACACCGCTAGTTCACCAAAAAATACCTTTTGAGTTCAAATCAGTACATGACATCCTGTATATAACAAATCCCGGAATCCAATAAGTGTTTACGGCCGACAGCGGGGAAAAGAGCTCCGGGGTTATACTGAAGACTAAACGCTTTGATATTCGGAATGCCTGAGAACAACAACAGGCTGTGAATTCGGCAATCGGGTCGAACAGTGTTTTGTAGCCCTCAGCAACTGTAAGAGTTCGTGTGTGTAGTGCTCACTCGCGATCGGGAAGGGTAAAAAAGGCAATATGCTACGTACCACGAGTAACTGCTTCGCCTCTCGCTTTTTCAGCATTAGCTTCAATGTCTCAGCACGCTGGAGACGTTGCTGGAGTTCAGCATATGCCTCCTGACGTTCCTCCAAGATAGACACATTCGTGGTGTTTGTATCGGGTGAGAAGAACGCACCCGCTTTGATTTTGGCTCGAAGGTCTTGTGCCTCGGAGCTTGTTTCTGCGAAGAACGTGTGTTTGGGTCGAGTATGACGACTCCGCAAGTCGGGATCTCCATACAGTGCGTTCGTGGACGATTCCAGACGGCGGATTTTCGAGACTTCTTTCTGAAGTTCATGCCGGAGCTGAGCGACGCTCATTGACAATAAGGACTTCATTGTGGCGTCTGAATACTTTGTCTCTGCGTTGAGCGGAATATGACCACGTTCTGTCTTAGTTCATAATGGTCAGTTAATTTATCGACAGGAGCACGTGACTTACATCAAACGTGGAGTTACACATATTAAAATAGAATTCATCCGTATTTTTCGTGAGTGCTTGTCTTCGTAGCTCTCGTATTTTTTTATCCTTCTTCTCTTTCTCCCTGTAACGTGGTTTGAATTTGATCCATGAATGATACATACCTGGCTTTCAGAATGAAATCCTTTTTCTTTGGTAAAAGGCCTAAATGCTTGCGATGTTGCGGCTAAAAGATAAAGACGCTGGAAAACTTGAGGAGTGGTCTACCTGGGAGCGCTCTTTATGAGTCCGTGAGTAGCGTTTTTGGGCATTTTTGAAGGACGCGAATGGCATACTTCTAACAACAAGACGGAAGAGCTGTAAGAAGTGAACGAGAAGGTCAAAATTACGTTGGAGGGCATCGAATAACTCATACTAACGTTGTCAGAACACATTATCTATACGAGAAACTTGTATGGTAGTGAGGTCGGCTTGAGTTGAAAGTACAACACCATCAAATAAACCTATGCTTTGGACTGCTCCCCAGTTCAGTCGTTTCTACTGGTAAGTGTATGCATACATAGGGTTAAACAGGAACTTCCTCATCTCTGAAACAACAAATATTCAACGTATCTGGACGAGGTTGGCAGTTAAATTCCATGGGGAACTGAGACCGGGTCTCCGAAATGGCAATCCACAATCCTGTCTGTTCGGACATCTGGGCTGAAGCAATACGGTGCTCACCTGTACCAAAATGTTTGTCACACGAAAACGTGGACTACAGAGGAAGGTGACACTCACTGTCGGATATCCTTGCGTAAGACTTCAAGAGCATTTCTTTATCTCCTAAAACCCGTGGGTCACTTCTTTTGCAACGGGAGTCCGTTCTACTCCCAAGGCATCCACTCTCTGAGGTCGTTACTTAGCATGGCAATAAACATGACGCCCCATGAACGAATATTTCCACACAATCGACGTCTGAACTGAGTCTTCCTCATTGGCTGTCACGTCCCAACTAGCTGTGATTAAACGGATGGCTAGATCACCCAAATACAACCCGCTCACTGAAGAATCTGAGACTCTGGAATGTATGCAACATAGTTGAACGCTCGATTTCCGGGCGGCTATGAGGAAACTGTATCCACCCGTCGCTTGGCTCCGACGGCAGTCGAAGAAGCAATTGGAAGTGGACCCAACTACGATTCGTCGACCAATCCAACCAAAGGGTATCACAATCCCGGTCAGCCTCTCCCTATTACTCAGCTCATACGAACGTCTCACCTTTACGCTCATTACAGTTATAGTACTTCTGTTGTATATTGAATAAAGCATCAATTTGGGCACTCACGTCTTCTCAGCTACATTAACTCATCTGCGGCTTTAGATCATAACGATGGTGGCCATAGTTATCGTTCGCCCCACGACACCTGCTTCTAACACGGCTTGTCTGGGGAAAAAGATAAAGATAGTCAGATTTCAGTAGGGAGTTTCCGACAGTTCTGGTACAGGTTTTTCTGGACAACCCCACCATAGAACAGAAGATAACTTTCACAAACCGAGGTCCGGTATTGCTGTTGGTGAAGCAAAGCCATTTCTAGGTTGCAGTGTGTAAGCTTTACACCCATTTGTTCCTCAGTGAAACGCCACTGCCCACAACCATATGCAACCATCTTGAAAATTCCATGAATGAACAAACTCTTCCTGTTGTTGACTCATTTGCAATCTATTTTGCTGCGTTCCTTGAATCGCCACTCAGCAAAGATGCGAATCGCAGTGTCGCGTAACGCACAGCATAAGAAACATGGAATCTATATCAATTATGGATTTGAAACACTTCAGTTAAGTCTTGAACAGAATGGTGCTTAACATGCCAGGGGCGTTATTTGGTATCATTAGTTTACAAGTGTATCATGGTTGTCATTTACTGGTCATTTGATTTATAAGAGGACAAAGATAGCACATAGAACAAGCTCTAACACATGCACTAATTATCACCCAGACCCACGTCCTTAGCATAAGTAACTCCGAAGTTCCAACAGTGCTCAACCATTCTGAGGTGCACCCCCCCCCACACACACTGAAAGTTCTTCTAAGGGTATACCCATACGACTCTACTATGAAGTCACGCAGCCTTGCTATGGAGAAGAATGTTGGTAGTTCATGTGGCTTGTCCCACACGGACTCGATTCAATCAAATACACTAACAGACGGAGAACGATCAGCATCGTATCATTATCATCATCATCAATGACAGAAACACACCAGCAATGCATACTGGTGCTTAATTTCCATAAATCAACATAGACTCCTAACCAGGCCTGAGTGATCAGGCTGCGTTACCTAGCCTGCATGTAACCTATACTTGTCACTTTATCTCTTCCTCGATCGCCCACCTCACGGTCGCCACTTCTCAAACCAATGGTATCGAGATTTTTCAGATGTGAAACGCGGAGAAAATTCCACACCTAGTTATTTGCTCTTATCAGAATTCACCCGATGGTGTAACAAGAAAACTCAGTGCGAGGGTCCAGAAGCTTCAACGAAAGTAGAATGAGAAAGCACGTTGGCATTGTCGGAAGGAGTAGAAAATGTATGACGTTCAACGCTATGTAAGAAGAGCCAGTCGCGGATTTAAAGGTACTTGAGAGGTTAAGGTTAGATGATTAATCTGGGCAGGAGAGGTGACGGACAGGTCCAACAGTTTTGGTAGCTCTGCGCTGGACATTCTGCAGTTCTATTTCGTCTTGTCTCAGCTAACGGAGGTTACGGGGATCGGCGGATGGAAAGAAACCACGACCTTCACTTGTAGGATAAGAACATACATGTAAAGAGCAGAGGTTTGTAGATACAAAACGCCTGGGTCTCAGTTATACCGACGGAATGAAGACAAGGCCCGCCACTGAAGATTGATAATGGACAAAAAAGTGGACTGAAAATAAAACTGTTTCCTCGTTGTTGATAACGGAGGCAGGAGGTTTATGTGCCCATGCCAGACAGACGGCTGTTTATAGGACGGCTGGGTCGCTGCAGCATGTTTAAACAGCTGTTGAGCAGTGCTGGGCAATCGGAATCGGTGCAACTGGGACTCCCAAGTAGGTTGCGCATGTCCCCCTCAGTGTACACTTTCAAGCAGGTTTGTGTTGCTTCGTCTAGGGACAAACTCACTTGAGTTTTTGAGGAAGGACAGCGGCATTGGTCTAGATTTCCGCTGGAATCACACATAGAGGAGGAAAAGCTTAGGCGAGCTTCAAGACCTCGAGAGGATACGGACTTCACTTTGTAAACTGTAATATTTGACTTCTAATATAAACTTTTCTAGAACAGTCAGACAGTGGTCATAGGCCGGCATCAAGCTCAGGAATATCTTGTTCAGGTCACGCGTTTACGGATACTTCAATCGCCTGAGTAAGGATGGAGATAACGCGGGCGTAGGCTTCAAATATAGTCCAGGATATAAAGCTTCCTGTTCATTTGATAAGTGTGAACAACGGTGTTCAATCGATGCAGCTGAGGAAGTTACTCACCTCTGAAAACCGTCCACGACAATGTGCGAGGCGAGCAGCCGTTGTCCCGGAGGTAGCTTGACAACGACAAAGTAAGGCGGTCATTACAACAAATGGAGGGAGCAAATTCCGCGAGGACATCTATCATGGTCACGTCGCGAGTGAATGTCAGATTAATTCAACCATGATAATTACAACTAACGATGCTCCGTCACGAAGAGACTGGACCTTACCGTGGTGTGACGGCTTGCGTGCCTCCGCGACCCACTGAGCCATACTGGGTAGTGTCCGTGGTTATAGGTCTGATCAACAGTCTCCTGGCCCTCCAGGTTGGGGGTTATAACATGTGTGGCGACTTGTTCTAGAGAAATAGTAATGCACTTGCATTTCCCGCCAAACACCGCTGCCTTGTGGTCAGGCCTTCGAGCCAAAGGCTTTGGTTGAGGACCCTAATCGTCATCCTGTCTAGTTCTAGGCGCCCTGGCAGTATTTATCTCAGTCCAAGTACAACCATGACACTGACAACTGACAATACTGCCATGCCACATCGGCCGTCGCGTGATGTCACCAACTGGGTCGCCTTACTTGCTGCGTACAGTAGGGCAGGTAGGCGAAAACATGCTAGTGCTAACGCCTCCGTTCTTAAACTTTCACGTTTTCCCTCTCCTACCCTATCCCACCCAAATTTGAATGCTCTCTCCGCAGGTCTCAGCTCGCTGCGAATCACACCCAGCTGCAGCTTCCGTAAGTTCGACTTCAGTGACAACCCTAAACACTGAATTCTGTTTTCAAACCCCGAAAGCTTGTCTACTTAGCCGCCTTTAATGTTCACACACTAAAGCAAGCAGGACAAGCGGCTCCTGCTCGTACGTTGGATTCCCTCTGCATTGATGTATGCTGTCAGAAAAAAGGATACAGCACACAAGTACTGTGATTGAACTGACTGCCCATCGCTTTCTGCCAGGTTCCGGCGGTGCACCCCTGGTGGTGCAGAGGCCACTGTAGCTATGTATCGTAGTAAGCGACCGAGCGACAGCGTCTCTACTTGATTGGATACCCTTTGATGGTCGCCTCTGCGCGGTTCGTTAGGCAACGTCTGTGAGAGAATCTAGAGAGACTGAGGTTCACCGCACCCTGTTTGCTGTGTTTGCTTAAGCCCCAAATGACTGCAGCTCTGAATTTGCCATAAAAAGTTTCTATGACGCTCTAGGTGCTCTTCTAAAACGGACTAAAAGCTCAGATATCGTTGTGGTTGCTGGTGACATGAACGCCCAGATAGGTAGACTAGGCGCTGCTGAGGCCCGATTGGGTGGCCGTCTTCGATTGGACTCGAGAGAGCTCAGTGGTTAAGGTGCCAGCTTACGGACCAGAAGGTCTGTGGTTTGAACCCAACCTCAACATCCCGACTGCTCCTGTCTAGGCTTGGGCAACTTGGCAATATCCCAGCCCTCGTGCCTCCTTCCGTTGGGATGGCAGCTAGCCCCGAAAGAATGCTACAGCAGTACGATTTTTTTGGATTGGACACGAGACGCACGGACAACGGAGATCGCCTGCTTCAGATGTGTGCCGATCACAGTACCAATATCCGGAACAGCGGAAACCGCTTGAAAACGGGGTGCTCACCAACCAACCAGCTCCGAATCCAAATAGACCACATCGCCGTCAGTTATCCGTGGTAAGGGTCGATCACTGCTTGCCGCTCCTTCTGAAAAACCAATGTGGACTCCGACCATGCACTTGTACGCTGCTGCTTTTCAGGTCTACGCAAAACGTGCACACCTCCGTTAGCCATTGAGAAGCTAGTGGACCAAGAAATCAAACGAAACTTTCAGAACCAGGCAGCCTCCTCGAACACCTGCCGGACGGTCCAATGTCAGATATAAACGGCCACTGGGAAAAGATATCCAGAGTGCTACTCAGAGCCGGAACTTCTGTTTGCGACACAACCCAGCCCATCTCATCCAAACATTGGATCTCTGATACGACCATGGCTTTGCTGGAGGCCTGGCGACAGATTCCCTCCTGGCCGCAACCACAACTCCACCCAACGCCAGTTGAAACTGTGTCCGTGCAGACTGCAAAGTTTGGTGGACCCGAAAGCCGAAGAAATGGAAGAGGCAAAAAATGCTGAAAATATCCGCAGGCTGTTTTACTTGATTCGTTCGACTGGTCCTCGAAAGCCTCTTGCCAGCGAAATTATCAGGGATCAGAATGGCTTTCTGATACCCAGCAACGAATAATGTTTGGACCGCTGAGCACCATACTTCGAACAGTAATTCAGCTGAACACCTGTTACCTCCAATCCGGAATCCTGGCCTTCAACAGAAAGGTGGACTGTGAAAATGGGGCCGCCTTCAACCTAAGAAGTATCCGAGTGTATAGCTCTACTCAAACATCATCGTGCTGCTTGTCCTGGTGACCTTCCACCTGTTCTGTACAAGGATGTGGTGGGTTTCTCAGCCAGTGCTTGTCTACCCTGTTTGGGTCTATCTGGGAGAAAGAAACCGTCCCAAACAATGGTGCCCATTTTCAAGAAGGGTACTCGCAATGAATGTAGTGTTGTTAGAGGTGTTAGTTTGACTCCTGTCGTGACAAGGCTTCTGGCGTCACTGATTCTTCGTAGCCTTACAGTGATGCGGGGAACCTTGATCCGTGAACATCAAGCGGGATTTCGACCAGGTACAGGCTGCGTCGACCACATTTTCACACACCGTCAGGTGAGACGGCTCAGTGGTTAAGGCGCGAATTCACTGACCGGAAGGTCCGTGGTTCCAACTGGACCTCTGCATCTCGACTTCTCCTGTCTAGGCTTGGGCAACCTGGCAGTATCCCAGTCCTCGTGCTTCCTTCGGGTGGCATGGCAGCTAGGCACCGAAAGGGTGTTACAACTGAACGATTATCTTTATTTTATTTATATCCGTCAGGTGTTGGAGCAACGCCACATGTACAGACGACCCACAAACTTGATGTTCCTTGAATGCAAGAGTGCGTTCGATTTTGTGGATCAGTCAGTGTTATTAACTACACCTGCTCAACAAGGTATGCCCCAGAAGTTTGTGAACATGATCCGACCCCTGTATTCACATACCTCTAGGCGCGAGTGTTGTATATTTGCTGTTTTTCAAACGTTTCATCGTTCATTGCTAAATCACTTTCTTTCGTTTCAGCTCTCAGTGTCAAAGTTTTGGATGAATAAAGCCTAACTTCCGGGCCATCAGTCTTTTCCATTCTTATTCAGATTGTCGCTGCACTCCATCCCTCGTCGAACACAACAATTTATTCATCCAAAATTTTTCATCGAACAGTGGATCGATTCTTACGTCCTGAACGATTCGATACCGATCCCAATATTCAAGGCTCGGCAGATACATGGGAGCATTGGTTTTGTACTTTCACGAACTTCCTAGAGTCAATTGCTTCTCATTCACCATATAAACTGAAAACCTTGTTCAATTACGTTAAGGGGGGGGGCGAGATGGCTCAGTGGTAAGAGAGCGATTTCACTGACCGAGAGGTCCGTGGTTCGAACCCGACCTCTGCATCCCGACTTCCCCTGTCTAGGCTTGGGCAACCTGACAGTATCCCAGCCCTCGTGCTTCCATCGGGTGGCATGGCAGTTAGGCACCGAGAGGGTGCTACAGCTGAACGATTTTTTTCCCTCGCTCCTAGTGTTTACTGAATCATCAAAGACTGTAAAGACTCTGAATCAGCCATCGCAGCCTTGCGAGAAATTTATGTACAACCGAAAAATGAAATTTTTGCCTGGCATCTTTTGAAGACTTGTAAGCAGGACAAAGCTCAGAACCTTGATCAGGTTGTGCAAAAGCTTCGCAGTTTGGTGCCAGATTGCCGCTTTACGGCTGTCAGTGCAGAACAACATAGCGATGAAACGTTACGAGACGCATTTATTAGTGGACTTTATTCGAATACTATACGCCAGAGACTGCTGGAACATAAGTCGCATAGGCCATGTAAAATCCCTCAGATTAGCGCAAAAACAGTCGCTATCGTTTTTGCCGAACAATCAACGCCACTGTGCTACCGTATCGAACGACCCGCCAAAGTCCCCACGTTCTCAAACATCATTGCATGAACAGACGACTGCTGCTAGTATGGGGTCTTCATGTTTCTTCTGTGACTATGCTCGTCACGCGCGTTATAAATGCCCCGCTAAAGATGCTACCTGCAAAACCTTTGGAAAGAAAGGGCAGTTTCAAACGGTACGCAGATCTTCTACTGGTCCGAGGAACACCTCATCTGCTTCAAGTGCACTATCTTGCGTCACTGCAGAGGCTCCCGAGTGTCTCAAAGAAGCAGTCACCAATGTGAAAGCCAGTGGCGTCCCACTTCGAGCTCTTGTTGATATTGGTAGCTCAGCAAGTTTCACTTCCGAAAATGTAGTCCGTCGTAACAAGTGGTCTGTACTACCATAATCATTCAGCTGTACCACCCTTTCGGTGCCTAGATGTCATGCCACTAGAAGGAAGCACGAAGGCTAGGATACTGTCAGGTTGCCCAAGCCTAGACAGGGGAAGTCGAGAGGCAGAGGTCGGGTTCGAACCACGGACCTTCCGGTCAGCAAATTCGCGCTCTAACCACTTGAGCCATCTCGCTCTCTGTACTACTACCGTCATCTGAGATCACTTGGCATCCATCCAGCACAAAAGCTTTACTCTTGGACATCGTTTTTTAACGCTGCAACACAAACAAAACAAGTACCCCTCTTTCAAGTTTTCGGTATTACGTGACCTCTGTGCGAATATTCTGCGAGGACATGATTTTCCTAAGCTTCACAAATCCCTGGAAATCTCATTCAACGGTGATAAACCTTCTTTTTCGCTCTGTGGTCTAATTGCTGCCAAAATCGAACCTCTCACTTTGTTTGAGCATCTTGATCCAAGGTGTAAGCCCATCGCCATAAAGTCCAGACGACATTCTGCAGACGACCAGGCCCTCATTGCTTTTGAAGTAAAGCGTTTACTTGACCAACAAATCATTGAACCCTCAAAGTGCCCATGGAGAGCGCAAGTGCTCGTCACGACAAATGAACGACAGAAGAAACTAATGGTGGTTGACTATAGTCAGACTATAAACCGATTCACGCAACTGGACGCTTATCCGCTCCCCAGACTTGAAGATACGATTAGTAAAATAGCTCAATATCTTACTTTCAGCATGCTTGATCTTGAAAGTGCCTATTATCAAATACCCACTAAGGAAAGTGACAGAATCTAAACGGCTTTTGGGGCTTGCAACAATCTTTATCAGTTCCATCGAATACCTTTCGGAGTAGCGTGTTTTCAAAGGGTAATGGATGCCATAATACGCGCTGAAAAACTTACCGGGACATATGCGTATGTGGATAATGTCACCATTTGTGGAAAGAATCAAGAACACAATCGAAACCTCCAGCGTTTTCTCATCGTAGCACAAAAATAAGGCCTTCAGTTGAATCACGATAAAAGCACAATTTTCACCACTAAACTCGGACTCCTTGGCTATGAAATTACTGAAGGTATCATCAAACCGGAACCTGAACGCTTCAAGGTCGTGCGAGAACTGCCTGTTCCGAAGGACATGAAGTTTCAACAACGAGTGGTTGGCTTGTTCGCGTACTATTCTCATTGGATAAAATCTACACAATCGCTCACAATACAACCTTTCCTGTCTCTGAATATGTTATGAAAGCACTTGAAAGTCTCAAAAAAGAGTTGGTGGATGCAGGCGTGGTCACTATCGATCCGCGAATAACTTTGGTACTCGGAACTGATGCAGCTGATGTTGCGATTTCCGCTACACTCAATCAAAATAACAGGCCGGTCGCATTCTTCTCACGTACACTGTCTGTCAGTGAAAACATCATTCTGCTATTGAGGAAGAAGCGTGTGCAATTGTCGAAGCAGTGCGCAAATGGAGGCATTACCTACTCATGACCCATTTCAAGATTGTAACTGATCAGCGGTCCGTTGCGTTCATGTATTCAACACAACAAAAAGGAAAAATAAAAAATGACAAAATCCAACGATGGCGGATGGAGTTATCGCCTTTTTCTTTTGACGTAACCTACAGACCAGGCATAGAAAACAAAGCTGCTGACACGCTCTCTCGGAGTGTCTGTGCGAACACTTCATCGCAGCTGGATCTAAAACGCTTACACGCAACTCTGTGCCATCCGGGAGCAACACGCATGATGCATTTCGTTCGTGCCAAGAACCTCCCATTCTCCCTAGACGACGTCAGACTTGCCATTAAGCAGTGTCATGCGTGTGCGGAATTGAAACCACGTTTCTTCGAGCCATCTGGCGGTACACTCATTAAAGCCACACAAGAGTTTGAACGTTTAAGTATTGACTTCAAGGGACCACTGCCTTCGACGACTCAAAACAAATACCTACTGACGGTCGTAGACGAGTACTTCCGCTTTCCGTTCGCCTATGCTTGTCCAGATATAAGTTCGCCTACGGTGATATCATGCCTTGTGCCGCTCTTCGCTACATTTGGCCTGCCCAGTTTCGCGCATTCGGATCGCGGCTCATCATTCATTTCGGATGAGATCAAGCGATTTCTTCATGAAAAAGGCGTTGCCACCAGTCGGACCATTCCATATAACCCAAGGGGGAACGGTCAAGTGAAGCGATTGAATGGAACTTTGCGGAAAGCTATTACGCTTTCATTAAGATCAAAAGGTCTTCAAATCAGTCATTGGAAAACCGTTTTACGAGACGTCCTCCATTTGATTCGTTCTTTGTTGTGCACCGCCACCAACGCCACTCCATACGAGGGAATGTTTCATCACAATCGAAAATCCGCAGTTAGTACATCGTTGCCGCAGTGGTTGCTTTCGCCAGGACCAGTTCTGATGCGGCGAAATACACGATCTTCGAAGTATGACCACGTAGTCGAAGAGCTTGAGCTCCTTGAGTGTAACCCCGAGTACGCATATGTCAGACACCCTAACGGCATGGAAGAAACGGTCTCCCTACGTCACCTGGCGCCTTCCGCAGATTTTGGATGTGCTCCAGCATCCGAACAGCAGCAACCGCAGCCCAATACTAATTCATTTATTAGACCGGAACTATTTGACTCTGCTTCGGAAACTGAAATGTCGAATTCTTCCGAACACCCGTTGGTTGTACAACAACAGCGGACACGACCGTATGTCTTGCGCAACAGAGAGACCTGGCATTATTCAATTATAAAGCGAATTCCTGTGAACATTTATCTATGCGGGGGGTGAATGTTGTATATTTGCTCTATTTTTTTCAAACGTTTCATCGTTCATTGCTAAATCACTTTCTTTCGTTTCAGCTCTCAGTGTCAAAGTTTTGGATGAATAAAGCCTAACTTCCGGGCCCTCAGTCTTTTCCATTCTTATTCAGATTGTCGCTGCACTCCATCCCTCGTCGAACACAACAGTGAGAGTGTATTGTGAGCTCTCCAAAAGCTTCCCTACAGAAAGTGGTGTCTGGCAAGGATGTCCACTCTCTCCATTATTGTTCAACTTCGTCATTGATGAGATAATGCGGTGGACGGTGGGAGGTTTTCAATACTCCAGAGTTCAAGTTGTTGCTGGTGAGAACCTTGTCGGCCAGGGGTACGCAGACGGCATTGCCCTCGTTTTTGAAGACCAAGCCGAAGCACAAGCCCTGTTGAATATACTGACCACCGTCATACCATCATTGGGCACGCGCCTAGCACCCTCGAAGTGCAAAGTCATGCTTCAGAACGTACAGTCTCTGAACATACCCCTTACAATTCAAGGAGAACCACTGAAGGTCGTGGGGAATTTTACATACCTCTGACGTCAGTGGAAGAATGTCAAAGGCTCGAATCACGTTTGCTAAGTTGGGTCACTTGTTACATAAAAAAAGCACATCACTGGGTCTTAAGGGTGATGTGAGCCGTCTTCATGTCTTTGCCACCGATGCCTCAGAAGCGTTGCTGGCTCTGGATGGCGTCAACGGACTAGTAACTAGGTGATTAGAAAAAGGGTATTCGCTTGTACAGCACGTACTTCAATCGCGGAAAACATCCCACACCATCGACTACGATGGCTCGGCCATGTGCTAAGCATGTCGAAACACCGCTTACCTGGACAAGTGTTGTTCTCCGTGCCTCCTTCAGAATGGCGCAAACCACGAGGTGGACAACGTATGACTTAGCAGAAGGGTGTGGAATAGATTACGAAGAGTTTGGGTGTTGTTGGTGTTTTACGCCTTCCAGGATGGGATCCCCATGACTCCTGCGCTTGGCTGGAGACGTTGCAATAAATGGCGGCTGATGTCAATGGCGTTCGTGCTGTCAGTTTCTTTCCAGATTGTCTGATTGAGCGCTTGGAGGTGCAGGCACCCCAGAACGCTTGACATAGGCCAGCACTAGGTCCCCTCCCTCACCCACTCTTTTTCTCTTCTTTTCACTCTAGGGCTTTAAATATAATTAGACGAACCTTATGGTTGTACGGCAGTGAAGCAACATTGATGTTGCTGTCTTTGATGATGATGATGATGATTATGACAATATTCACCTCCCCCGCTGAGGTAAATGCTCCCAGGAGTTCGTTTTATGATTGAGTAATGTCAGACCTCTCTTTTGCGCAAGAACTACGGTCATATCCGGTGTTGTATAACCAACTGGTGTTCAGAGCAATTCGACATTTTAGTATCCGAAGCAGAGGGGTCAGATGGTTCCGGCTTAATAAACGGATCAGTATTAAGCTGCCATTGCTGATGTCCGGATACTGGAGAGCACTCAAAATCTGCGGAAGGCGCTAGGTGACGTAAGGAGACCGTTTCTTCCGTGCCGTCAGGCTGTCGGACAAATGCGTACTCAGGGTTAGACTCCAGGAGCTTAACCTCTTCTACCACGGGGTCGTACTTCGAAGATAGTGTGTCACCCGTATCACAACGGGTCCTGGCGAAGGCAACTACTGCGGCAATGATGTGTCGACTGCGAATTTTGGATTATGATGGAACATTCACTCGTGTGAAGTGACATTGGTGGCAGTGCACAACAAAGAACGAATCGAGTGGATGGCATCTTGTAAGATGGTTTCCCAGCGCTTGGCACATCAGAATGCTTGCGAAACGCCAGCACCAGGTCCCCCATCCACTCTTTTCTAATCTTTTCATCCTAAGGCTTTAAATATAATTAGGTAAACTTCACGCTTGTACGGCAGGGGAGCATCAGTGTCAACACTAATGTTGCTGTCTCTGATGATGATTATTTCTTTGAGGATGATTACGGAACTTCAATTCCTGTGATCAGGGCGATGGCCTCTGGATTACCAGAGATGCGCAGTCGGAAGCGACTACAGAGTGATGGGGCAGTTAGCTAACCACTGTACTTGAATTTTGGGTTTTTGTTTTTGATACGAAACAAGAGATTTGACAGGACCTTAACCTGGTGTGACAGTCTGTGTGCCTCCGTGACTTATTGAGCTATACTGCAACGTGTCTTTATGGCAATCGTAGCATCTCGTACCAGGTTGGTCAGTGGTTAGAGGTCTGACCAACACAGTCTCTTGGTCATCCATGTTGGGAGTTTGGACGTATGGCAATTTTTCGCTGAAGAGTTACCGAGCTGCCGATCCTGACCAGCTCCCACTCGCTCTGTTCAAGGGTGGAGGTGAAATCCGCAGTCGGTACTAGTCTAACTTCTAAATAGTCTCTTCTGGGCGGAAGAGACAGTCACAACTAAATGGAGTGAGTCGATAGTGGTACAAGGTTTCGAAAAGGGTGCTCGTAGTGAGTGTGCCAATCACAGGAATTAGCTTGACCCCTGTTATAACCAGACTCCCTGAGTCACCAATTCTACGCCATCCAACGAAGGCGCGTGAAATCGTTCAGCTGTAACACCCTTTCGGTGCCTAGCTGCCATGCCACCCGAGGGAAGCACGAGGGCTGGGATACTGCCAGGTTGCCCAAGCCTAGACAGGGGAAGTCGAGCGACAGAAATCACGGGTTCGAACCACGGACCTTTCGGTCAGTAAATCCGTGCTCTAAGCACTTCGGCCAACTCGCGTGAAGATGAGGTCCGAGAACAGCAAGCAGGATTCCGGCTAGGAAGGGTTATGTGGACCACATCTTCGCACTTCGTCAGGTGTTAGAGCAACGGTACACGTATAGGCGCCCTACAATCCCGGAGTCCCTTGACTTCAAGAGTGCGTTCGATTCTGTCGACCGGTTAGTTCTTTTTCACACGCTCGCACAACAGAGTATGCCCACGAAGTCTATGATTCAATTCAGTTTTTCAGCTATAAACCGTGCACCATAGGTACATTGGTTCCAGCTGCTACAGTTTCGATAACCTGAAAGTGGGACAGTTTGGGACATACAGCCAAGCGTCAGAGGCAATGGCAAGTTCAGTTTGTTCGGAAATTGGGTAACTACGCGTTGAAGGTGACAGTTTTGATGCACGAGCGCCACTGATTGCGCGAGTGGGCCATTTTTGTCAGTGTCATTAACCACTGGTGAGTTGAGTCCCGGGGCCCCCATCCGGAGAGGCGGCAGTCGTCGACCCGACCAAGTTTACCGGTTAGTGTTCTCGTACTTCGTTGCCAGGTCATACACTGTCCACCTCTCGGTCGCTTCCACTCAGCACAGGGCTGGAGAAGAAAGTTCTGTGAGGCAAACGGTCTTCTGGCACGCGGAGTACATGTCCTAACCAGCGCAGCCTATGAAGCGTGAGTAATTCAACTATCGCAGGAGAGTTCCTTCTTCCAAAGACCATCTGGCGTACCTCAGCATTGCTAATCCGATGTTCCCACCAGACCTGACCAATGCTTCGGAGATACCGATGGTCAAACACTGACATATTCCGTATGTCCTCTGCGCGTAGGGTCCACGTTTCTAATCCATAAAACAGTGTGGATCGCACCACCGCAGTGTAAACTCTTCCCTTGACAGACAAACTGACGTCACGTCGGCGCCATAGGTGTCGGAGGTTGGCAAAAGCTGCCCTGGTCTTTCCGATTCGAGAAATAATCTCATCTCCAGTCAGTCCACCGGAACTTATACAGCTGCCCAGGTAAACAAATTTATCTACCACGTCGATTGGCACACCTGCAAGAAGGAGGTGTGGGTTTGATGCCATCCAGTCTTGTAGCAGCACTTTACACTTTGCAGGTGTGAAGCGCATGCCAAACCGTGCGGCAGAGTTATTTAGGTTATTTAAAATCGCATGCAATTGGGAAGGATCTGAACCAAGGAGAGCAATATCGCCTGCACACTCAATGTCTGTGAGTGGACGTCCCTGGAGGAATTCGACTCCCGAGGTTTCAAAGACAGACAGAGAAATTTCAAACAGCATATCAATAACAAAGTTGAAGAGGAAAGGAGAAAGAGGACAGCCTTGTCTTACAGCACTGGACGTGGTGAACTCAGGCAAAAGCCTGCCGTATACTCGTACGCGCCCACAGGAGTTCGCATACAGTGCCCCCATAAGGGATATAAATTTGGAACGGACACCTTTGATTGCCAGACACTGCCAAAGTTTTTGACGACCGACGGAATCAAAAGAGCTTTCAAATAAATAAAAAATACGACCAACGTGGGTCATCTGAAGAAGCGGCACTGTTCAAGAATTTGTCTCAAGGTAAAGATATGGTCGATGCATCCCCGACCATGGCGAAAGCCAGATTCTCACGAATCTGTCTATCCCTATAATCCTTCGGGTGGCATTGCTGCTAGGCACCGAAAGGTTGTTACAGCTGAACGATTATTATAATCCATCAACCTGCGCAAAATAATGCCAGAGAGCACCTTAGATGCGACGGATACCAGGCTGATACCACGATGGTTTTCACGTGACGTTCTTGTGCCCTTTTTGGGAACTGGGATGATGGTCGAGGAGCTTCATTCGGCTGGTATTCTCTTTTCGATACAAATCTTCGGCAGTATGGTCGTCAGACTGTTCACCAGGACCTCGCCACCTTCTTTGAAGAGCGCGGCGTGCAGACCATCCGGGCCAGATGCCTTGTCGCGCTTCAGGATTGATATCTCACGCTGGATTTCTGTTGTTGATGGTGGGCTGGTGACAATGTTCCATTCGGGCTCGCTTGATTCTTCCAGCGGTTGTGTTGAAGGAGACCAGCCGAACTGTTCTTTGAGTTGCTCAGCCCACTACTCAAGACGACGAGTAAGGGAGTGCATTGCCGTTCCGTCTTTTTCGCATATTGTTTCACTGACACCTGTCTTCTTTTGACCGGTTGACAGAATCAGTTGAAACAGGACGCGGCTGTTGCCTGCAGCAAGAGCCTTCTCCATCTCCTGGGCCTTCGAAATCCACCAGCGTTCTTTGTCATTCTTCAAGCTCCTGATTATCCGGTGTTTGAGGGATCTGCGTGAGCCATCATAGTCGCTGGCTGCTGGTATGATTTTTCTGGCAGCAATAAGGTCTGCTGATATCGACGATATCCAGTGTTCATTTGGTCGAGCCAGATGGCCTGGACAAACAGTTTTGAAAGCTGAGAGCATTGCTTGTTTGACTCGCCTCCATTTAATCTCCAAGCAATCTTCGTAATCCGCATGACCGTGCGTTTCCAGTAGCTCGACGCTCTTCAGATACTGAAACTTATCGAAGTTGATGAACGGAGCTGCTCTCCTTTGGCAAGCGTAATGCTGGCAGAAAGCGAAGTGCTAACTGGACCCGTACGATGGCATGACCAGAGTCAAGTTGCGTACCCCAGAAGGAATGACAATCCTTAACTGAGGCTCTCCATCGGTAACTGATAGCCACATAGTCTAATTGAGTCCATGGCTGTCTTGTGGTAGGTGGCCTCCAAGTGACTCAATATGAGCGTTTGTGTTGGAAGTTCGTACTGGTCATGAAAAGACGACTAAAGCAGTCACTTCCAATTATCCGTACGCTCAGCATCGACTCCAAATCTGCCACCTAACTGTGCTTCTTCCAGACTTGGTCGTCCAACTTGGGCATTCATATCACCCACCAGGATTACTATATCCGTCCATCTTGCTGACAAAAGCAGTGGCGGGAGATCTTGATGAAACCCATACTTCTCAGTCTCAGGACTGCAGTCTATCTGAGCGTAAGCTGATACGACAGATAAACGCCGTTTGTCGCATCGACCTGTATTGATATTAATCGAGCCAGACAACCGCACAGCGCAAAGACGACTGTTTACTGGGATCCAGTCCAGTAAGGCGCTTTCAGTCTTGGGGCTCAGTGCAACTCCCACACCGTAGATACCACGAGCCATTGCGTCAGGATCACCGGATGCTCGAAGAGTGAAATGTGGAACACCTGGGCTCGTCCTAAGCGGATTGAGGAGCACGACCGAAGTGGGTTTTTGTATGCGTGTTTCTAAGACACAACATACATCGATAGAGAGGGAAAGTAAGGTTTCAGCAAGGGATGCCTGTTGCTCAATTTGACACAGAGTACGGACATTAAAGGCTGCAACGTGGATAAGATCTTTTGAGGTTACTAGGTGATTATTTTGGTTTATTTTTCTGGGCGATGGTTGAGACACGGGACAGTGGCTAGGGGATTGGCAGATGGGTTGATTGCACTTGATTGTACGATGGGTTCGGGGGGAGTGAGGGAGAGGACCGGTGAGCAAAGACCTGCAAGGGCAAATGATACTTCTCGGTTGCCCAGGGGGTTTAGTTGAGGTACCCCACCTTGAGCCTTTGACTCAGTCTGACTCACAAGGCAGTGGGAGAATGTAGAGTTTTTGTTCTGGGACCCTGTCCCTAGTCTCTGACTCAGGAGTCTGAACCGCGAGACAGCGGTTGTTAGGGTTTTCTTGGGGGATCCTGCCCGGAGCCAATGACTCGATATGCTGACCCACTTGGCTGCAGAGGGCCGGCCTGGCCCGAGGGCGCAGGGAGTAAGCATTACTGTCCCACTTCTAGTGCAGCCGCGCACAGCAGTTGGCCTTTGAGCAGCACCAGACTCCTTGGTTTTAAAAGTATTTCGACCATATTGAATTATGCGCCGGCGGTCACGGTCAACCGTTAGGCGATCGGAGTGTGCGGTTTTTGGAGCCGACCTTTTTTAACCCGCCCTTCCTCGGGAGAAGGCAGCAGCGCTGCTTCCATGACTATGGACACACTGGTCGTCTGAGGGAAACGCCTTACTGCCTTCACACTCCTATCTCAGAGGACAGCATGACTTTACCTCCAGAAGGCCTCGTAATACGATTACTCGCAGTACGGGGACTCGCTGTTCTCCGTCGGGCTGGTCCTCGTTGGCTTTCCTGGAATGGTTGAACGTTTAGGAACTGAGTTCCAGCTAGTAAAGCCTGCAGGATCCTTGCAGCACAGAAGTCCGACCACCACGACAAGATGACAGCTCCGGGCCAGGGAACTGCGTGAACATCACCCGCTGTATTTGTATTCACTCCCCCTTTCCTTTTTTGTTCAATTTTGCCACTGATATCATCATGGAGTGAAACTGCAAGAGACAGTGAAGTTACGCGTCAAAATCACGTTTAGAGAGAGACAAACGGATTTGGATTATGTAAACGTCATAGACATCATAGTTTGACGATCATGTCCGCGCAAAGTACTTTGACCAGAATATCAAAGGTCATACCATGTTTTGGCACGCTTTTTGACCCTTGGGGTGCAGTCTTACTTCAGGATTTCCCATCCCATTGTGCTTCCATGAAACTTCAGAATGAAGTACTTGAGTTTGTTCATCGGTCCACGTACCTTCGTAGCTGCATAAGCCGAGACTGTACTGTAACAGATGAAGTTAATGAGCGGATAAAGGTGCGAGCAGCGTTTGCGAACTTGCGTCATTTATGGTGTCAGAACCGAATTTCGGTAGAGCTAAAGGGCCGTGTATATAAAGCAACTGTAACAGCGGTCTTACTCTATGGTTGTGAGACCTGGTCCCTTCGATTTAAGGGCCTGGGGTGTCTTCAAGCGTCTGACTAGCGGTGTCTCCGCAGCATAGTAAGAGGTAGATGGCTACAGCGGGTCCGTAACGAGGGGCTGTGTACGCGGGTATTTGGTGGCAAGCGGCAGATTAACCTAGCCAGGTTGGGGTGCTTGGGGCCTGTGACACGTATATCCAACCCCTGGCTATCAGAGGAAGTGGTGTTTTCCGTTCCCAGCGATTATTAGCGAAAGTTTCGAGGGGGACAGATGATGACATGACAAAGTGAAATGAAAAGAGCTATTATCAGATTGAGTGATGTGTAATCTTCGCGCTTTCGTAGCTGGGGCCCATGTGTTCCTGCTTGCAGGTGATTGAAGACCTTACAGTACATGTCAGAAAACCGGTTGCAGTGGCGCGCATGCTGTCCATTCCTAGCCGGACTGCCTAGCTGAATTTCGCTTGTCGTTGTGCGCTGGGCGTAGGCCGAGAGAGGTTTGCGAAGGACATTATAATGTCCTAATTAGGTTCATTTCATTGATGACGCCTTCCTCCGATATGATGCTCAGATGTGTTTATTTTAGTGCTGCCCAAAGGTGTAGGCATCTTATCCTTGATCGTTTTCCTTAAGGACATAAGGCTTCTTCTCAATAAGTCCCTTCCCTTTTTTCCCAATCTTTACTAGGTCTTTCTTCCCTCGTGGTTACACGGCGGTTAGGAGCCATTATGTATAACTGGTGTATTGCTCTCAATATTAGTGGGCTTCCTTTGGGTGGCATGACAGCTATGGGCACCTATAGGCACCGAAAGGGTACCGTGTTACAGCTGAACGACTAATCGTTAATAATTATTAGTGGGCGGCTGAAAGTGTATGGAGGGCTCCCCAAAAGCTTTCTTACAAACAGTAGTATCCGAAAAGGATGTACACTCTTTCAATTTTTGTTTAATTTCGTTATTGTTGTGACACTGGGCGAACACTGGAAGGTCTCCAAAACCCCGGTGTTCCGATCCTTCCGAGCGAGAAAATTGTCGACTTGGAACATACAGACGACATTTTTCTCATTTTTTAAAAAAGGCATGAAGCGCCAACCCCACTTGAAAAGCTGACCAAGGTCATCTAATCCTTCGGCGTGCGCTTGGTACCCAAAAAGTCATGCTACAGGACGTACAATCTGTGAACACGCGTCTAAGAATCCATGGAGTGACACTGAAAGTTGTGAAACACCATACGCACCACGGAAGTTGCATTGGCTATTATTGTAGTGTGGCAGATTTGCATTTGCCAATTTAGGATAACGGTAATGCCCCAGCTCAGTTATCGGTCTGAACCTTTCAAGCTAGCATTCTTGTCAAAAGAACCACCAAAGCCGCACAGCGTGTCTTAAACGCCAAAGCCACGTCGAAAAACTTCTGCAGTGCGCAGTATATAAAGTGTATGAGGTGAAAACACTCTGGAAATTCCGACGACTTCTTGACGCGGCACTGACAGCCGGCCTTCGGAGCCTACTGGATCGCGAGAGCCTATTGGGTCTCCACATTCGGCCAATCAGAGCTCGCCTTGAAGCTGGACCGGCAAACGGCCGATGTTTTGCCCAATTGCGTGCGGGATAGGCTGGGGCTCCTTGGCCGCACAATGCTTTGCGACTGGAATAAAGAACTTTTTACGCCAAAATGTTGCACTTTGTTGCGTAGGTTCTCCAACAAACAATCACCCTAATTTACTTTCATATTTTCGCAGCTCACCAAATTTCATTGTCCATCCAAGCAATCATGCCCCTGCCGGAGAAATTCTGGTGGAATACTTTTCTAGCATTGCTGGGACCCCGGTATGCCTAGATGGGGCTCAAAAGTTTGTAACGATACTCTGAACTCAACTGTCTGTTTGTTTTAGCCCATCAAGGACACGTAGTAGCTTTGGAAAATTCAATACCATTGTGCGAATACCTAGCGCCGGATAGGCTTCTTGACCCTAGCAGCACCTAACTGCGAGCGGTTAGGCGGTTTCGGCGCGGGGTTCCACCTATCAAAATTTGTGCCACTTATGGCGTCAGGAAAGCATCACAAGAGGTCTCAAAGTACGCATGTATCACACTACAGTGCGGGCTGTATAGTAGGGCGCCTTTGAAGCTTCGCCATTTCGGGAGGGAGATGTAGAGAAATTCAGGTTTTTGACCATCTAGATATCAGAAGTATGGTTAGAATCGGCTGGAACCGGGGGATCTGTAATGAAATATTCAGCAGCTAGGCCTCTGGTGAAGCACTGGTTACCATCCTCAAAGAATGCATCAAGCACTATAAGCAAAGTTGGTTGAGCAATGAATTACGCACGCCGAGTAACCTATGGCTAAGAGCACTATGTTCCACCATCTATTTGGAGAGGAGGAAATCTAGAGGTGGGCAGAATTTCATACGGCAGAAGAGAATGAAAGCTATTACGAACAGTTTTGGTACTGTTGATGCGGGTAACTTTTGCGGACTTTGTACCTTCCTTTTGTTTCCATTATAGCATTACGCATTTCCTCAATTACATAAACGATTTTGTTTGAATGCGCAAAAACTACGAAGCGCGCACTTTTATTTTTACACACAAGACAAACGTGGTCACGTGCTTCGACCTTCCCTTCTGATCTCTCTCGTGCTTGCAGCAGTCATGCGCGAGTTTCGTGTACTAACTCTGGTATCAAAACGTTTCAGACTATCTTTGGATTTTACCATATGTGAGAACTGCTCAGAAGCAGGCCTCTGGGCAACCATAATTGGATTGCTATTTATTCACTGACCTAGGCCAACGGCGAACCATTTCAAATAGAACAATTCTTAGTGAGTCTGTTCCATTTGACCCTCCTTATTATTGTATACTGAATCTAGCGCCATTATTTTTATTTCTTTGCCACACACTCCTCCTAAAGTAGCTTTTAGAGTAGCCAGACCACTACAAATTTGGTGAGCCGGGGTCTTTCTAGATATTATTTATCTGTTCCTTTTAAGTCGCCTTAGTTTTTTGACCAGGCATTATGGATGCACATCCGTTTGCCAGACTATAATCCCCATAATCACAGGGTGTGGTTCCACCAAGTCGAGGCTGTTTCCACCACCCGACGTATCACTTCTCAGGCCACCCGTTTTTCTTATGTCGTTCAACATCTTCCTAATGAGGAAGTAACAGAAATAGACCTTTTGGAAGACATATCCAAAGAAAATCCCCATGACGCTCTTCGAGCGGCTGTCATTAGTAGGACAGGCAGATCCGAAAATAATATGCTAAGGGATTTATTCAGCACAATCAAAATTGGTGACAGGTCACAGTCGCAACTATTTCGCCATATGCGCATTCTCCTCTGCGGCCGTAAGCTGGCGGTAGAAATCATGACACAAGTCTGGATCGATAAACTTCCACTCTGCATATCCCGCGTCATCAGAGCATTGGTTGATGACCACAGCCTGGAGCAGCTGGCTCACATGGAGGACAAAATTCACGAGACGTACCCCGGTCATCCTGCTAACTCCGTTTCCCACCTTACACCCGCTACTTCCACAGTTTCCGACCCACTACTTTCCGCCATCTTGCAAATGCAGATAAGATTTGGTACCCTAACTGATGGTCAACAACGGCTCTAAATCAACAAGCATCGACCACTTTCACTATCTCCATCGTTGTTTCGTTCCCGTCCATCTTGGTGCTGGAAGCACCAATCTTTCGGTCCCAAAGCACGCAAATGATAACCGCCCTGTTCCTTCAAACCGCGTTCCAGCAGCCCTTTTGAAGACTCCATCCCGTCAGTAACGGCAACGACTGTCTGTGGCCCTCCTCGCATTAGTCGCCCATTCCACATCACCGATCGCTCAAATGGTCTACGTTTCCTCGTAGATAGGGGAGCTGAAGTTAGTAAACAACTGCAGCCCAATCACCTGAAACATGAGGACCGCCACGGGGTTGCTCAGAAATCGAAGTATGACAGTGCATTGATGGCATGGCACTGCCATACCCAGTTTGATAGCATACCCGCAACTATTCATTTCCTACTTTTGACGATGCCCTCTTGCCCAGCTGTGCCCCTACCCACAACTGCGAGCAAACTCCTCACCTGGCCCCAGCCGCATCGGGGACGCGTTCATTCTAAACCAGTGAAACTTCCGTTCGGATAAAAATAGCTCGTTGTCTTTCATTCTATGCTCCTCACAAATTCAGTCATCTTCTTTGCAGTTCGCATTCCGTCTTGTGCGGTAGCACCAACTCCCCCCCAAGGAACTTTTACACCCGACTCCACTCCAACAGTGACACTAGTGAGGCTCTACAGTTTCAATGTACAAAAATGATTCTGAGCTTCCTGCTACCATTTATCTTCGTTGCTGATTCCTCTACTTCACCATCCCCACTTACACTTTTTTGACCCTGGCCATAAGCACAAAAATCCAAGGCCGAAAAGTCCCTATCGGTTGTTTTAGGCCGTAGTTCAACTTGACCAGCCAGATCGTGACAATCCTGCTAAAGCATCAGACCCGCTGTTCTGGTTCCTCATTTTTCGCAATTTGAGTTTTTTTTATCATGCGCCAGGCAGGATGCCCCTTTTTGCCCTCCCTCGTTCTGTTTTTGCACGCCACCTTCAAATCTTAAACACCTGAACTTGCCTCAGCTTGATGTGTTCCCCAAAAAGTAAAACAAACTCCAGGTGACTGTGTTTACTTTCCCATGCCTGTTTAAGCGTGGTCAAGTGAAAATCGGATATTGCCCAGTGTTTGCCTTTGAACTTTTTTGCGCAATACGCAGTACCCGCAAATCTCCCAAGTCATGCTTTATTCTGACCTTATACGTAAGACCATGCCTGACGGTATGCCACACACTAGTTGGGAGAAAACATAAATATTACAATTCTAAAAAGCCGCTTCCAGACTCCGTTTCTTATTCGTCATAAGCCGGTAACCGTAACCGCATCGCTACATACGGCGAACGTTCCCTCACCCTTGACCTCGGATTGCGACGTGCGTTCAAGTGGATCTTCCTTTTGGCCGACGTCCAAACACCCATCCTTGGCGCGGACTTTCTCACCCACTACAACTTATCCGTCGATATGCGACACAAACGTCTCTTGGATGTGCTAACTTCCCTCTCGGTCAACGGAATC